>CM035412.1:25554336-26019336 GCA_020310875.1 Ceratopteris richardii
GCCTCCTGACTGGGATCCCCCATTTCATGTATTTGTCGATGCTTCAGATAAAGCAATAGGGAGCGTTCTAATGCAACAAACCCATAAGTGGTTCAGACAGTGTACTATGCAAGTCGAAGATTAGCCCCTGCTGAAAAGAATTACTCTGTAACAGAGAGAGAATGTCTAGGTCTAGTATATTCTGTCAAGAAATTCAGACATTATTTGCTGGGCCGTAGATTTACTTTTCATGTAGATCATGCTGCACTTGTCTATCTAGTTCGGCAACATCACCTAGGTGGTCGATTAGCACGATGGGTTCTGCTTTTACAAGAGTTTGACTATGAAGTTATTCATCGGCCAGGCAGTTCACATGCCTTAGTAGAGTTTCTCTCTCGCTTAGATTCCGGTGAAGCTCCGGTCGGTATAGATGACACAACACCGGCAATTTATGTCTCTGAATCGACTAATGATGAAATTACAGACCCACCTATGCCATCTACATATTATGATCAGATCTTGACCTTCCTAGTTTTCAGTCGCCGATTTCGGTTGATTTCTGGGGAATTATACTATATAGATCACACTGGAGTTTTACTTCGTTGTATTCCACCACACGAAGTTAACTCAGTAATCAATTTGGCTCACTCAATTCCTTTCGGTGGCCATTTTGCTGTAGACTTAACACATTGGAAAATTCTGCAAAGTGGTCTCTGGTGGCCTACTATGTACACGGATGTATCACAGTTTGTCAAACAATGTGATAGTTGTCAGAGATCTGTACAGCCCCTGCAACGTCATCTTTCCCTCTACAACCTGTCTTGCCATTAGAGCCTTTTGAGAAGTGGGGTCTAGATTTCATTGGCCCTATTACACCACCAGCAATCCTCAGTAAATAATCGTTATATTTTGACATGTACTGATTATGCTACCGAAGTGTCTACTGAAGGATGTCTTTCCACGTTTTGGCTTACCGCTGGAACTTGATACAAATCAAGGCACTCATTTTGTCAACAATTTAATGAAAGTACTCACACATTCGTTTCAGGTCACACATAAATTTAGTTCACCATATTATCCTCGTGCAAATGGTTTGGTTGAGAGTACAAACAAAACTTGTTGAATATGCTTCGAAAACTCATTTTAGAAGCACCGGAAAGATGGGATCAAATGCTACCTGCAGTATTATGGACATATCCGACTACATACAAGGTAACAACATGATTAACCCCTTTCAAACTAGCTTATGGATTGGAAGCCATAGCACCGATGGAAATAGTTATACCAAGTTTTACGAGTAGCAATCGCTCAGAAACTGCTACCTGAAGAATCAGTGTCATTTCGATTGGATACACTCAGAGAATTAAACGAGCATCGATGGCACAGTTTTTGACTATGCAGGAAGTACAGCTAAGACAAGCTCTAACACATGGTCGATATCTAAAGACTCCAATTTTTTTCGGTGGGACAACTTGCACTCTTTTACAATGCGAAGTCGAATCGCTCTACTGGCAAATTCAAGTTACGAAGGTTTGGTCCCTATCGGATTTCTGAACAAGTGGGCCCAATAACTTTTTGGTTGACTACGTTGACCCAAATTCCTCTTCCGAAAGTCATCAATGGTTCGAAGTTGCGGCCGTATCAACACACATCTAACCCACACTAAAACGTTTTGCGGTTAGCCGCATCTTTTGGCGTTCTCTTTTCTTTTATTTTCTTTTTTGGTGTGCTTAATAAATAAGTCTGTAAATATCCGTGTTTTGATACCTAATTATGTCCACAGCCGCCCTGCCCTTGACAACTACTCACGCATGCATACCAAAGTTAAGAATTATCATTTCAATACCGTGTGATGATTAGTCATTCTTGATTGCTCTCCCCTGCAACGCATCTACTTAACCTTTTCTATTTCCCCGAAAATCGCTATTGTGTTTGTGTTATTTGTGTTATTATGTGTACCCTGTGCTCTGTGTGCTTGTGATTGCTATCTCTGTGTGCGCCATGGAAGCTTTGGCTAACTATGCCGCCTTTTGTGATGGACTCCCTGCCGACGTAGGAGAGTTCGTGCGCATTCGTGGCTATCCAATTTCGCTGAACTGCCTTGGCATTCAGTGGAATCCCACCCATTCTTTGCCCAGATCATCTCCGCCATCCCCAACACACCTGCCACCGAGCAGAGTTGGCCGATCACCTCCCTCCCATCCCGTACACTGATCACCTTCCAAGCTTTTGCAGAAGCGTTTAGACTCCCTCGGCAAGGTCGGGAAAATGGCTCGAGTCTGCCAGTCGTAAGAATGATAGAATTATTTCCTAGGTATTCATCAAATGAGTACGCGATCCTATGTCGACCTGAACCTGAAAGATCTGCACTGCAAATCCTTGTAGCCATCCTTAATCTCCAGAAGCGAACTTATGGCATCTCTAGGCCTTTCTACTCCGCTATCAATTTAGCTGCTCGAGAATCAGTCAATTTCGCATCATTCTTCTTCCACCGCATTCACCGAGAGTGCGTATCAATAATTAAACAGGTGAACAAGGGAGGCATGCCAAGGTCCAGATTGCGGCACATCCTGTCTTTCCTTTTTCCGGCAATACTTGCAGCACAACCACCACCCCGTGGGCCTGTTCTGCGACATGAAGAATCTGTACAATTATGGGACAATGATGAAGAAGATGAAGAGGAGCTAAACCAACTATTCCACCGGAAGAGAATCAGAATCAGTTCTTCTGAGAGTGAAGCATAGGGATCAGCCGAAGGAAACAAAGATGACGACAAGGAAGAAGAAAAACATGACGAAGAAACATTCCACGACACCGCAACATCGATGCAACACGAATCATCCACACAATCGTCGTCAGAAGAGGAGCAACAAGAACAGGAGAATCATACTGAAGCCGACACAACCTCTACAGAAGAAGCATCCCAGCAACAATCTGCGGGAACAGCAAGCAGATGAGGAACAAATTGCTAAAGAAGTTCTCAAAGAGCTGCTTAAGGCAGTTGACTCCATAGCCGAAGAAACTGCACAACACACAGAGATAAGGTAACACAGTCAAATTCTGTTCTTCCCACTCCCCACCGGAACCGCAAATCGAAACCATTATCCCCATCCAACCCATTCACCCTAATGAACTCGCTGACTCCTCTTCCTCATCCCCAAACTACTCCCCACCCAACTCCCAACAAATCCTCACCACGTCCTCATCTCCACCTCGCCAACATCTCCCACTTCCTTCGATTCCCGTAATCTCTGAACTGGAAAACATGGGTCAATTGCTCATTAAGCTATCACAGCAATTACCAATCCAAATGAGAGAAGTCACAGATAATATTCGGAATGAGCTACAACACAAGGTGGACGTCCTAGAAGCAGATATCACGCCTCTGCAAGAACTATCAGAAAAGAGCATAAACACGATAACCAACTAAAAAAGAACCAAGTGACTGATACAAAATTGATCTGCAACGAGGTTGTTCTTGGGGTAAAATTGGGGTTGTTCAATCAGGTATATGAACCTTAGATCATGATGACATCTAGGGAGAGATAGACAAAGCATTAGGTCTTCGGAGGCTAGTGTCAATCACAGTGCTAGGTCTTGGGATGAGCAGTTAAGCAATTATCCTCAATACCCTAGCTCTCAAACTAGTGAATCAAAATGTCTTATGGTATGGAGAGACCCACAGGAAGTTCAGGTGTGGCTTATTTAGAGAAAACCTGAAGGGCCTTACAAAACACAACTTGAATACATTAGGAACAACCGATTAGGTGATCGCATCTATGAGAACGGTCTAAGAAGATCTGTTGTTCAGATTAAAAACTCTAATCAACCCTTTGGACTAGAACATCTAGTGGTCAATTTCAAAAACGCTGCATACCTAGATAAGGAAGGAACAATGTACGTAGTCACCAACCAACTGGATAGAACATATGAATTTTGTAATGTGATTCCAGAGACAAACATAGGTGACATAGAGCAAGGGAATGTAGGAAGAGAGCCCAGAACTCCCCGGCATATCAGTCTTGACTAGAATCATCACTCTAGAGTGGGTTCCTCAAGACAATAAGAGCATAGATCTGCTCTTAAACCGAGAGAGCGATGAGGCTTTTTGGAGGTATAAGCCTGACCAGCCTAATGAAGTAGGAATGCTCACAATATATGAGTTTAAAGATCTTGATAACCCAGGCAAAGTGACATATTTAGACAATACTTCAAAGAAGAGTTTTGTGGTCGCAGAGCATGGTAGGCATGCCTACACTTGGAAGGATGAATTTGTTTCCCCCCAACCAAGATCTAATGCCCTTTATGGTCACCAAGGCTGGAACCTCCCAGGCTCATGGAACTCAAAGACAAAGGAGTAGAGATAACCTAAGGTGAGCTTTGCTAACCCATTGGGACGAGAAAGAACTAGAAGAGATACAGATAGGATGGAAAACAAGAGACATAGGGACCCAAGGAATCCAAGAAATACAGACAAATTCCCTTTGCCAAGGCCTAGGGAACACACCAGGACCTTGAGGCCTATGCAACTAGTTAAGTCCATGAAGAATTGCTTTGATGGCACAAGAGACCCGTATGCTCATGTGGTAGAGTTTAGGCAAGTTTTGAGAGCTGAACAAGTGGAAGAGTTGTTCACTCAATACAATAATTTTGGCCTAACTCTCAAGAGCACTACATTGACTTGGTTTCAGCCACTTCACCAAGGTCATTTTAGACATATAGACCAACTTCTTGAAGCATTCATCACTGAGTTTTTCTAAGAGTGGTATCATGCACAACACATCCTCCCTGATACATAGCTTCAAGCAGACACCTCAAGAGATAGTTAGACTTGCAAGGAGAAGATTTAGGCAATACCTAGAGAGATGCTCAATGCTAGATCTGCCCACTCCAACCAAACAAGTGGCTTTATTCCTCGATGGATTTTTGAGTACCAAATTAAGATCCTATGTGTACTTGAAGGACCATAGAACCATAGAAGAGTGTGTAAGCATGTGCATCGACATTGAGGATAACCTAGGGGAGGAATTAGAGCTTTCAAACATCTACAAATTCATATAGCTTTACTAGCCTCAATTCAAATCCATCCATGTCTATTTGAGGAACTTGCCGAGAAAGTAGCTCAGAAATTAGGAGTCTCCAACAAACAGATACCCAGATTTGCCATAGTTTAAATGTTGCTATACTTGTGGAGGTGACCATATGGTGAATGTATGTCCCATTATGACTCAACCCCAAGCAAACCCTAGCAGCCTACACTACACTATAGAGCAGAAATATACCAACCACACTGCATAAGACTGTCCCTATAACAAACAAATTGTGAGAAAAATTATCCTTAGCCATAGCCACAACAGGGAAGATACCAGAACTAGTACCCACCACAACAATGTGGCAGGCCACAACAACCTTATCAACCAACCTATCAAGGGCAGCAAGGACCTCAACCAATCCTAGTGCAGCAGCCCCCTCCTCTAGCCAATGTGATTCCAGTAAAGTATGCAATGATAGAAGAACATCTAAATAGATCCTTAGTGCCTGTGAAACCATTGCTTTCAAAAAGCGACCCAAGTGATCATAGTTTTGACTCCACTCATATTGATAGCCCACAGGCTTACTACATGCAGTCACTTGAGCATAATGGATCACATTACTATGACGACCCTAGCAAACCTAGTTGGGAGCTAGAGTACACAAATGTCATAAATTCAAATCCTAACTCTAGGCCTCAACCTAGGCAAATAAGGCCTCCATTTCCTAGAGGACCATTCTACCGATTTCAGGGAGATCACCTCATTTGTGATTGTCCTATGCCTGCACCTACACAAAGCCAATCCGTGACAATTCAAGGTTTTTGTCCAGATTGTGGGAAGCAGCACTTGTTATGAGATTGTCCTAAAACCCCAACAATATGCCAAAAATCACTCCTATCAACGTCATTGGGTTAGTGGTAGACTCCACGAGTGTGACTTCCACTGCCCTAGTGCAAGTGGCCATGAGAGCTCAGGCATTACAACAAAACCAAGACTTAGGCTAGGAAAAGAGTTCTGAGGTTAATGAGACTGAGAGCGTAACTAAGAAGAGGATCAGAGCTTGGAAGCATAGTTGAAAGAGAATGAAAAGGCAATGGGCAAAGAAGATGAGTGAACTTGAGGAAAGCTTGAGAGAAACGGAAGCCAAGATAATTGAACTCACATCTCAAACTCACTCTCACACTACTTCACCACCACCATTTCCCATCTCCCTCCAATCCACCACCTTCCAACCCACCTCACACAATCCCACCACCACCCTAGAGTAGTATCAGTCTTAACAGATCCCACTCCTGAGGACCTAGACATGATGCTTAAGGCATATCAAGCAGACTTCAAAGAAGGGCCAAACATAATGGATCATGAAAGGTGTTACCCTAGAGCTGAACTAGAGCTCGAATGAACTAAAACTTGTGCTCAGATGGTGGAATTGGCTCAAACCATGTTTGAAGCCAGTCTCCTCTTTAACTTCCCTAGTTCAACTAAGACATAGTTTTACTTTGATGGGTTGCTAGACAGATTGGAGAGGCTAATTGCAAATTTTGAAAAGCGCCCCACCTCTCAAGGTAAGGACAAGGCAAGTGAAAGAATGAGCTTTGCTCCCCAAGAATCTTATGTGCCTAACTCTACAGAACCAGATACATCTTCTTCTATGAATTAATATTCCCGAGAATTTCTAAGAGAGATTCGAGAAGAGAAATGGGCTAAAGAAGGTGAAATTCCTCCTCCAATTGAACTTGTGGATGACGTGCATGATCAATTCCCACAAGACATTCCTTTGATTTATGGAGAGCAAGAGAGTGCCCAATCTCATGAGAGATTAGACTTCAAGTCTAATTTCTTACATGAACTACCCCATTTCACCGACCCATGGGAAGCAAAATCTACTTGTATGAGAACACCCATGGTCATGATAAGAAACGAAGGCTCAATCATACCTAGGAAAACGGAGGGAGTGAAGAACACTAAGGTGTAATGCAATCTCACGAGAATTATGAAAACATGTAGTCAATCAAGTGCCAGAAGGTAGCTTAACCTCATTCCCAAGTAGGGTCTCATAGAACACTGCCGGAAATACCTTTGGACAAGATAGGGGACATGAGCGAAGGAGAAGAAGGAAACACCTATCTTCCCATTACCCATCAAGGTTACACCACCAAGGAAATTTTGGACTCACGTGCAAGAGTTGTAATTGCTACCACTTCACTATGGGAGCAATGGAGCAAGCTAGCACTCAGGCCCACGAGAATGAAATTACGAATGGCCCACGAGAATGAAATTACGAATGAAATTTTGGACTCAGGTGCAAGATTTGCAATTGCTACCACTTCACTATGGGAGCAATGGAGCAAGCCAACACTCAGGCCCATGAGAATGAATTACAAATGGTCGATGGTCACATAGAAAGACCCTTAGGCCTGCTAGAAGGAATAACTGGCACTACATGTGGTGTCGAGTCCGAGCATACTTTTGCCATATGTGACTTTAGCAAGAATCAAGCCTATGAGATGATTTTGGGAAGACCATTTATGCGGCAATTGCAAATGGTACAAGATTGGGGAACCAATTCTTTGTATTTGTAACACTTAGGTGTTACAACCAAAGTCAATCTCAAGGATTACTCTTATAGATACGTACCTCCTATTCAATGGAATCCCATCCAGAGAGCTAAATATGATACGGACTCAGTGCATTCCTTGGGATCACGATCCTCATGGATGCATGAAGACATCCACTTATGGATGTGCAAAGTAGTCATAGAAGAAGAGAAGAGAGAAAAAGCTCGAGAGGTAGGTGCAAAGGAAACTCATAGATCAATTCAAGACCCAGCCTTTGCACCTGTAGTATTTCCTGACGAAGAATTTGAACATCATGGTTGGGCAGAAACTTTAGGCGAAAATGGATGTAGCTATCAATGAGAACAACGGACATCCCACTGTGACGAGGAATGGCTATGACATTTTAGTCTTCAAAATAGAACCAATCATGTGTGATTTGGTTATTGAAGAATGTGAACCCTAGCACTGATGCATTCGAGGACGCAAGTGACTCCGATCTAGAGCCAATCATTATGGACCCACCTTTTGCATCAGATGAGGAATATCTCTATAAAGTAATAAGCTCACCCTTAGAGACATGAAGAACTTACAAATGACGTGAGATTAGACACATAGGTAACCACTAAGATTGAAGGCAAGAAGAGGAAGAAAGAGAAGTCACACCAGAGGAGGAAAAATCCTTGTTTGAGGTCCCAAAAAAAATTTAAGGCGTATGAGATAGAAGATAGGAGTCATGATGAGAATGCCTAAATGTGATGCACAAGCAGGACAGGCCTATGATACAAAGAAACCACCAAGAAAATTGGTGTAACCATAGAAGAAGGAGAAGAAAAATGCACATACATTGGACATGACCTGATGGAGGAAGAGGAGCAAGAGTTAATAGCTTTGCTAGAGAATACAGAGATGTATTTGCTTGGAGTTATAAGGACTTGAAAGGTGTAGAGCCTAGCATATGCTCACATAGGATTCCCATGACCTCAGACGCAAAACCCTCTAAGCAGAAGCCTTACACATACAACGATAACTACATTGCCAAAATCAAGGAAGAGATAGATCGTTTGGTTGAAGCTGGATTCATCTATGAAATTGAGCACACTAAGTGGGTATCCCCCATCGTAGTGGTGCCCAAGAAGAACGGAAAGCTACGTGTATGCATTAACTTGAAGAAAGTTAATGCAGCCACTATTAGAGATAGTTATTTGCTTCCTATCACTGAGCATCTCTTAGAAAGAGTAGCAGGCAAGGAAGTATATAGCTTCCTTGATAGCTTCTCTGGCTACAATCAAGTGGCCATAGCTCCAAATATCAACGTAAGATAGCCTTTGCTATAGAGTGGGGCATATTTGCCTTTTGAGTAATGCCATTTATTCTTACCAATGCGCTCGCCACCTTTCAAAGGCTGATGTGCCACATGTTTAAAGAATTCTTGAGGAAATTTTTGAAAGTCTATGTTGATGATCTTTGTGCTCATTCCAACATCAGACAAACACATATCCTAGAGTTGAGAGCTATCTTTGAAAAATGTAGAGAATACCAAGTCTGCGTGAACCCAAAAAAGTGTGTTTTTATGGTCACCCAAGGCAAGATTCTAGGACACATATTGTCAAAGAATGGAATATCCATGGATGAGGAGAAAGTGAGAGCTATTGCAAAGCTACCTAGACCAAAGAATGTCAAGGAGGTATAGGCTTTCATAGGACATTGTGGCTACTATCGCCAATTCATTGATATGTATGCGATCATTGGAAAGCCTATATACTCCCTTTTGACTAACTTTGAATGGACTGAAGAATGTGAGGATTCCTTTAACGAGCTCAAGAGAAGATTGTGTTCTACAACAATCTTGACTACACCGGACTAGAATAAGCCATTTCATGTTCATGTGGATGCATCCAATTATGCCATTGGATGTGTACTTACACAACCTACTAGTGAAGGTAATATGGATCTCCCAATAGCGTATGCTAGTAGACAATTGAACGCGGCTGAGCTGAACTATACCACCACCAAAAGAGAAGGATTAGGCATGGTATATGCTGTAAAAAAGTTTAGACATTATTTGCTTTCAAATAAGTTTAAATTTTTTAGTCATCATCAAGCTATACTATACTTGGTGAACAAGCCATGCAATACAAGTAGATTAGTTAGATGGTTCCTCTTACTAATGGAATATGACTTTGAGGTAGTGGTGAGGAAAGGCAAGACTCACTTGAGAGCAGATCATCTCTTGAGGCTCACATTCGGAGAGGCCCCGCAAGGAGTATTGCATGATCTTCTTGATGCATACTTGTTTAATTTGGAAGTTGTACTACAATGGGACAAGAATTAGTGCCATTATTGACATATGGGCCTAAACACCCAGTAATAAACACTCAAGATAAGGAGGTATTAAAAGCCTTGAAGTACCATATCATGGAAAGGAGTATGTAAAAGCATACATATCAAGGAATATTATGTTTTTGTGTGGAAGAGGAGTATGCCAAGTGGTTGCAATTGGCACATGTGGGTGCATTAGAGCAACACTACTCATGGCAAAGAACTTTACAAACACTAAGGAGACTCGGAGTGCACTAGCCAAAAATGGAAGCACATGTCCATAGGATGAGCAAGGAATGCCCAATCTGTAGCACTAGACCTCTAGTGGAACATGCCACTCTTTATCGAGTGTCATTAGTGCTAGATTGGAGGGAGCCATTAGTAGCCTTTCTTAGGATAAGAACATTCCCTCAAGAGATGAATTTGGCGAGACAAAGGAGCTTAGAACAGGAAGCACTAGACTACTCACTCATTGGGAATAACTTATATAAGCATGCTAAAGATGGTCACCTCAGACTATGTGTCCATGAGAGTGAATATCATAAGATCTTGGAAACTGCTCACCAAGGTGTAGCAGGAGGACACTTTGGCCCAGACCATGTGATTAAGGCAATCCTATTTGCAGGCTTGTGGTGGCCAACTCTTCACATGGCTGCACATACCTATGTGAAGAGGTGTGATGTTTGTCAGCTAACGCAATATCCCATATGTAAAGATGAGATTCCATTGAAACCTATGATGGGTGGACGTGTTCTCTCAGTGGGGAATAGACTTCGTAGGTCCTAGTAATCCCCCAGCTAAGAGTTCCCATGCGGAGTATATCATTGTTGCCACTAACTATCTAAATAAATGGGTAGAAGTGAAAGCCATGAAAGCCACAACGAAGAACAATGCTCAAACGACAGCTAAGTTCTTATTTGAGATGTGTTCACAAGATATGGGGTACCTATAGAGCTAGTAAGTGATAGAGGCACTCACTTCTTGAATGAAGTCATTAAAAACCTTCTCCAAGATTTCTTGGTGATACACAAGAAGTCTATCCCCCATCATCCACAAGCTAATGGGCAATCCGAAAGCACCAATAAGATTCTATGCAATGTGTTGACCAAATTAGTGAATAATAAGCACTCTAATTGGGACAAACAGCTACACCATGCTGTTTGGGCATACCAAGTTGCCTATAAAACCGTACTCCAAGCCACTCCCTTTTAGATCATATTTGGCCAAAATGCAGTGCTACCATTGGACTTCTTGATGCCTACATTGAAAGTATCATAGGAGCATGAATGGAGAGGTCATGAACTCTCATGGAGAATCTTTGATCTTGAACAGTTAGGTGAAACGAGAGTGAGAGTAGCCACATGGATTTATGTAGCTCAGAAAAGACAAAAGGCATACTTTGATGCCCATGTGAAGGATAAAGGCTTGAAAGCAGGAGACTTAGTTTTGGTGTACACCCTGAAACAACATGCAAGAAAGCTAGAGAAGCATGCTTATGGACCTATGATCATAAATATGATCTCAACTAGTGGAGCAGTTCAACTAGATACTCTAGAAGGTGATGTCCTCCCTAGTTACATCAGTGGATGCAAAGTCAAGTTATATCAAGAACCCCTCACTAAGGAAATTCTTAATCGACTTAACACTACCAAGAAACGTAAGGAAGAAGAAACACGAATTCATGAAGAAGCGCAGGTAGAAGCTTTAGAGCACATCTGAAGGATGAAATTGAGAAGACAAGGTAGAGATGAGCCTAGGTTAGATGCATATGAAGTTCGACGGTACCACATGGACATGTGTGACACACTAGGAGTCCATTCCCATAAAATAGTTGACCGACGACCTTTTGTAGCCATAGGAGTAGGACAAGGAAATAATGCAAGCAATGTAAGAACCTTGATTGTAGCTACTAGTGCTGTTAGACTTTCTTACTGTCAAAAACTACAACTAGAAGTCGATCCTATAAAAGTTTATCTCATAGGATTGGGAGGTGTGGAAACCCCTTACATGGGCAAGGTGGAACTTCCCCTCTACATTCAAGATCTTTGTATGACAGTTAAGGTGCTAGTGTGTCAAGACGATGATCTCATTGAGCGTCTTGTCTTGGGTCAAGACTGGATCTACGATCATGTAGTCAGCCTGAACCTAAGAAGTGGACTTCTTCAGGTCTGGGTAAATCAAAATTGCATTACAATTGAGTTAGAAAATGAAGCACTCAAGGCAATAGGAAAGGAACCAACTCTTGGTCCTTCCAGGAGTACACATGAAGAAAAAGATGCTTTTCTTGTCCAACACTCTGTGATGTAGAGGGATGATGTTATCAACAAGGAAGCCAAGGAATCGATGGAACTCCCTTCCTTTCCAAAAGTGATAGAGACATGGCAACCAAAGGAGTAACTGAACGTAGAGGAAGCAAACGGCCTGTGGTCGAAGCCAAAGGAGAGCATGAAGCAAGATGTCTCAGCCACTGAAACAAGTATGGGTACGGAAAGGCAAGCAACCTCTTGCGGCTAAGCTAGAACCACCGACTATGGGTGATCCTCAGTGTGCAGGTCAACACTTGCATTAAAGTATTAACAAAATGTGTACCTTGATCAGAAACAATCTCCAAGGGAAGACCATAGCGAGGAAAAACATCACTCATCAAACATTTGACTACCACCGATGTAGTTGCGGACCATAAATCCCAGGCTTTAGCCCACCAAGTAGCATAGTCAGTACAGGTGACTATATATCGATGATTAGTAATCGTAGCACGAGGTGTAATGGGACCAATGAAATCCAAGCCCCTCTTTTGAAAGGGCTCAAGGGGAGAGACAGGCTGCAGTGGGAAATCATGTTTTTGTAAAGGTTTCCGGATCATTGGCAAGCACCACACTATTTGAGATGAGCAGTAATGTCATGCTACAGAGTAGGCCACCATATGCCGCTCTAGAGAAGTTTTTGGTAAGTAAGATCCATCGCAAAATGACCACCAGAAGGAGCAGAATGAGCCATGTCAATAATCGAAGAAACTTCGTGTGGAGGAATACATCATAAAAGCGCACCAGATGGATCCATGTAATACAACTGGCCCACAATGACTTGAAATTGTCGACTATACATAGCTAGTTTACGGTGAGCAAAAGTGGAAGTATTAGTCGGGGAACATCCACTAGTTAGAAAAATCATAAGAGTATCATAGTACAAGGGTGCCACAGGGAGCACCTAACAATCATCCTTTACTGAATCAGTCACATAGATAGCGGGGGTAGTATCAACAATACCGCTGGAAAGTCACCGGAATCAAGCCGAGAGAGAAAATCAGCAAGAGCATGCGCTAACCATGGACGATGTACAACCTCATAATCAAATTCTTGCAGCAACAGCACCCACCTGGCTAATCTAACCCCTAAATGTTGCTGGCGGACAAGATAAACCAGAGTTGCATGATCCACATGAAAGGTAAATGGGCGTCCCAATAAATAGTGCCGAAATTTCTTCATCGAATAAACCAAACCAAGACATTCGCGCTCAGTTACGGAATAATTCCGTTCAACAGTGGCTACGCGTCAAATATCATAATAAATAGGGTGGAACCACTTATCCTGTTGTTGCATTAGCACACTGCTGTTTGTGATGTCAGATGCATCCACAAAAACATGGAATGGAAGCTGCCAGTTTGATGCTTGCAGAATAAGAGCCTTTGTTAAGAGTGTTTTTAGATGATCAAATGCAATTTAGCACTCCTCAGTCCACACAAACTGTCGAGGATTGTAGTAATCTGCCAATTGAGTGGTATAGCTACATGCGCAAGCCACCGAAGATGTCGTCCATGCTAGCGTATTTGTCCAAGGAATCACATAACTTCCTTTGGTGTCATAGGGGTAGATGCATTCAACACTACTTTCACTTTATCAGGGTCCACTTCGATGCCTTGTTGCAAAATGATATGACAAGCAATTGGTCATACGACATGGAAAAGATCGACTTGTTGGGATTTAAGCACAAATGAAACTCCCTACACTTAGAAAAGAAGCAACGTAGGTGATAGAGGTGAGCTGATGCATCACCAGATAACGAAAAATCATCCAAATACACCTGCATAAACGTAGTTAAGTAGGGAGAAAAGATTTCCTCCATGCATCATTGAAAGGTACTGGAAGCATTGCGAAGACCAAACCACATCACCGTACATGCATATACATCCCAGTTTGTAATAAATGCAGTCTTTGGGATGTCCATTTCAACCATGCACACCTGATTATAGCCACTATAGCCATCAAAAAAGGAATACATTTCTCATCTTGCAACACTATTGTTCTCGAATACCTGGCTGAAAAATCTCTGCAACTGGTTGTAACTTGTTGCCGGACCGTGTTTGAATTGCTGCTGCTTGGGTATCCACTGCTGAAATATATGCCATATTTTCCATTGGATGTTGTCATTCTTTTCTTCGTTTATCATACTCAGCCGCATCTTTGCAATATCTACGGATATATCCAATCTCGCCACAAAAATGGCATCTTGCTGGTGGAAGAGATATACCTTCACTCGATTGGCCCAAGTTCCACCGGGTCTATCCAAAACTGTTTGCTCGTGGTCCCCATGGCATTTAGGGTCGGTCTGGTCTGCACTTTGGCATTATATGGACACATTTTAGTGGAACGACTTGCTGTATTACAGATAGCGTAGTACATTTGATTTCATGCACATGCGGAAGTAGTGTGTCCCGGGTTCTTACATTTGGTGTAGTACACCTATTTCAATGGATCCTCGCTCATGCTCTTGGACACTTTTAACCAATGCAGATCCTTAGTAAAACTGCCAACTTTAAGTTCCAACTGCAATGCCATGGCTATTATTGCATCCAAGGTCATACCTCCAACACATCGTATAATCATAACTTGTTCGAGCTAAGTGTTGAAGCTTAAGGTCAAGGACAAAGCATGGAAGCGCATCAAGGAAGTGGACACACAGGAAGAAGGAGCAAGTAGGGAGCTCCAAGAAGCACATGTCAAATTTTCAGAAGAAATCCCTACAAAAATAGTGATTTTTATCACTAAAAACCATTGTAAATACCATTTTCCATTTTTGTAACTCCATTTTGTTCAAGCCGAGGAGTCCTCGAGCTTGAGGAGTATTAGATCTACCATCCTACCAATTTTCATGATTTTTAGACTCCGTTTGAGCCCCCAAATAAGCCCTGGAACCTATTTTTTAACTAGGCCGGACACTAGGTCTGGACAGGGCCAAAACCACTCAAAAACTATAAAAAGGACTGGAGAGCTCATTTTTGAGGTTAGCTTGTTGTAGATTTCAGTCTTGTAAGAGAGCTCTTTGGTAATCGAAGCTTTCCATTGTGCCACTCTTTGCTCTTACCTTGTGCGCGTGTGTGTGTATGTGTGTGCATGCTTGTGTGCTTTCACTCACGCACTTGTGCCATCACTTGCTCGCGGTCTTCATACCGGTCCTCACGTCTCCACGGATTGACATTTATGAGGTGTATCTCCTCACGTTGGTACTCACCATTGTGCTAGAGTGACACCAAATTTGGCGCCGTTGCCGGGGAGAGAGCTTGGAGGACGAGCGTGTGACGGTAAGACGTAGAGTAGCGACGTTGGAAGGTAAAAAAATCATCTTTTTCAGTTCAGTTTTTGAATTTTCCTTCTTCTTCATCATCATCACCATCTCCACCCACCTTCATTTTCTCAGTTTTCTCCATTTTTTAGAGTACATTCACTTTGTTTTTACTTGTGGTTGTGAGCAAGAAGCTTAGAGAGGGTGCAGAACAGAGGTGCAAAAGAATCAGTACCAAAATAGCTGAATTAGCAAAACCTGCGCCAAGTATCGTGAGGGAAACTGCCAAGTATCGTGAGAACTGTGCTAGCGATCGTGAGTGAGTTGCAGGGCAAGCTGGGCTTGAACAAAACAAGGGGAAGTTACAAAGAGATTATAGGAGTTACCAAGGTAAGCAAATCTGCCCTTTTTGATCAAAATTTCTCAGAAAATCAATTGCGAGAGTGAAACGACCTGTGCAAAGTATCGTTTGGCACTGTTAGGGATTGAGAAGTGTGTTTTGTGCGATACAGAGATCGTGGAGAGGGTAGGAGACCTTGTAAAACCTCTGTGTGTGATTAAACTTAAAAAATCTTGTAAAAATCTTGGCAAAGGGTCAAGTATCGTTTTGCTCCCGCGGTCGAGTATCGCGATACTTCACAAGTATCGTTTTGCTCCTGTGGTTGAGTATCGCGATATTTCCCAGAGATCGTTGATCGTTTCGGTCAAAGATCGTTTGCCAGCGATCGTTCTCCAGCGATCGTTTATCAAAGATCGTTTATCAAAGATCGTCTATCGTTTGGTTCAGCGATCGCGATACCTGACAAGTATCGTGTATCGTTTCGAGTCAGCGATCGTTTTGTCAAAGATCGTCTAGTCAGCGATCGTTCCTCAGATATCGTTTGGTTTAGCGATCGTTTCGTGAGAGATCGTGTATCGTTTTGAGCCAAGTATCGAGTATCGTTTCAGAATCAGAGATCGTCTGGTCCAAAGATCGTTTGGGGAAGTATCGTGTATCGTCTGGATTCAGGTATCGTGTATCGTTTTGGTCCAAGTATCGTGTATCGCGTCTCAGAGATCGCGATACTTGCCAGCGATCGAGTATCGTTTTGAGCTAAGTATCGAGTATCGTTTTGTCAAATATCGTTTTGTCCAGCGATCGTTTTGTGAGAGATCGTGTATCGTTTGGCTTGGAGGTCGTGTATCGTTTGGGGCTAGAGATCGTGTATCGTTTAGGGGAAGTATCAAGTATCGTTTTCCTTGAAATATCGTATATCGTCTGTTCAAAGATCAAGTATCGTGTATCGAGTTCCTCAAGTAACAAGTATCGTGTCCTATAAATGTCATATATCGCCTGATATGAAGCATCTTCTGAGAGACCCTGTTTCCCTGTTTTAACCCCCAAAACCCTGAACTGGCATAACTTTCTCATACGAAATCCGTTCGGAGTGATCTTGGGTTTGAAGTTGACCCTCAGGGAAACTAGAAAATCAAGGTGTTCCAAAGGATTTTGAGCAATATAAGAGAACTTTGGGACTAGAAGCCAAGGCTTATGAACCTGAGATCTGGCAGACACTTAGGCAAGGATAGACAAAGCATTAGGTCATCTGAGGCTAGTGTCAACCATACAGCCAAGTCTTGGGCTCAACAGCTTAGTGGTTATCCTTACACACGAAGTTCAGAAACCAGTGACTCTGAAATGTCTTTTGGCATGGAAAGACCCACACGCAGCTCAGGCCTTGCCTATTTACAGACACCAGAAGGTCCCTATAAGACCCAATTGGAGTATATCAGGACCAATCAATTAGGTGCTCGCATCTATGAGGATGGTCTAAGACGATCAGTGGTTCAACTCAAAAATCCTGACCAACTCTTTGGACTTGAACACCCAGTGGTCAAGTTTGAAGAGGGTGCTTACATTGATAAGGAAGGAACCATGTATGTGGTTACCAACTTACCAGATAGGACAGATGAGTTTGGAAATATCATTCCTGAGAATGAGATAGGAGACCTAGAGCAAGGAGACCTAGGAGGAGAACCCAAGACCCCTAGAGGTAAGTCAGTCTTAACCAGAGTGCTCACTCCAGAATGGATTCCTCAAGATAATAAAAGCATAGAACTATTCGTGAATAGAGAAACGGAGGAAGCCTTTTGGAGATTTAGGCCGGATCAACCCAGCCCAGTAGTCACCATCTATGAATTCAAGGACCCAGAGACACCAGGGAAGGCTGTCTATCTAGATCACACATCTCAGAAATTATTCTTAGTATCAGATCATGACAGACATGCTTACACTTGGCAAGGTGAAGCAATTTTCCCTCCACCAAGATCTAACGTTTCCCAGGGCCTCCAGGGAGCCAGATCATCCAAGGCTCATGAAACCCAGAGGGAAAGAACTAGAGAGAGACCGGAGGTAAGCTTTGCAGACACTGTAGGCAGAGACAGATCAGGATATGGAACGGAGAGACATAGAGTTCATAGACATCAAAGAGACGATCATGATTTCCCATTGCCTAGACCACGAGAGCACTCAAGAACCCTTAGACCCTCTCAAGTGGTTAAGACAATGAAGAACTACTTTGATGGATTTGGAGATCCTTATGATCATGTGGCAGAGTTCAAACAAGTGCTAAGAGCTGAACAGGTTGAAGACTTATTCACCCAGTTCGAGGCATTTGGGTTGACTCTTAAGGGTACTGCCTTAGCTTGGTTTCAACCTCTAAACAGTCGCAACTATAGAGAGATAGGTCAGCTGCTAGAAGAGTTCATTGTGGAATTTTCCAAAAGCGGTATCAGGCATAACACATCATCATTGATCCACAGCTTCAAGCAGACACCACAAGAAACAGTGCGACTTGCAGGAAGAAGGTTTAGACAGTACTTGGAAAGATGCCCTGTACCAGAATTACCCACATCAGCCAAACAGGTGGCACTGTTTTTAGATGGCCTATTGAGCACCAAATTAAGGTCATATGTATACTTGAAAGAGCCTAGATCCATAGAAGAGTGTATACGGATGTGCATTGACATAGAAGACAACTTAGGTGAGGAGTTAGGACTATCCAAACTCTATAAGGACTCTGATAGTTCTACAAGTCATACCTCTAGAGCCTCCACCGAGATAGATGAGATAGCTGAGCAAGTGGCCAAAAAGCTAGGAGTTCAAAATAGACAAATGCCAAGGGTCACTTCAGTGAAAAGATGTTATACATGTGGAGGAGATCACATGGCTAATGTTTGTCCATTGATGACTCAACCCCAAGGAAACCCTAATGCTCTATATTGCACCATTGAGAGAAAATACACAAATCATACGACCCAAGATTGTCCCTATAACAGGCAGGCTATTAGACAAAATTATCAGCAACCTTACCAGCAGGGTAGGTATAAGAATCAGTACCAACAGCCATATTATAGGCCACAACAATATCAACCTCAATACCAGCAGCAATATCAGGCACCATATAGGCCACAACCAGTCCTAGGAAACCAACCGCTAGCTCCTGCCAATGTGATCCCAGTTAAATATACGATGGCGGAGGAGAACCATAATAGAGCATTGGTGCCACTAACCCCATTAGTCTCAGAAAATGATTCTCACGCTCATGGTTCAGACTACTTCCATGAAGATAGTCCACAGGCTTATTATATAGAGTCACCTGAGCAAAGTGAGACTTCTCAGTATCAATATGAGGCACCACCTATGGAACAAAATTGGGAGCCAGAATACTCCAATGTCATGTATACGAATCCAAATACTAGGCCCCAATTGAGACAAGTAAGACCACAAGCCCCTAGAGGACCATGCTTTAGATGTCAGGGTGATCATTTCATTCGTGAATGTCCCCACCAACCAGCTCTGGGACTAGGACAAAACATCACAATACAAGGCTTTTGTCCTGAGTGCGGCAAGGAACATCTTCCTAGAGAGTGTCCCAGGAATCCCTCTAGTGCACCCAAGGTCACACCCATCAACGTGGTAGGCTTAGTGGCAGATTCAAGTTCAAGTAGCAATAATGTGGCTCCTGTACAGGCAGTTACTAGGGCACAGGCTGCACAACAAGCAAAACCATCTGAGCAGTCGGAGTCAAGTGAGGCAGGAGAACCTAGTAAGAGGAAACCAAGAACATGGAAGGATACCAGAGAGAAGGCTAATCGCAAGTGGAACAAAAAGCTATCCGAGCTAGAAGAAAGCCTAAGGGATACCAAAACAAAAATAGAAGACATCGCGTCTCAAAGCCCCTCGCATGCCAAAGCTCCATCCACTCCACCTCATTCCACCCCAACACCCATTGTAAATAATCCACAACCAGGGTCTGTTCTTGCAGATCCAACCCCAGAAGGTTTGGACATGATGTTCAAGGCCTACCAGGCTCGTCTTCAAGAAGGGCCAACAGCTACAAACCTAGACAAGAGTTACCCTAGAGCAGATTTAGAGATTGAACGGATGAAAATGTGCATGAAAATGCTAGAACAAGCTCAAGCTATACTTGAGACTAGTCAAAAGTTCAATCAGACAAACTCTGTCAAACCGGATTTGCATTTCCAAGGCTTACTAGAAAGATTAGAGCAGTTGGTAAATAAACCACAAATTTCTTTACCACCACAGGCTCAACCAACTATTGAAAGAGGAAGCTCACCACCAATGGGAGCTTATGTTCCTAATTCTACGGATGCTGGAATGCCTCCTTCAATTCAACAGTACTCTCAAGAGTTCTTGCGGGAAATACAGGAAGAGAAGTGGGCCAAGGAGAAGGGTAATTCCCCTCCTATTCCTGAGATTGATGATCTTCATGATCAATTTCCCCAAGACATTCCGTCTATCTATGGAGACCAAGCTGAGCAACAAGAAGATGAAAGATTAGATTTTGAATCTAATTCTTTACAAGAGTTGCCTCATTACACAGGCCCATGGGAATCTGAATCTCTCCAGATCAGAGCCCCCACAATATTGGTAAGAAATGAAGACTCAGTGATTCCAAGAAACACTGATGTTGTGAAGAACACTAAGGTTCAATGTCATCTCACTGTGGAAGAGCTGCTCAAAGCAAAACCTGAGCTCTGGAATCATGTGAAGGATCAGGTTCCGGAACTTGAATCCAATACGCCAAAAGTAGGCTCTAAGCAAAAAGTTCCAGAGATACCTCTCGACAAGATAGGAGACATGAGCGAAGGTGAAGAAGGTAACACTTATCTTCCGATCACCTATCAAGGTTACACAACCAAAGCAATTGTAGATTCGGGTGCCGGCGTTGCTATTGCGACCACCTCCTTGTGGAAGCGATGGGGCAAACCCACCTTAAGACCAACGAGAATGAAACTTCAAATGGCAGATGGTCATTTTGAAAGACCTCTCGGATTGCTTGAAGGGATAACTCTAACCACTTGTGGTGTAGAGTTTGAACATACATTTGCTATATGTGACTTTGAGAAAAATAATGTCTACGAGATGATCCTAGGAAGACCCTTCCTACGACAATTGCAAATAGTACAGGATTGGGGAACCAACTCCTTGTACTTACAACACTTAGGGGTCACAACCAAGGTCAATCTGAAGGATTACACCTTCAGAGATGTACCACCCCTACAGTGGAATCCTATCCACAAAGCGAAAGAAGATTCTATCTCAGTGCATTCTGGAAGTTCACCTGATCCATCATGGCTGCATGAAGATACTCACTTGTGGATGTGCAAAGTCGCAGAGGAAGAGGAAAAGCGCCTAAAAGCGAGAGAAGAAGGAACTTCCCCAGGAGATAGACCAATAAAAGACCCAGCCTACACACCGATGATATTTCCAGATGAGGAATTTGAGCCTCATGGTTGGGCAGAAATCTTAGCTACCATGGACATAGCAGTCAATGAAGAACAATGGACACCTCACTGTGATGAGGAGGGTTATGATATTTCAGTGTTCATGTGTCAACCCCTGTTGGAAGAGTGTGATCCTAATGAGTTCATAGAAGAAGAAGAGAATGACGATGATCTAGAATCCATTGTGATGGATACTTACTTTGACTCAGAGGAACACTATTTAGAAGACATAGGAGTGTTAACCCAAAAAGAAGAAGAACCCCTCACGAGTATTAAAACGATAAATTCAAAGGAAGGAAGTGCAGGAGGTCAAAAGAAAAAGAAAAGAAAAGCAGTGAAACAAGAAGAGGAAGAATCATTGTTTGAAGTACCAGAAAATTTCAAGAAATATGAAGTGGAAGACCGAAAAATTTTGGTACGGATGCCTAAGAGAGAGGCCATTATAGGAGAAGCCTATGACAATAAAGAAAAGACCAAAAAAATTGTAGTGACCATTGAAGGGAACGAAGAACGATGTACGTACATAGGAGATGACCTAAGTGCAAAAGAAGAAGCAGAGCTTGTAGCTCTATTAAGGGAATATAGGGATGTGTTCGCATGGCACTATAGAGACTTGAAAGGGGTAGATCCAAAGATTTGCTCTCATACTATTCCGATGACCGCTGATGCAAAGCCCACCAAACAAAAGCCCTACACATATAATGACAATTATGCAGCCAAAATAAAGGAGGAAATTGACAGGTTGATTGAAGCTGGATTCATTTATGAGATTGAGCACACTGAATGGGTGTCCCCCATTGTGGTGGTGCCCAAGAAGAATGGGAAATTGCGAGTGTGCATTAACCTTAAAAAAGTTAATGCCGCTACGATCAGAGATAGTTATCCACTTCCAATCACCGAACATCTATTGGAGCGTGTTGCAGGCAAGGAAGTTTATAGCTTCCTTGATGGATTTTCAGGTTACAACCAAGTAGCCATTGCCCCCGAAGATCAACACAAAACGGCCTTTGCCACAGAATGGGGAATCTTTGCATTTCGCGTGATGCCATTTGGGCTCACCAATGCACCTGCAACATTCCAAAGGCTCATGTGTCATGTCTTCAAAGAGTTCCTACGAAAGAGCTTAGAAGTATATGTGGATGATTTATGTGCGCATTCCCAACAGAGAAGTTACCACATCCCTGAGCTCAGACAAATCTTCAACAAGTGTAGAGATTATCGAGTTTGTCTGAACCCAGAGAAGTGTGTGTTCATGGTACGACAAGGTAAAATCTTAGGTCACATTGTTTCTAAGAATGGAATTTCAACAGATGAAGACAAGGTAAGAGCGATAGCAGAGTTGCCAAGACCAAGAAATGTTAAAGAGGTACAGGCCTTTATGGGCCATTGTGGATATTACCGTAGGTTTATCCACATGTATGCCATCATAGCTAAACCTCTTTACGGGTTGCTAACAAATTTTGAGTGGAACGAGGAATGCGAGAATTCCTTCAACGAGCTGAAAAGACGTTTGTGCACAGCACCAATATTGACTACTCCGGATTGGAGCAAACCCTTTCATGTCCATGTAGATGCCTCCAATCATGCAATAGGATGTGTGCTAGCACAACCCACAGGTGAAGGAAACCTAGATTTGCCGATAGCATATGCTAGTAGGCAATTAAATGCAGCTGAACGAAATTATACCACAACGGAGAGAGAAGGCTTAGGTATGGTATATGCCGTGAAGAAGTTTAGACACTATCTATTGGCCAATAAGTTCAAGTTTTTCACTGATCATCAAGCTTTACTATATTTGGTCAATAAACCTTGCAATACAGGCCGCTTAGTAAGATGGTTCCTCTTACTAATGGAATACGACTTTGAAGTTGTTGTCAGGAAAGGTAGAACCCATCTTAGGGCAGACCATCTTTCTCGTATCACTTCAGGAGAGCCACCGCAAGGAGTGTCTGATGAATTGCCTGATGCTTATCTGTTCAATTTAGAAGTTGTTCCTAAATGGGCAAATAAGTTGGTGCCAGTCCTAACCTTCGGACCTGCAAATAAAAATGTGAAAACAAGCAAAGAAGAAATTGTAAAATCACAAAAGTATCAAATATTGGCCGGAAGTATGTACAAGCAAGATACTGAGGGCGTATTAGCTTGTTGTGTGGAGGACGACGAACATACTAGTTGGATGCAACAAGCCCATGAGGGACTGCTAGGAAATCACTACTCTAAACAACGAACATTACAGAATCTAAAACGTTTAGGAGTGTATTGGCCTAGCATGGACAAAGAAATACAGGAGTGGATCCAAAATTGTCCAGTGTGCCAGAAGAGACCCCCAGGGGAGCATGCCACTCTTTATCATGTGTCATTAATCCCAGATTGGAGTGCTCCATTGGTTGCGTTCATGAGATCGGGAACATTACCCAATCAGGCTAGTCTCGCAAGAAAACGGAGTATGGAGCAAGAGGCTCAAGACTATGCCTTAGTAGGAGACAACCTATATCGAAGAGGCAAGGATGGTTACCTAAGACTGTGCGTTCATGAATCAGACTATTTGAAAGTCTTAGAAACTGCACACAGCGGTGCTGCAGGTGGACACTTTGGGCCTGACAGAGTAATTAAGACCATTTTATTCTCAGGACTTTGGTGGCCCACTCTTCATATGGATGCACATACTTATGTGAAGAAATGTGACACATGCCAACGTGCCCAATATCCGATAAGAAAAGACGAGATGCCTTTAAGGCCAATGATGGGAGGACGTGCATTTTCAAAGTGGGGTATAGACTTTGTTGGTCCTATTAACCCCCCAGCTAGAAACTCCCATGCAGAATACATTATTGTAGCCACAGATTACCTTACAAAGTGGGTGGAAGTAAAAGCCACGACAAAGAATGATGCTCAAACGACGGCTAAGTTCTTATTCGAAAATGTGTTCACTAGATATGGGTTACCAATAGAGTTGGTTAGTGATAGAGGTACGCACTTCTTGAATGAGGTCATTGAAAATCTCCTTCAAGAATTCATGGTGATACACAAGAAGTCTGCCCCTTATCACCCACAAGCCAACGGACAAGCCGAGAGCACGAATAAGATCCTATGTAATGTATTGACAAAACTGGTGAATAATAAACGCTCTGATTGGGACAAACAGCTTCATCATGCTGTTTGGGCATACCGAGTTGCCTACAAAACGGTACTCAATGCTACCCCATTTCAGATGGTCTTTGGACAGAATGCTGTGCTACCATTGGACTTCCTGATCCCAGCCTTGAAAGTAGCACAAGAGCATGAGTGGAATGGACATGAGTTGTCTTCCAGGATCTTTGATCTAGAACGCTTAGGTGAGACGAGGCTACAGGCAGCAGCAGGCATTTATGCTGCAAAGAAAAGGCAAAAGGCATACTTTGATGCCCATGTAAAGGATAAAGGATTGAAGGAAGGAGATCTAGTGCTAGTATATACGCTAAAGCAACATGCCCGCAAATTGGAGAAACGAGGATATGGACCCATGATCATTAATAGACTCTCCACTAGCGGTGCAGTGCAATTGGCCACTTTAGAAGGTGATATCCTACCAAACTATATTAGTGGATGTCGAGTCAAGTTATATCAAGAACCTCTTACAGAGGAAATGCTCACGAGACTCAACACTGCTAAGAAGCGAAAAGAAGAGGAGTTAAGGGTTAGAGAAGAAGCACAAGCAGAAGCTAGAGAGCGTATCAGAAGAAATAAGTTACGGCGGCTAGGCCTAGATGTCAACACAAAAGCTCCAAAATATCACATGGACATGTGCCAAAAATCGGGCATAACTACCTCTCGAATAATTGATCGACGGCCCTTTGTGACTATAGAGGTAGGACAAGGAAAGAGTGTAAGAATTGTGAGAGCATTGGTTGACTCAGGAGCAGCAACTAGTGCAGTTAGACTTTCATACTGCCAAGACCTGCATTTGGACATCAAGCCCATAGAAGCCTATCTCATAGGATTAGGAGGCGTGGAAACACCCTGTTTGGGCGAGGTGGAACTTCCCATCTACCTTCAAGATGTTCCAATAAAAGTCAAAATGCTAGTGTGTCATGATGAGGACCTCACAGAACCACTTGTCTTGGGTCAAGATTGGATTTACGACCATGCTGTCAACTTGAACCTAAGAAGTCAACTTCTTCAAGTGTGGGTATATAATCAATGCATTACATTAGAATTGAAGAATCACATGCCCACTGAAACTGACACCACACACTCTCTTTGTTCCTCTAAGGCTAATCTTCTTGAACAAGATGTTGTAGATGTCAAAAGCTCTATGATCCAGACGGACGCAATCACGGAAGGACAGTCGCAAAGTCAAGATGAACCTTCTTCTTGTCTTCTAAAGAGCAAAGTATCCACAGGAGCTCAACCTCAGAAGCAAGCAAAACAGTGCAAGACAGCCAATCTATCAAATAGACAAAGAACCTTCAAGAGCAAAGAAGCGTTGGGCATGACACAGATCTGGGTAAAGAAAGGAGTACAACCATCGATGCTGCCTCAAAGATTCCCACCCAACCAGATCGACCATGAAAAAAGAAGAACCAAGCACCTACGACAGGCTCAAGCACGACGAATCCAACAAATTTGGGTACCGAAGCTATCAAAGAAGGCCGACCACAATCATGTACAAATTTGGGTGCCTAAAAAATTAGCGACAGCTCAACACGGGCGATTACAGATGTGGGTACCCAAGAAGCTCCTACATACACAACGGCCTTTGCTCCCCACCAGGCAAAAGGTCTCAACAAAGAAGCCAAGGAAAGCAAAGGGTAAGACCAGAGCACAACGACCAAAAAAAGATAAACTCAACCCTTCTCCAAAAATAAGCAGGCACTCACCCAGGATATGGGTTTGGCAGCCAAAAGCACAAGCAACATCCACAAAACCAAGGGGTCAACCACACTGGATACCAAAGCTTGGAAAGCATCCAAAGAAGAACTGGCCTGAGGTGATCTCTACAGGGCCAAATACTATTCGGAAATGGGTTCCCATTAGGAGGATTACATCATTTTGAGATCCAATCGACACCTCCAAACAAAGAATCATCAAGTATACAAGTAACATCAAAAGCCTCGACCAGCAGCAACCATGTGCCTTTGGCATAACCAAGTCGTTTGCACCATTCAGGTCATGCATTTCCAAAGTATGCATCAATATAGGGCCACCTTACATGGCCGTGCATAGACACAATTGAGAAATCCCAGGCACATGAGACACAATTTTCACATGAAAAATATGTTATTGATACTAACCTCTTTCTTCTTGTTTGATGCCATTGTTCCAAAAAAAAAAAAAAAAAAAAAAAAAAAAAAAAAAGAGACTATGTGCTGGAAAGTGCTCATCAACGAACTTCCAGCAAGGACATCCCTCAACAAAAAGGACAAGCCGACGATCAAACATCATGAGGGAACCACAACACGAAGAGATGAAGACCAACAGACCCTTCACCATGGTAAGACGTGTATGTTTCAACAACACTATAACCATGATAGATTAGGAAACCTCTTCGTCAGCATACCCTTGAGCACTTAGCTCAAGACCCAATCTCTTGCACCATACTTCTTGCCATGCATTTTCCAAGTACGCATATGTAGGGCCACATTACAAGGCCATGCACAAGGCACATATTTGGTTCAACCCATGCACTAATGCACTTACCCACCATTCATTATGGGTTACAAATACTTGGCATGAAAACTATGAAAAGACGACATCAAGATGACAACAACAAGAGCAAGGACGCCATCCACCACCGAGAGTTGCTCCCAATCAACATTGACCACATCCTTTGAGCAGCTAGCAGTTTTGGAAAACTCACAAATGCACCACCCAGATGGAATACAAGGCAGAAGTACGTACAAAGGGACTACAAACTGCAAGAGATAACAGTGGCAAAGTGAAGAACCAGACAAACAACCAGGATACATTGGGAAGAAGGATCGCCCCTGTTGGACGCAAAGGACGCTACCTCTCAACGTACTACATGGAACGACCAATACAACAAGGGTCTATCAGGGACGACAGACTCAAGAGGGGGGGGAGTGTTGAAGCTTAAGGTCAAGGACAAAGCATGGAAGTGCATCAAGGAAGTGGACACACAGGAAGAAGGAGCAAGTAGGGAGCTCCAAGAAGCACATGTCAAATTTTCAGAAGAAATCCCTACAAAAATAGTGATTTTTATCACTAAAAACCATTGTAAATACCATTTTCCATTTTTGTAACTCCATTTTGTTCAAGCCGAGGAGTCCTCGAGCTTGAGGAGTATTAGATCTACCATCCTACCAATTTTCATGATTTTTAGACTCCGTTTGAGCCCCCAAATAAGCCCTGGAACCTATTTTTTAACTAGGCCGGACACTAGGTCTGGACAGGGCCAAAACCACTCAAAAACTATAAAAAGGACTGGAGAGCTCATTTTTGAGGTTAGCTTGTTGTAGATTTCAGTCTTGTAAGAGAGCTCTTTCGTAATCGAAGCTTTCCATTGTGCCACTCTTTGCTCTTACCTTGTGCGCGTGTGTGTGTATGTGTGTGCATGCTTGTGTGCTTTCACTCACGCACTTGTGCCATCACTTGCTCGCGGTCTTCATACCGGTCCTCACGTCTCCACGGATTGACATTTATGAGGTGTATCTCCTCACGTTGGTACTCACCATTGTGCTAGAGTGACACTAAGGGTTTAATCCATTAAAACCACCACTGAGTAATCACATCATCCGGTAGGTTAGCATGCATCAGCGAGAATTTTTGTAGATGAGTTTGGAATAAAGTTTCATACTCTTACACATTCTTGTCAAAGATCTCAGCCGCATTTTTCTTTAATCGAAAATGTTTTAGGAAGGCATTCTTAACATCATCATATTGTTCGAAATGATTAATGTCATATTCAATTAACCATAGGGCAGACTCATTAACCAGAGTAGATTGGAACACTATAGCCTTATATGTCGGATTGATGGATAGTTGAGTACCACATAATTGATTTCAAAAGTATGCACATGAGCATTAGGATCATCATCGCGAAATCCTCCAAATTTTGTATATGTAACTCCCATAGTTACTGGTCGTGGGGGTATGATCTGCTGCTGTTGTTGTTGTTGTTGCTGCTGTTGATGTTGCTGTTGTGGTTGTGAACCACTCATGTTGTTTAAATCAGGAGAAAGTATCACTACATACTAATTTGAACAAGTTGATCCTAATTGCTACTGTGTCGTCTCGCTAGCTTGCAAGTTCTTCGGTATTCTCATATCGTTAAGTCGATCACGCACATCTACACTCAACTGCCATTCCTTGTAGTTGGCTTCTAAGGGAAACTTTTCATCTGAACTTTCATCCAACAATACACCAGTTTATCCGAAATCGAAAGCCAAAGTAGAGCTATCACCAAAATTCAACAAGCTGGCCCTGGAATTGTCCAAGCTACCACTGAAATTTAACAAACTATCACCGGAATTCTCCAAATTGTCATCGGAACCAGGGATTACTTCCCCAACTATAATTTCTACGGATGGGGTTGGTTGCACTTATGGTAAACCCTGTAGTCCTTGTACAAGAAAATATTGAGGTGACACTCCACTAGCCCATATCTCCTGCTTTCCTTCTGATGATTGTCCATCACCACTACCACCAGGAGGCATTCCCAACATGTTAGGAACTTTCCAAGGATGCTAATCCCTTCTGTACTTTTGGTAAGATTCTCCGGAATGCGTTACGGGCATATATCATAGGATTCTTCCTCAAACCCTAATTTGCTCACAGGCTGGCTACTCCATGCCCCATGGCCGGTGCCATTGTTAATTGTTATCTTGTTGTTTAGTTATAACTTATTTTCCAACTATGCGTGGGTTCTTGGGATGGTGAGGGGTCTGTAATACAGAGGCCCTATATATATTTTCCCATTCACTTCATTACTGTAATAGACTCTTCATTACTTGTCTGACAATTCCAACAAACTTAACTACTAATCTCCTGTACACAACAGAACATGACAATGACCACGCGTGAATACACAAAGTCTTAATACCTGCTAGCATACCATCACCATTATATTTGCATTTCACCAATGACTCACCGACATCAACATAGTACCGCACTTATTCAATACCGAACATCAATAAAATGCCGTTGCCGGGGATCGAGCTTTGAGGACGAGCGTGTGATGGTAAGACGTAGAGTTGTGACGTTGGCGTTGTAGGTAATTCCTTTACTTTTCCTTATTTTTCTCTTTCTTACTTCATCATCATCATCACCATCATCATCTTCACCATCTCCCACCTCCATCTCCATCATCGCGAAAATTTCAGTTTTTGATCATATCTCCTTTCCCCTTCCATTTCACTCATTTCACTCGTGAGAGAGAGCGAGAGAGCGATTTGTGTGCACTGTTTTTGCTTATTTCTTGAGTTTTCTTGCAGGATCTGGCTGTCCCATCAGCTCCAGCACGCTGTGCAGGTACGGAAAAGCTCGGTCTTGTCTCTGTGTGGTAGACCCCTATCGATCGCGATCGACAAAAAAATAGCTTATTTGGTAAAATAAAGTACACCACAATGACACACAAGATGAGCACATTCTAAATCACCAAACACAGTAAAAAATCCGAGTTTTCTCTATCAATCGTGACCGACAGCCTCTATCAATCGCGATCGACAGCCTCTGTCGATCGCGACCGATAGACCCCACGACCGACTGCCACGTAGGATTTAGTCAATCGCCATTGACACGGTCGATCGAGACCGACTGAAATATCGCGATTGACTCATAGACTCGTGTTGCCACGTGTACATCGCGATGGATAGAACCCTGATCAACTGAAATAACAACGAAAATCTCGAAAAAGGTGTCGATCGCGATTGACACCGTCGATCGCAATTGACAAGACCCACGACCGACTCTGTCGATCGTGATTGACATTGTCGATCGCGACTAATGTGTCGATTGCGGCCGACAGGCCCGATGGCCACCTCTGTCAATCGTGATTGACAGACCTGTCGATTGCGATTGACAGGCTTTTTCGGCTAAAATTTTAGGGTTTTATTGTTCCAAATTTTGGGGTAATTTTGGGCATGCATGTCAAATAATTAGCACTTTGTGAGGTCCCTACACTTGTATTTTTGAGAAAAGTCCTGTGATCTGTTAGCATGTTTGAACCCTGTTTTAGCCCCAGAACCCTGAACTGTCATAACTTCCTCATACGAAATCCGTTTGCTGTGATTCTTGTTTTGTTGGAAAGCTCGTGGGGGGAACAAAACCATATACTATTTTGAAGTTGACCATATCCAGGGGGAACAAAACCGAGGGATCCCTAGAATTGTTTGCCATAAAGATAGAGGGCAAATTGATATCTAAATTGCATGAATGGAAGTGATTTATTATGTCATTTGAATCTATGTCTTGAGCTAACCCTGGGACTTTTACAGGTCCATTGAGAGCACTTGAGGGCATCCAAAGCAGGGGCTTTTTGCAAGCTTGAGAACCGGGTTCTTGAGCACCAAAGGGCAAGGGATCAGCAAGTGAGACTTTGAGTCTAATTCTTTACATGAATTACCCCACTTCACAGGCCCATGGGAAGCTAAGTCTACTTGTATGAGAGCATCCAGGATCATGGTACGAAATGAAGACTCAGTCATACCTAGGAACAGAGAGGTAGTGAAAAAGGCTAAAGTGCAGTGCAACCTCACTTTAGAAGAGCTACTCAAAGTAGGCCAGAGCTGTGAAAACATGTAGCCAAACAGGTACCAGAGATAGCTAAACCGCATTCCCAGGTAGGATATCATAGAATAGTGCCAAAAATACCCTTGGACAAGATAGGAGACATGAGTGAAGGAGAAGAAGGAAACACCTATCTTCCCATTACCCACCAGGGGTACACAACCAAGGCGATCTTGGACTCAGGCGCAGGAGTTGCAATTGCTACCACTTCCCTATGGAAGCGTTTAGGCAAGCCTGCACTCAGGCCGACGAGAATGAAGTTGCAGATGGCCGACGGTCACATTGAGAGACCCTTAGGCTTGCTAGAAGGAATAACTCTCACCACATGTGTTGAGTTCAAGCATACGTTTGCCATATGTGACTTTAGCAAGAACCAAGCCTACGAGATTATTTTGGGAAGACCTTTTATGCAACAGTTGCAAGTGGTACCAATTCCTTGTATTTGCAACACCTAGGTGTTACAACCAAAGTCAATCTCAAGGATTACTCTCATAGAGATGTACCCACCATCCAATGGAATCCCATCCATAGAGCCAAAGATGATACTGAGTCAGTGCATTCCATAGGATCAGGATCCTCATGGATGCATGATAACAAAGAAACCACCAAGAAAATAGTTTTAGCCATAGAAGAAGGGGAAGAAAGATGCACATACATAGGACATGACCTGACAGAAGAAGAAGAGCAAGAGTTGGTAGCTCTGCTAAGAGAATACAAAGATGTATTCGCTTGGAGCTACAAGGACTTGAAGGGCATAGACCCGGACATATGCTCACACACAATCCCCATGACCTCAGATGCCAAACCATCCAAGCAGAAGCCATACACTTATAACGATAACTATGTTGCTAAGATCAAGGAGGAGATAGATCGCTTGGTTGAAGTTGGATTCATCTATGAAATTGAGCACACTGAGTGGGTATCCCCCATCGTATTAGTGCCCAAGAAGAATGGAAAGCTACGTGTATGCATTAACTTGAAGAAGGTTAATGCAGCCACTATCCGAGATAACTATCCGCTTCCTATCACTGAGCATCTATTAGAGAGAGTAGCTGGCAAGAAAGTGTACAGCTTCCTTCATGGGTTCTCTAGCTACAATCAGGTAGCCATTGCTCCAGAAGATCAGCATAAGATGGCTTTTGCCATAGAGTGGGGTATATTTGCTTTTACGGTAATGCCATTTGGGCTTACCAATGCTCATGCAACCTTCCAGAGACTGATGTGTCATGTATTTAAAGAATTCTTGAGGAAGAATTTGGAAGTCTATGTTGATGATCTCTGTGCTCATTCCAACATTAGACAGACACATATACCTGAACTCAAGCAAATATTTGACAAATGTAGAGAATATCAAGTCTTCTTGAACCCAGAAAAGTGTGTTTTCATGGTCAGGCAAGGCAAGATCCTAGGACACATAGTGTCAAAGAATGGCATATCAATGGATGAGGAGAAAGTGAGAGCTATTGCAGAGCTACCTAGGCCAAGGAATGTCAAGGAAGTACAGGCCTTCATGGGGCATTGTGGTTATTACCTACGCTTTATACACATGTATGCCATCATCGCAAAGCCTCTGTACGGCCTGTTGACAAATTTTGAGTGGACTGATGAGTGTGAGAACTCCTTTAATGAGCTAAAAAATCGATTGTGTTCAGCACCAATCTTGACCACACCAGATTGGAACAAGCCCTTTCATGTTCACGTGGACGCATCCAATTATACGATTGGATGTGTACTCGCACAACCTACTAGTGAAGGTAATATGGATCTTCCAATTGCCTATGCTAGTAGACTATTGAATGCAGCTAAACGAAATTATACCACCACTGAACGAGAAGGATTAGGCATGGTGTATGCGGTTAAAAAGTTTAGACACTATTTGCTTGCAAATAAGTTTAAATTTTTTACTGATCATCAAGTCCTGTTGTACTTGGTAAACAAGCCATGCAACACGGGTAGATTAGTAAGATGGTTTCTCTTGCTAATGGAATATGACTTTGAGGTTGTGGTGAGGAAAGGAAAGACTCATTTGAGAGCAGAACATCTCTCTAGGCTCACATCTAGAGAAGCTCCATAGGGAGTATCAGATGATCCTCCTGATGCTTACCTGTTTAATTTGGAAGTTGTACCACAGTGGGCTAAGCCATTAGTGCCAGTATTGTCATACGGGCCTAACCACTTAGGAATAAACACTCAGAATAGGGAAATAGTAAAAGCCCAAAAATACCAGATCGTGGCAGGAAATATGTACAAGCATACAGATCAAGGGATCCTAGCTTGTTGTGTGGAAGAGGATGAGTACACAAAATGGTTGCAATTAGCACATGTAGGTGCATTAGAGCAACACTACTCAAAGCAATGAACCCTACAGACACTAAGGAGACTCGGAGTGCATTGGCCGACTATGGAAGCTGATGTCCATAAATTGTGCAAGGACTGCCCGATCTGCTGCACTAAACCACGAGTGAAACATGCCACTCTTTATCAAGTGTCTTTAGTGCCAGATTGGAGTGAACCACTAGTAGCCTTCCAGAGGACGAAAACATTCCCTCAAGAATGACTTTGGCTAGGAAGAGAAGTTTAGAACAAGAAGCCCTAGACTACTCACTCATTGGTGATAGTCTATACAAGCACGGTAAAGATGGTTACCTTAGATTATGTGTCCATGAGAGTGAATATCTTAAGATTTTGGAAAACTGCTCACCAAGGTGTAGCAGGTGGACACTTTGGACCAGATCGGGTGATCAAGACTATACTGTTTGCAGGTCTTTGGTGGCCAACCCTTCACATGGATGCACATACCTATGTGAAACGGTGTGATGTTTGTCAGAGAACTCAGTATCCTATACGCAAGGATGAGATGCCACTGAAACCTATGATGGTTGGACGTGCATTCTCTAAGTGGGGAATAGACTTTGTAGGTCCTATTAATCCCCCAGCTAAGGGTTCCCATGCTGAATACATCATTGTGGCCACAGACTATCTAACCAAGTGGGTAGAGGTAAAAGCTACGACAAAGAACGATGCTCAGACAACTTCTAAATTCTTATTTGAGAATGTGTTCACTAGATACGGGCTACTTATAGAGCTAGTTAGTAATAGAGGGACTCACTTCTTGAATGAAGTTATTGAAAATAGTCTCCAAGAGTTCTTGGTAGTACACAAGAAGTCTGCTCCCTATCACCCACAAGCTAATGGGCAAACCGAAAGCACCAATAAAGGTTATGGACCTATGATCATAAATAGGATCTCAACGAGTGGAGTTGTGCAGCTAACTACACTAGAGGGTGATATCCTCCCTAATTACATCAGTGGATGCAGAGTCAAGTTATATCAAGAACCCCTGACTGAGGAGATGCTAAATCAACTCAACACTGCCAAGAAACGCAAGGAAGAAGAAAAACGAATTCGAGAAGAGGCACAGGCAGAAGCTCTAGAACACATCCGAAGAATGAAGTTGAGGAGACAGGGTAGAGATCAGCCTAGGAGAGATGACTATGAGGAACCAAGATATCATATGGCTATGTGTGAAGTTTCAAGTGTAGGTCCCCATAGAATAATTGATCGACGGCCTTTTGTAACCCTAGAGATAGGACAAGGAAAGAGTGCAAGGACTGTAAGGGCTTTAATTGACTCAGGTGCAGCCACTAGCATGGTTAAACTTTCTTACTGTCAACAATTGAAATTAAGCATCAGTCCTATAGAAGCATATCCCATAGGATTGGGAGGTGTGGAAACCCCTTGCATGGGCGAGGTGGAACTTCCCCTCAACATTCAAGATGTTTTAATGACAGTTAAAGTGCTAGTGTGTCAAGACGAGGATCTCACTGAACCTCTTGTCTTGGGTCAAGACTGGATCTATGATCATGCAGTCAACCTAAACCTAAGAAGTGGACTTCTTCAGGTTTGGGTAAATCAGAATTGCATTACAATTGAGTTAGAAAATGAAGCACTCAAGGAACTAGGAAAGGCACACACTCCTGGTCCTTCCAGGGGTACACATGAAGATGACCATGTTATTCTTATCCAAAACTATGTGATGCAGAGGAAGGATTGTCTCAATAAGGAAGTCAAGGATACGATGGAACTCCCTTCTTTTCCAAAGGCCATTGGGATACAGCAACCAGAGACAGGTAAAAGGCAGAAGAAGCAGACGACTTATGCTCGAAGCCAAAAGAAAATACGAAGCACGATGTATCAACCATATAAACAAGTGTGGGTGCGGAAAGGCGAGCATCCTATTGCGGTCAAGTCACAACCACTAGTTCAACTTCCTATTAGTGATCACCAACCAGACACTAATAAGAAGTCCTCCAAAAAGTCTTCTGTAAAAATAAAGTCTATCTGGGTACCCAAGAAGTCGATGAAGGTTGACCCACAATCAAGACAAATTTGGGTGCCCAAGGCTTGCTTGCGGGCTCAAATAGCTACACGAAGACCACCCACTCGAACAGCTGACACCCACTCGTATACATCACGCACAAACACTTATTCACCCATGAGCGTGAGTAGAATCTCTTGTGAATGGTTCCATAAGAAGCCTCATTTCCAAGCAGAAACTCTCGCAACGCCCTCGAAAGTCTCCATAAAACCAAAACCAAAACCAAAAGTCATACATTATTTTTGGCAGCCCAAAACTTGTAATAAACCCCCTGACCCCCATTTGTAAATTCATCCCCACCTACTTACTACATCACTCTCACACTACATCATTCCACTTATCTCCTAGGTCTATCCAATCACTAACTACACACACAAGCGTAGAGCACTTAATAACCCACTAACCTCTCCCCAACGTCATATTAATGTTGTAACGAGGACAAAAACTGTTCTATCTTGTCCTTTACAATGTTAACACATGCTTCTATATTCCCACAGAGTCAGCAAACAAGAAGTAAGATGGCCGAGGCTGTAGGAACGAGCTCCCAGGCAGGAACCAGCCCTTAGATCGTGGACATTGAAAGTCTTCCCATTGAGGAGGAATGGAAGGAATGCCCAATGGCATTGAGAGCATTACATGCCATATCGGTTCAGAATCCTCCACAGGGGCACACAATGCCAGTCAGCAAAAACTCACATTGGTTCAGTGATGTGGCAAGACCTCTAGGAGAAGGCAGTTACCTATGGGAGGCAGAGATAGAGTTCAACGGGCGCTGGGGCAGGTATCACTTCTTCACCAGGGAATTTGAGAAGCTTCAAAATAATGAAGGCTTGAAACCAATATGGAAGAAGGTAGACATATATGATTATTTCAAAGCTCAATTACCAAAGCCCGACTTTCTGAGATGCTCATACTTGATTAGCACCCTTATGCCGAGTAAGGAGAAAAAAGGATACAACACCTTTGTCTTACCATCTCTTATGAGGGGTAATGAATTGAAGCGCTTTAGGTTGACTAATAATTTCGTAAGGGAAGCTCTCGAGATGAAATGCATGCATATCCCCACAGAGAAGGAGTCAATGGTGCCGGACAACATGAAAAACACGAACCTGACTAAGCTCAAGGACATGGTGGCAATGACACCAATGATTGCCATTCATCTTCGAATGTGCATGCAGCATTTTGCGTTCCCCGCTCAGGCGAGATTCACAATGCCACCCAAGAAGATATGGTTTAGTCTGTACTTAGCCGACGCCTTCGATTTGACAATCAACATGCCGCATTGGATTATCGACCAAATACACTTGGCACATCAACGGTGGTATAAGAAGCAAAAGTCAGTGCTTCATGGATGTTGTGCTCTCACAAGGATTGTTTACCGATGCTTGGCATATGACGTGCTGTCACTCTAGCACAATGGTGAGTACCAACATGAGGAGATACACCTCATAAATTTCAATCCGTGGAGACGTGAGGACCGGTATGAAGACCACGAGCAAATGATGGCACAAGTGCGTGAGTGAAAGCACACAAGCATGCACACACATACACACACACGCACACAAGGTAAGAGCAAAGAGAGGAACAATGGAAGATCTTCGATTGCAAAAGACTTCTCTTACAAAGCTGAAATCTACAACAAGCTGACCTCAAAAATGAGCTCTCCAGCCCTTTTTATAGTTTTTTGAGTGGTTTTGGCCCTGTCCAGACCTAGTGTCCGACCTAGTTAAAAAATAGGTTCCAGGGCTTATTTGGGGGCTCAAACAGAATCTAAACATTATGAAAATTGGTAGGATGGTAGTTCTAATACTCCTCAAGCTCGAGGACTCCTTGGCTTGAACAAAATAGAGTTACAAAAATGGAAAATGGTATTTACAATGTTTTTTAGTGATGAAAATCACTATTTTTATAGGGATTTCTTCTGAAAATTTGATAGGTGCTTCTTGGAGCTCCCTACTTGCTCCTTCTTCTTGTGCATCCACTTCCCTGATGTGCTTCCATGCTTTGTCCTTGACCTTGAGCTTCAACACTCCCCCCCTCTTGAGTCTGTCGTCCCTGACAGACCCTTGTTGTAGTGGTTTTTCCATGTAGTACGTTGAGAGGTAGTGTCCTCCATGTATCAACAGTAGCGGTCCATCTTCCCAATGTAGCCTGGTCGATTGTCGGGTTCTTCAGTTTGCCACTGCTAGCTCTTGCAGGTTGTAGTCGCTTTGTATGTACGTCTTCCTCATGTTCCAGCTTGATGGTGCATTTGTGAGCTTTCCAAAACTGCTAGCTGCTCAAAGGAGGTGGTCAATGTTGATTATGAGCAACTCTCAGTGGTGGATTGCTTCCTTGCTCTTGTTGTTGTCACCTTGATGTCGTCTGGTTCTTCCAAAGATGGCTTTCATAGTTTTCATGCCAAGTACTTGTAACCCATAAGGGATGGTGGGTAAGTGCATTAGTGCATGGGTTGAACAAAATATGTGCCATGTGCATGGCCTTGTAATGTGGCCCTATGTATGCGTACTTGGAAAATGCATGGGAAGAAGTATGGTGCAAGAGATTGGATCTTGAGCTAAGTGCTCAAGGGTATGCTGATGAAGAGGCTTCCTAATTTATCATGGTGAGCATGCTGCCAAAGTAGGTTGTGCTTACCATGGTGAAAGGTCGATTGATTTTTGTCTCTTCGTGTTGTATGCCCATCACAGTGATTGACGATTGGCTTGTCTTTCTGGTTGATGAACGTCCCGATGAGTGTCATCGAGTGCATGGACCTCTTCCCCTCTTTTTTTTTGGAACAATTACAAAACAAGAAGAAGGTGGTTAGGATCAATAAAATATATTACATATGTCGAGTGTGTCTCATGTGCCTAGGATTTCTCAATTGTGTCTATGCATGGCCATGTAATGTGGCCCTATATTGATGCATACTTTGGAAATTGCATGATCTGAATGGTGCAAAAGACAGGGTTATGCCAAATGCACATGGTTGTTGCTGGTCAAGGCTTTTGACGTTACTTGCATACTTGATGCATTTTTTGATTGGAGGTGTCGATTGGATCTCGAAATGATGTAATCCTCCTGATTGGAACCATTTTAGAATAGGATTTGGCCGTGTAGAGATCACCTCAGGCCACTTCATCTTTGGATGCTTTCCAAACTTTGGTATCCAGTGTGGTTGGCTCTTTGGTTTTGTGGATGTTGCTGGTGCTTTTGGCTTCCAAACCCATATCCTTGATGATTGCCTGCTTACTTTTGTAGAAGGGTTGAGTTTATCTTCTTTTGGTCTTTGTGCTCTGTTCTTACCCTTTTCTCTCCTTGGCTTCTTTGTTGAGACCTTTTGCATGGTGGGGAGCAGAGGTTGTTGTGTATGTAAGAGCTCCTTAGGTACCCACAACTGTAATCGTCCTTGTTGAGTTGTAGCTAATTTTTTAGGCACCCAAATTTGTCGAAGACCTGGTGATTGAGCTTGTCCTTATTTCTTGCTGCTCCTTTTGGCATGATTAGCCCGCTTGGATGGAAATTGTTGCGGCAAAGCTAGTGGTTGCTCTCCTTTTCTAACCCATATCTGCTTTGTGCATGGAGTTTCTTTCTTCTTGAGTTTTGTCTTTGTATTTGATATAGCGATTCTCTTGGGCTGTGTTACTTGCTTCTGTGGTTGAGTTGTTGTGACTGCTTTAGTCTTTGAGGAAGAGGAGGAGTCTGCTTGTCTTTGAGCCTGCTCTTCCATGATTGAGTTCTTCTGGAACATAGAGTTTTGGACACATACATCTTTTTTGCTAAGATTAGTCCTAGAAGAACTATGAGAAGGTGTGACATCAGGATTTGTGAGCATGCAATTTTCTAATTCTAATGTAATGCATTGTTCGTGTACCCAAACTTGAAGAATTTGACTTCTTAAGTTCAAGTTGACTGCATGGTCATAAATCCAATCTTGACCCAAGACTAGTGGCTCTGTAAGGTCCTCATCATGACACACTAGCATTTTGACTTTCATTGGAACATCTTGAAGGTAAATGGGAAGTTCCACCTCGCCCAAACAAGGGGTTTCCACACCTCCCAATCCTATGAGATAGGCTTCTAGGGGCTTGATGTCCAATTGCGGGTCTTGGTAGTATGAAAGTCTAACTGCACTAGTTGCTTCACCTGAGTCAACCAATGCTCTCACAGTCCTTACACTCTTTCCTTGTCCTACCTCTATAGTCACAAAGGGACGTCGATCAATTATTCGAGAAGTAGTTAAGACCGATTTTTGGCACATGTCCATGTGATATTTTGGAGCTTTTGTGTTGACATCTAGGCCTAATTGTCGTAACTTATTTCTTCTGATGCACTCTCTAGCCTCTGCTTGTGCTTCTTCTCTAACCCTTAGCTCCTCTTCTTTTCGCTTCTTAGCAGTGTTGAGTTTCATTAGCATTTCCTCAGTAAGAGGTTCTTGATATAACTTGACTCGACAACCACTGATATAGTTCGGCAAGATATCACCTTCTAAAGTCGCCAATTGAACTGCACCACTAGTGGAGATTCTATTAATGATCATGGGTCCATATCCTCATCTCTCCAATTTGCGGGCATGTTGTTTTAGCATATAAACCAGCACTAGGTCTCCCTCTTTCAATCCTTTATCCTTTATATGGGCATCAAAATATGCCTTTTGTCTTTTCTTTGCCGCGTAGATGCCTGCTGCCGCTCGTAGCCTCGTCTCACCTAAACGTTCTAAATCAAAGATCCTGGAGGACAACTCATGTCCATTCCACTCATGCTCTTGTGCTACTTTCAAGGCTGGGATTAGGAAATCTAATGGTAGCACAGCATTCTGTCCAAAGACCATCTGAAATGGGGTGGCATTGAGTACAGTTTTGTAGGCAACTCGGTAAGCCCAAACAACATGATGAAGTTGTTTGTCCCAATCAGAGCGTTTATTATTTACGAGTTTTGTCAATACATTACATAGGATCTTATTTGTGCTCTCGGCTTGTCCATTAGCTTGTGGGTGATAGGGGGCAGACTTCTTATGTATCACCATGAATTCTTGAAGGAGATTTTCAATGACCTCATTCAAGAAGTGTGTACCTCTATCACTGACCAACTCTATTGGTAACCCGTATCTAGTGAACACGTTTTCGAATAAGAACTTAGCCATCATTTGAGCATCATTCTTTGTTGTTGCTTTTACTTCCACCCATTTTGTAAGGTAATCTATGGCTACAATAATGTACTCTGCATGGGAGTTCCTAGCTGGGGGGTTAATAGGACCTACAAAGTCTATACCCCACTTCGAAAATGCACGTCCTCCCATCATTGGCCTCAAAGGCATCTCATCTTTTCTAATAGGATATTGGGCATGTTGGCATGTGCCGCATTTCTTCACATAGGTATGTGCATCCATATGAAGAGTTGGCCATCAAAGTCTTGAGAATAGAATGGTCTTGGTTACTCTGTCAGGCCCAAAGTGTCCACCTGACACACCGCTATGTGTAGTTTCTAAGACTTTAAAATAGTTTGATTCATGAATGCACAGTCTTAAGTATCCATCTTTGCCTCTCCGATATAGGTTGTCTCCTACTAAGGCATAGTCCTGAGCCTCTTGCTCCATGCTTCATCTTCTTGCTAGACTAGCCTCGCTAGGTAGTGTTCCCGATCTCATAAATTCGACCAATGGAGCACTCCAATCTGGAATTAATGACATGTGATAAAGAGTGGCATGCTCCACTAGGGGTCTCTTCTGGCACACTGGACAATTCTTAATCCACTCATGTATTTCTTTGTCCATGCTAGGCCAATACACTCCTAAACATTGTAGATGCTGCAATGTTCGTTGTTTAGAATAGTGATTTCCTAGCAATCCTTCATGGGCTTGTTGCAACCAACTACTATGTTCATCGTCCTTGACACAACAAGCTAGTACGCCCTCGGTATCTTGCTTGTACATACTTCCTGCCAATATTTGATATTGCTGTGATCGTACGATTTCTTCTTTGTTTGTTTTACGTTCTTATTTGCAGGTCCGAAGGTTAGGACAGGTACCAACTTATTTTCCCATTTAGGAACAACTTCAAAATTGAACAAATAAGCATCAGGTGGTTCATCAGACACTCCTTGCAGTGGCTCTCCTGAAGTGATGCGAGAAAGGTGATCTGCCCTGAGGTGGGTTCTACCTTTCCTAACAACCACTTCAAAATCATATTCCATTAGTAAGAGGAACCATCTTACTAAGCGTCCAGTATTGCAAGGTTTATTGAACAAATATAATAGGGCTTGATGATCAGTGAAAAACTTGAACTTGTTGGCCAATAGATAGTGTCTAAACTTCTTCATAGCATATATCATGCCTAGACCTTCTCTTTTTGTTGTGGTATAATTTTGTTCAGCTGCATTTAATTGCCTACTAGCATATGCTATCGGCAGATCTAGGTTTCCTTCACCTGTGGGTTGTGCTAGCACACATCCTATAGCATGGTTGGATGCATCCACATGGACATGGAAAGGTTTAGTCCAATCAGGAGTGGTCAGTATTGGTGTTGAACACAAACGTCTCTTCAACTCATTGAAGGAATTCTTGCATTCATCACTTCATTCAAAATTTGTCAAGAACCCATAAAGAGGTTTAGCTATGATGGAATACATGTGGATAAACCTACGATAATATCCACAATGGCCCATAAAGGCTTGTACCTCTTTAATATTCCTTGGTCTTGGCAACTCTGCTATGGCTCTCACCTTGTCTTCATCTGTTGATATCCCATTTTTAGAAACAATGTGACCTAAGATTTTACCTTGTCGTACCATGAACACACACTTCTCTGGGTTCAGACAAACTCGATATTCTCTGCACTTGTTGAAAATTTGCCTGAGCTCAGGAATGTGGTATCTTCTCTGTTGGGAATGCGCACATAAATCATCCACATATACTTCTAAGCTCTTTTGCAAGAACTCCTTGAAGACATGACACATGAGTCTCTGGAATGTAGCAGGTGCATTAGTGAGCCCAAATGGCATCACGCGGAATGCAAAGATCCCCCACTCTGTGGCGAAAGCCGTTTTGTGTTGATCTTCGGGGGCAATGGCTACTTGGTTGTAGCCTGAAAATCCATCAAGGAAGCTATAAACTTCCTTGCCTACAACACGTTCCAATAAATGTTCAGTGATTGGAAGTGGATAACTATCTTGGATCGTAGCGGCATTAACTTTTTTAAGGTTAATGCACACTCGCAACTTTCCATTCTTCTTGGGCACCACTACAATGGGGGAAACCCACTCAGTATGCTCAATTTCATAGATAAATCTCGCTTCAATCAATCTGTCAATCTCTTCTTTTATTTTAGCTGCATACGTGTCATTATATGTGTAGGGCTTTTGTTTGGTGGGCTTGGCATCAGCCGTCATGGGTATAGTATGAGAGCAAATTTTTGGATCTACTCCCTTCAAGTCTCTATAGTGTCACGCAAACACGTCCCTATATTCCCTTAATAGAGCTACAAGCTCCACTTCTTCTTTTTCACTTAGGTCATCTCCTATGTACGTACATCGCTCTTCGTTCCCTTCAATGGTCACTACAATTTTTTTGGTCTTTTCTTTATTGGCATATGCTTCTCCTATAATGGCCTCTCTCTTAGGCATTCGTACCAAAATTTTCCTATCCTCAACTTCATATTTCTTGAAATTTTCTGGTACCTCAAACAATGATTCCTCCTCTTCTTGTTTCACTGCTTTTCGTTTCTTTTTCTTTTGACCTCCTTCACTTCCTTCCTTTATATTTATAGTCTTGATACTTGTGAGGGGTTCTTCTTCTTTTTGGTTTAACACTCCTATGTCTTCTAAATAGTGCTCCTCTGAGTCAAAGTAAGTATCCATCACAATGGATTCTAGATCATCGTCATTCTCTTCTTCTTCCATGACCTCACTAGGATCACACTCTTCCAACAAGGGCTGACACATGAACACGGAAATATCATAGCCCTGCTCATCACAATGAGGTGTCCATTGTTCTTCATTGACTGCAATGTCCATGGTAGCTAAGATTTTTGCCCAACCATGAGGCTCAAATTCCTCATCTGGAAATATCATCGGTGTATAGGTTGGATCTTTAACTGGTCTATCTCCTGGGGGAGTTCCTTCTTCTCTTGCTTTTAGGTGCTTTTCCTCTTCCTCTGCGACCTTGCACATCCACAAGTGAGTATCTTCATGCAACCATGATGGATCAGGTGAGCTTCCAAAATGCATAGAGATTGAATCTTCTTTTGCTTTGTGGATAGGATTCCACTGTAGGGGTGGTACATCTGAAGGTGTAATCCTTCAAATTGACCTTGGTTGTGACCCTTAAGTGATGTAAGTACAAGGAGTTGTTTCCCCAATCTTGTACTATTTGAAATTGTTGTAGGAAGGGTCTTCCTAGGATCATCTCATAAACATTATTTTTCTCAAAGTCACATATCGCAAATGTATGTTCAAACTCTACACCAAAAGTGGTTAGAGTTATCCCTTCGAGCAATCCTAGAGGTCTTTCAAAATGACCATCTGCCATTTGAAGCTTCATTCTAGTTGGTCTTAATGTGGGTTTGCCCCATCACTTCCACAAGGAGGTGGTCGCAATAGCAACATCAGCACCTGAATCTACGATTGCTTTGGTGGTGTAACCTTGATAGGTGATCAAAAGATAAGTATTACCTTCTTCACCTTCACTCATGTCTCCTATCTTGTCTAGAGGTATCTCTGCAACTTTTTGCTTAGAGCTTGCATTTGTCATATTGAAATCAAGTGCTGGAACCTGATCCTTCAGATGATTCCATAGCTCGGGTTTTGCTTTGAGTAGTTCTTCCACAGTGAGATGACATTGAACCTTAGTGTTCTTCATGACATCAGTGTTTCTTGGAACCACTGAGTCCTCATTTCTTACCAATATTGTGGGAGCTCTGATTTGGAGAGATTCAGATTCCCATGGGCCTATGAATTGTGGCAACTCTTGTAAAGAGTTAGATTCAAAATCTAATCTTTCATCTTCATGTTTCTCTATTTGGGCTCCATAGATAGACGGAATGTCTTGGGAAAATTGATTGTGTAGGTCATCAATCTCACGAATAGGAGGGGAATTACCCCTCCTTGGCCCATTTCTCTTCTTGTATTTCCCGCAAGAACTCTTGAGAGTACTGTTGAATTGAAGGAGGTATTCCAACATCCGTGGAATTAGGAACATAAGCTCCCATTGGTGGTGAGCTTCCTTTTTCAATAACTGGTTGAGCCTGTGGAGGTAAAGAAACTTGTGGTTTGTTTACCAATTGCTCTGGTCTTTCTAGTAAGCCCTGGAAATGCAAATCCGGTTTGACAGAGTTTGTCTGATTGAACTTTTGACTAGTCTCGAGTATAGCTTGAGCATGTTCTACCATTTTCATGCACATTTTCATCCGTTCAATCTCTAAATCCGCTCTAGGGTAACTCTTGTCTAAGTTTGCAGCTGTTGGCCCTTCTTGAAGTCGAGCCTAGTAGGCCTTGAACATCATGTCCAAGCCTTTTGGGGTTGGATCTGCCAGAACAGACCCTGATTGCGGTCTATTTACAATGGGCGGTGGGGTGGAATGAGGTGGTGTGGATGGAGATTCGGCATGCGAGGGGCTTTGAGATGCCATGTCTTCTATTTTTGTTTTGGTATCCCTTAGGCTTTCTTCTAATTCAGATATCTTTTTGTTCCACTTGCGATTAGCCTTCTCTCTGGTATCCTTCCATGTTCTTGGTTTCCTCTTACTAGACTCTCCTGAGTCACTTGGCTCTGGTTGCTCAGTCCGTTTATCCTGTTTTAATGCTTGTGCCCTAGTAACTGTCTGTACGGGAGCCACATTACTGCTACTTGAACTTGAATCTGCCACTAAGCCTACCACATTGATGGGTGTAACCTTGGGTGCACTAGAGGGGTTTCTCAGAAGATGTTCCTTGCCGCACTCAGGACAAAAGCCTTGTATTGTGATGTTTTGTCCTTGTCCAAGCGTTGGTTGATGGGGACATTCACGATGAAATGGTCGCCCTGACATCTAAAGCATGGTCCTCTAGGGGCTTGTGGCCTTACTTGTCTCACTTGGGGCCTAGGATTTGGATTCGTATACATGACATTGGAGTATTCTGGCTCCCAATTTTGTTCCATCAGAGGTGTCTCATATTGATATGGAGAAGTCTCACTTTGCTCAGGTGACTCTATGTAATAAGCTTGTGAACTATCTTCATGGAAGTATTCTAAACCTTGATTATGAGAGTCATTTTCTGAGACCAACGGGGTTAGTGGCACCAATGCTCTATTAGGGTTCTCCTCCGCCATCATATATTTAACTGGGATCACATTGGCAGGAGCTGGTGGTTGGTTTCCTAGGATTGGTTGTGGCCTGTTTGGTGTCTGATATTGCTGCTGGTATTGAGGTTGATATTGTTGTTGTGGCCTATAATATGGCTGTTGGTACTAGTTCTCATACCTACCCTGCTGGTAAGGTTGCTGATAACTTGGTCTGACAGCCTGCCTATTGTATGGAAAATCTTGAGCCGTATGATTGGTGTATTTTCTCTCAATGGTGCAATATAGAGCATTAGGGTTCCCTTGGGGTTGAGCCATCATCGGGCAAACATTAGCCATGTGGTCTCCTCTGCATGTATAGCATCGCTTCAATGGGGTGACCCTTGGCATTTGTCTATTTTGAACTCCTAGCTTTTTGGCCACCTGCTCAACTATTTCATCTATCTCAACAAAGGTTCTAGAGGTATGACTAGTAGAGCTATCAGAATCTTTATAGAGTTTGGACAGTCCTAACTCCTCACCCAAGTTGTCCTCTATGTCAATGCATAGCCGCACACACTCTTCTATGGATCTAGGCTCTTTCAAGTACACATAAGACCTTAACTTTGTGCTCAATAAGCCATCTAAAAACAAGGCCACTTGTTTGGCTGGTGTGGGCAATTCCGGTGCAGGGAATCTTTCCAAGTACTGTCTAAACCTTCTTCCTGCAAGTCGCACTGTTTCTTGGGGTGTCTGCTTAAAGCTGTGGATCAAGGATGATGTGTTATGTCTGATACCACTCTTGGAAAACTCTACAATGAATTCTTCTAGCAATTGATCTATCTCTCGATAGTTGCGACTATTCAAGGGTTGAAACCAAGCTAAGGCAGTACCCTTAAGAGTCAAACCAAATGCCTCCAACTGGGTGAACAAGTCCTCAACCTGTTCATCTCTTAATACTTGTTTGAACTCGGCCACATGATCATAAGGATCTTCTGACCCATCAAAATAGTTCTTCATTGTCTTAACCACTTGAGAGGGTCTAAGGGTTCTTGAGTGCTCTTGTGGTCTAGGTAATGGGAAATCATGATCATCTCTTTGATGCCTAAGAACTCTATGTCTCTCCTTTTCAGGTCTTTCCATTCCATATCCTGATTTGTCTCTCCCCACAGTGTTTGCAAAGCTTACCTCAGGTCTCTCTCTAGTTCTTTCCCTCTAGGTTTCATAAGCCTTGGAGGATCTGGCTCCTTGGAGGCGGGAAACATTAGATCCTGGTGGAGGGAAAATTGATTCACCCTGCCAAGTGTATGCATGCCTATCCTGCTCTGTCACCGGGAACATTTTCTCTGACATGTGATCTAGATAGACAACTTTGCCTGGTATCTCTAGATTCTTGAACTCATAAATGATGACTATTGGGCTCGGTTGATCTGGCTTGAATCTCCAAAAGGCTTCCTCCGTTTCTCTATTCAAGAATAGCTCTATGCTTTTGTTGTCTTGGGAAATCCATTCTGGAGTGATCACTCTAGTCAAGACTGACTTACCTCTAGGGGTCTTGGGTTCTCTTCCTAGGTCTCCTTGCTCTAGGTCTCCTATCTCGTTCTCAGGAATGATGTTTCCAAACTCATACGTCCTGTCTGGTAGGCTGGTAACCACATACATGGTTCCTTCCTTATCAATGTATGCACCCTCTTCAAATTTGACCACTAGGTGTTCAAGTCCGAAGGGTTGATCAGGATTTTTGAGCCAGACCATTGATCGTCTGAGGCCATCCTCATAGATGCGAGCACCTAATTGGTTGGTCCTAACATATTCCAATTGTGTCTTATAAGGACCTTTTGGTGTCTGTAAATAAGAACTACCTGAGTTACGAGTGGGTCTTTCCATGTTGAAGGACATTTTTGAGTCACTTGTGTCGGAACTTAGCACGTAGGGATAACCACTTAGTTTTTGTGCCCAATACTTAGCTGTATGGTTGACACTAGCCTTAGATGATCTAATGCTTTGGCTATCCTTGCCTAAGTGTCTGCCAAATCTTAGGTTCATAAGCTTTGTCTACAAGTCCAAAATTTCCCCTTGTATCGCTCAAAATCCTTTGGAACTCCTTGGTTTCTTAGTCCACCTGAGGGTCAACTTAAAAATACCCTATCTAATAATCCTGGTATTAATTTTACTGTAACTAGTGGAAGTTTTGTTAGTACTCCCCACGAGCTTTCCAACAAAACCAAAATCACAGCAAACGGATTTTGTATGAGAAAGTTATGCCAGTTCAGGGTTCTGGGGGTTAAAACAGGGAAATAGGATCTCTCTGGGATTACTACAGAATAGGAGATACACGATACTTGTCAAGTATCGTGATACTTGGAAGTAGGCGATACACGATATCTCAACTAAACGATACACGACACTTGACACATAAGTAATTCCACGATACTCGATACTTAGGCCACACGATACACGATACTCAACCAACTAGACAGATCACGATACTTGATATCCAGCAAGTATCACGGAAGGACCCTCAATATTCAATATTGCACAGGTATCGCCAAGAGGAATCCCACGATACCCCCCCTAGGAGTGATGCGGTGAACAAGGAGCTGGCACTCATGTATAAGGAAGTGCCAAGCTATGTGGAAATCACTCCACAAAAGGAAGTAAGCCCAAAGCTTTGCGGAAAGCTTCAAACTTCTCCCTAGGCAGAGCCTTCGTGAAAAGGTCTGCAATGTTCTCTTGTGTGGGCACATATGCCAAGCTGATCTCCCCAGTAGAGAACCTCTCCTTGACATAGTGATAATGCACCTCAATGTGCTTAGTGCGAGCATGGAACACAGCGTTCCTCGCAACTACCAATGCGCTCTGACTGTCAGTGAAGATGGTGGTGGCAGAAGAGTGACCAACACCCAAATCAGCAATAAGGCGTCTGAGCCACACACACTCAATAGTCGTTGTGAAAGCTGCCCTATACTCAGCCTCACAACTGGAAGTAGCCACAGTAGGCTGCTTCTTGCTCAACCAAGATATACATGAGCTACCAAGCATGAAGCAAAAACCACTGGTGGACACACGAGTGTCATAGCAACCAGCCCAATCTGAGTTAAAAAAAGCATGCAAATCTAGCGGTAGTGATCCCCCCTTGGGATAAAACAACCCAAGTAGCCGAGGCTTAACCGCCTTCCAATGCATGACTCTTGGGCAATGCATAAACCTGCTCATCTGTGAGACAACAAACTGAATATCTGGTCAAGTAATGCATAAGTAAATCAAGCATCCAACAGCCTGCTGATAGAGAACAACATCAAATGCATCTCCAGCATCATGAAGACTCAATCGTAAACCTGTCTCCATAGGAGTAGCAATAGGCTTATAGTCTTCAAGGCCAAAACGCTGCAATAATGTGTCAATATATTTCGTTTGACAGAAAGCCATTCCACCATCAACTTGCATAAACTGAATACCCAAATAGTGATGCAAATGCCCCAAATCAGACATCTCAAATGAGGCATGCAAATCAGCCTTGAATTCAGCAATATGCTTCTCAATAGGACCAGTCAGCAGCATGTCATCAACATAGACAACAATGATAAGAAGCACATCATTAGCACGCTTAACATATAAGGTGCTTTCAGTTGGATTGTTCTCAAAACCATGTGCAACTAGATAGGCATGTATCTTCTCATACCAAGCACGTGGTGCTTGCTTTAAACCATATAATGCCTTCTTTAACCTACACACCTGGTTTTCATGCGCTTTCTGAACAAAGCCACGGGGCTGAAAAACATACAATTCTTCATGCAAGTCACCATTCAAAAATGTTGTTTTAATGTCCAACTGATGTACATTCCAACTATGATGGGCTGCAAGTGCACAAATGCTCCGAACAGTAGTCATATGTCATGTAGGTGCAAAGGTCTTATCAAAATCAATGCCTCTTTCCTATGCATAACCCTTTGCAACAAGCCTAGCCTTATACCTGTGAATTGTACCATCAGGTTTACGCTTCAGCTTGTATACCCACTTAGTGCCAATGGCCTTCTTGCCAGGAGGCAAGTCACATAAAGACCATGTACCATTCTTCATTATAGCATCATATTCATATTGCATAGCAGCCATCCAATTTTCTAAATTCTGTGCTTCATCAAAAGAAACAGGCTCATTCTCATCACAGAGACTAGACGCAGTCATAGCATAGCAATCTGATGCAAAGGAGGCACTATGAGATCTTGAACGAGTACGATATGACAAAGGTGCATCTAATTTGCTGTCACACAAAGTTTGCACCAGCCATTTTGGCATAGTTTTTGCCTTCTCAATATCAGCTCTCTCATCAACAAGTGCATCATGTAAATCTGCATCAGAAATAGAATGATCTGCATCATCATATGAAACCTGCAAAGGCTGAGAAGTTGCCTCATTAGGACCAGCACTAGACTGTCCACCTATAAAAAGAGGCATCAAACTATCATACATATCTTTGGAGCTGACAGATGTCTCCTTGGTACATGAAAGCAATGGCTGAATAGCATCTTCCACAAAAACAACATCACGGCTAACTAGAATGCGTTTACTCTGTGGATGATACAGACGATAGGCTTTACTTTCAGAACTGTACCCAACAAAAATACATTTTACTGCCTTATCATCCAATTTTTTGTAATGTTGTTCAAGCACTAATGCATATGTCAAGCAACCAAAAACATGCAGATGAGCAACAGATGGCTTGCGATCATGCCAAGCCTCATATGGAGTGATAGACTGCAGCGCTTTAGTGGGACACCTGTTAAGTACATATGCTACACACATGACAGCCTCAAGCCAGAAACTATGTGGTAAAGCCCGACTCTTGACCATACACCTCGCCATCTCCATGAGTGACATGTTCTTCCGTTCAGCAAATCCATTCTGTTGAGGTGTATACGACACTGTACACTGGTGTTTTATCCCACGTTCAGCCAGAAATGCATTAAAATCAGAAGACATATATTCCCCCCCTCGATCAGAACGGAGGGTGCCCATTTTACATGCTGACAGATTTTTAGCCAAAACCAAAAACTGTTTAAAGCACATGAACACTTCGGACTTTGCTTTGAGTGGATATACCCATGCATGCCTGGAAAAATCATCAATGAAAGTCACAAAGTAAAGGTAATTTCCAAAAGAGGGTGTCTGCATAGGACCACAGACATCACTATGTACAAGCTGCAATTTCTGTGTAGCCCGAACTGAACAATCTTTTGGAAAGGAGGAACGCTGCATTTTGCCCAAAATACAACCTTCACAAACATGTTTTCCAGGTGCCTCAATCTTGGGCAAAGAAGACACCATATCAGATTTTTGCAGGCGTAGCAAACTAGCAAAATTCAGATGACCAAAGCGTGCATGCCAAAGCTTTGCATCTGACATAGCTTGAGAATCATGAACTGCACATGGCGAATCATTCACAGATCTTTCATAGTCTATGAGCTTATACAGCCCATGATATAAAATGCGAGAAGCAATAATAACATTGCCATTTGATAGATCATGAACTGTACATCTGTCATCAACAAATTTCACAACCAAGCCAATCTTGGCTAATACAGACACTGACAACACTTCTTAATCCCTGGCACAAATAAAGCATCTGACAAAGTGAAAGAACTACCATCGGTAGTAGTGAGAATGATCTTACCAACTCCCATAACAGGATAAGAGGAGTTGTTGGTGCATGTGACAGTATTCCCTGTAGGGGCAGGCTCGAGTGAAGAGAAGAAACTGCGTTGCGAGGTAATATGTTTGGTCGCCCCACTGTCAAAGTACCAAACATCTGATTCCAATGCAGACATGCACTGCTCATGAGAAGATGGGTCAAAAATACAAACAATAGTAAATGCCCATTCTTCTTCCTGCACAAGATTAGCAGACTCTGTTTTTGGTGTAGGGGCTTCTGCAACAACCATTCCAGCCTCCTTTTTCTTTGCCTCTTTTGCAGCCAGTTTTGGACAGTTCTTTATGATATGATCATTCCCTTTACAATACTTGCGAAACAATTTTTGCTTTTCTGATTTCTTCTCATCTTTATCCTGGTTCTTCGAATGTGCAGCATTTGCAGATTTCTGCTTACTAGTAGAAGAGCTCCATTTTCCTTTGCCCTTGTGACTAGCCAGGAAAGCTTGATCTGCAACACGCATAATGGACCTGTTCTTCCTGGACTGATCTTCCTGCAACAGAACAGAGACTAACTCCTCAAATGATAAGGCATTTGAATTGCCTTTCATCATCAACCGAAGAGTAGAAACAAAACTCTGATATGAATCAGGAAGACCATTCAGAACGGTCTGCACAAGTGAGCTATCTGGTATAACCTCATCAGCAGAAATCAACTATTCCTTCAAATCTTTGATCTTCGTTAGGAAAATGTCCATAGAATCACCTTCATTCATGTGCTCACTCTCCAACTGTTTTCGGAGGTAAGCAACACGAGCCTCATTCCTAGCTTAGTACAATGTGGTAAGTGTATCCCAAGCATCCCTAGCTGTTATGCAAGAGTGAATATGAGGAATAATGGCACGTTTGACAGACAAAGCTATCAATGCATATGCCTGGGCATCTCTGCCATCCCAACAAATCTGCTCTGCAGTAGGTGCAACAGAAACAACAGCACGAACAGGAATCTGCACAATATCATCTTCGACACCATCTTCATCAGCTCCAGCACTTGTATTTGTAGTACCCATTGTTACAGGTGTAACAGGACGTCTTTCAACACCCTGCATAATGTTCCACAATCCTTTTGCAACCAATACATGTCGCATCATATAAGCCCATAATGGGTCGTTGGTACCATCCAACTTATCCTCAACAGCCAACATATGGAATACATCACTGCTTTCAGCCATGGCCGATGACTAATTGATAGTTGATACCTTGATGCAGAAAATTGACTGTATCTCAAAAAGTTGAACAGAACTTCCCAAACGAGTTCTGTTAAACCTGTAGCAGACTTCGAGACGCTTATACTGGTGAACAGAAACAAGTATATACCTTTGGCACAAAAAGACGAAATAGCCTACACAAGCGTTGTGATAGTGTGTTCGGAGGCCGAAACGAGCTCAAATCGCGATTCGTACGATTCTGAGACTGCAAACAGAGGAGTGTTGACGGCACCCTAGATGAAGCGACGACCTGCTCTGATACGAATTGTTGGAGATAGATGTCTGCGAAAGCATGCGAACAGCTCAAGGAAGAAGAAGAAGCTTGGAGCACAACACACAAGACTGAATGTATTACTAGAGAATGTACAAAGATAAGTAGCCCATTAGGGCAATAGGCGTATATACAAGCCAGGGAAAAAAAGCTCCTAAAGAGGGAAAAAAGTGCCCCGGTAGTCCTAGTGTGTTCACACACATCACTACCTAAATATATCAACATTCCACAGTTGAAATACTTTGTCTCTTCAAATCTCTACTCTGATCCTTAATCTTCTCCTTTAGCTTGGGTATTTCCTGCTCCATTTTCTGCAACTTCATAACTAAGCCTTTGTTAGCTTTCTTCAACTTCTGATTCGCCTTTTGTGCTTGACCTACCTCTGCTTGCAATCTAGCTATGATCTTTTTCTTTTCATCCACCGTAATTGTCAAAGTGTTGATGTCATTCAAGGCTTCATTTAGTTCTTCTACTATATTTGAATTCATCAAACTTGTTTGATTGACATTTCGTGCCTTGGTAATCTCTACCTCTTCTTGCAATCTCTTGATTTGAGCTGTCATCTGCTCCCGCTCTGCAATCCATGCATCCTTCTCTACTATCATAGCATTGTACTTGTTTTGGAAATCCTCCAATCTTACCGAACTCCATGCAAGTCCACGGGCCAAATCTCCAAGAATTTCTGGTCTAACACTTTCATTGAGGTACATCCATGCATAAATGATATTTGTTGATCGGAGTGGAGGTATCTTCACTCTGCCTTCTTTATTTTTCCCCTTGTCCGACAGATTACATCCTTGGAAGGTATGCAAAGTAGGGATTCTGTTCATAAATCCTCCCAAAAAGTTGGCTTCCCCTTGCTGTTGCTGATGTTGAATCTGTCTTTCACTCTCATGTCTCCATTTTTCTTCTTCTATTCTCTTTTGTGTTGCCTATTCCTCTCTTGCACGCGGTTCCGCATCTTCGTGGACGTTCTTTTCTATTTCTTCCTTCACCATCCTTTCAGCTTCTTTCTTGGTTCTCTTATATGCTTCTTCCCTATCCTTCCTCTTTGCTTCTTCCCTGGCCTTCCTCTCTTCCACTTGGCACCTTCTGGATTCCTCCTCTTCATCAAGCTCAATATCAGTCTAATCCTAAGAAGTATTACCTATGGATCTCCGCTCTGCCACTCGTTTCTTCAGAAGCTGTAAAAACACTTTACTCGAGCATATTGTGTATTCTCGAGGTAAATACTCAGGAGTTGAAAAAGTAAGGTAAAAACAACTCCCACTTTGGAATCTATCACTGCATTGAGCGCCCTTTTGGTCCATCGAAATAATCTCTGAACTTCTTTCTTTAATTTTCAAAAAGTAATTTTCGCCCAGTTTACCTGGATCTTTGCCTCTTCCTTCACGAGCGCAAAGAGCTGTTGGGATACTCCATAATGTTTGGCCTGCAAATTAATCACCATGGTAATTAGTAGCATACCCCACTTTGTGGGTTATCATTCGACAGCTGCACAAAGTGCTATCCACCCGAGTAGGGTTTGCCAAGCAATGTGTAGATTTCTACATCATCCACAGCCTCTTTGCTCGCTGTGGTACCCTCCTTGGCCACATGAAATCATTCCGCAATCAAATCCACTGTTAAATGCACTTCTTCCTGTTCTATTTGGATACTAATATCCTAAATATTGATGTCGTTTCCCTCTGTCTATCTGACAATCTCCATCGCTATATCTGTTGCTTGAGGATGAGGCTTTATGTTTCACCAATATATCATGGCACACTGCAAGAGTCCTCTACATTCCAACCACTCCTTCTGCTCCTGTGAGATCTTCTCGGGGACATAAAGAAGGTGGAAGTCAGAGAAAGGCACTGCCATCTTGTTGTGACCTGCCTGTTTCGTTGCTCTAGCACACGACATTTTTGCAAAAAGTATGTGCTCTGCTCGATGTATTCTCTCTGCTTGCAAATTCGTCAAATAAACCGGATTCGGCAGAGTTTGCAGCCTTTTATGCCCAACCTTCCTGTGTAACAAATTGCGAGTCTACGTCATGATGGGTGATCAAGGGATCATAACTCACAAATTTGCACTAGTTACTAGCTCTCAAAATAAGAAACACATCCTTTGATTTGAATTGTCGTTGCCGCCCTCCTTTAAATTGTTTGTACGTTTGCATGTAACACAGTTAATTGCGCATCTTGCATGAGATCCTGTGTTTTTTTTCCATCATGAGCACTGATAAGGCCAAAGCTTAGACCCATTGATGATCGTCGACAAAAGCTCTCCGATGAGTGTAGCAACCTAGAATGTACCAGATCCACATAGTTCATGAATCCGGAATGGACCCGTCCACGGTAATTTCAACTTGCCCATCTTTTGTTTCACCTTAGAATGAAAATACAAAACTAAATCTCCAGGGCAAAAAATCTGAGTCAGCAAATTCCGGTCATGCCAACGCTTCTGTCGCTGTTGTACTTCCTAAAGCAAGAGAAAACTCTGATAGCAAACTTTGTCCGACTGGCACAGCTGTTCCATGCGATATGCAAAAGATTCTGTCGGAATTAAACGCTTTGTACTGCAATCGGGAAACTTGGGACCGCAAATTCAAATGGAAGAATAGCCTCTTGCCCGTACAACAACTTAAAGGGTGTGCTTCACACCAAAACTTTATAAGAGGTGTGATAGGCTCATAGCAGCATGGGAAGAATAAGATCCCATTGATCAGTATTATCCAAGAGCATTTTTTGGAGCATCTGTAATAGCACCTTGTTAGTACTTTTGGCTAAACCATTAGCTCGAGGATAATATGGGGAGCTAAACAGATGTTTAATACAAAAGTCTGTTGTGAGCTCCAAAATCAATTGATTGAGAAAATGTGTGCCTCTGTCCGAAACTAATTCCAATGGAAGACCATACTGAGGAAATAGTTCATTTTGGAGCTTCTTAACCAAGACAGAGGTAGTGGCCTGTTTAGTTGCCCATGCTTCCGCCCATTTAGTGCAGTAGTCGGTACAGGTAAGTATATAAAGTGCACATGTTTTTGCCGTTGGAGAGTTAATTGGGCCAACGAAGTCCAATCCCCACTTTTAAAAAGGTTCCAACGATAAAATAAGCTGGAGAGGAAAGTGGTGAGCGTCACTAGGTTCACTACTTTGCTTACAAGGATCACAATTTTGAACAGTCGCTTGCACATCAACATACATTGTGGGCCACCAGAGTCGAGACTATTGAATTATTCGGACCGTAATAAGATGACCGAAATGACCACCGGCATCACCTGCATGTGCTTCTGAAATGACAACCTGTACTTTGTGCGGAGGTACACAGCGAAGCCAAACTCCCGTCAGGTCTTTATGATAAAGTTGCGACATGATCATAGCAAAGCACCGGCTGTGTAATCCAAGTTTCTTTCGGGATACCGACCGTAAATGAGATGGTGCAATACCATTTTCGAGAAAGCTCGCCATTTCTTCGTACCAGGTTGGAGTAGTCTGCGGAACATCTTCCGGTTCGGCCACCGTAAAAGCTTCAACATCTGAAAGAGAATCATTGATGCCCTCCGAAAGTTCGTCATGATCTATTCTAGATAGAAAATCGGCAATTGCATGACTGGCTCCCAGGCGATGAACCACATCATATTCAAATTCCTGTAATAGCAGCACCCATTGAGGGAGACGTCCAACTAAATTTTGCTGCTTAACTAGATAAAGCAAAGCACTATGGTCCACATGAAATATGAATGATCGGCCCAGGAGATAGTGTCAAAATTTCTTAAATGAATAAATGAGACCTAGGCACTCATGCTCCATAGTCGAATAGTTCTGCTCGGTCGATGTGAGTCTTCTACTAGCATAGTACACCGGTCTAAACCACTTCGGATCTTCCTTCTGCATGAGAACGTTGTAGATTGTGCGATATGAGGCATCCACAAAAACATGAAAGGGCAATTTCCAGTCCGGAGCTTTTAATATCGGAGCACTCATGAGCATTTTCCAGATTCACTCAAATGCCAACTATGCTTCGTTAGTCCAGAGAAAATCCTTCGGGGTACATGTGCCAACTTATTGAGCAGGATAGCAATATGCGCTAGTCCTCTTAAATGTCTACCATCCCAACAATTTACCCGAGAAACCTGAGTACCTCTTTGGGACTCTTTGGAGCAGGTGTATCTTGAATAACTTTAACCTTGTCCGGATCAACCGCAATTCCTTTTTCCGGAATAATGTGTCCGAGCAATTTGCCACATTTCATTGCGAATGTTGACTTTAAAGGATTTCAGCATAGCCATACCTTTCGACAAGATTCGAAACATAAATGTAAATGTTCTAGATGTGATACCATCCTACCGAAGACAAAGAAATCATCCAAAAATATACGCATAAAAGATGTTAAGTATGGTGCGAAGATTTGTTGCATACAATGCTAAAAGGTAGTTGGAGCGTTTCGGAGTCCAAACCACATGACCGTACAGGCAAAGATGCCCTAATTGGTAATAAACGCGGTTTTAGGTATATTTGCTTCAATCATGTGCACGTGATTATAGCCACTGAACCCATCCAGAAAAGAATACATTTCTCGCCTTGCGACTTCGTCCATCATACTGTTCAGAAAGGGTAATAGAAATGGATCTAGAATTGTGGTAGCATTCAATTTTTGGTAATCCACACAGATTCGCAGTTGTTTTTTTTTGGGATGATCACTATTAGGGATACCCATTCCAGATTTTTGATAGGAACAATATAGCCAACCTTAAGTAGGCGATCCAATTCGAGTTTGACTTGTTTCGCGAAGTGGGGATTCATCGGATATCGTTGTTGCATTACGAGAGTGGCATCCGGTTTGAGTAAAATACGGTGATGATATAATTTCGGAATTCCGGAGCTAATTCCAAACAGATTCCGATTGGCTTCGGGTCCTCCTCACTTCCCAAGATGATCACTTCCAAAGCATCTTCCTTGACGCGAATGCTGCTCATCTCCATAGGATCCTTCAGAGAGAATCAGGGCAATTGAGTCTCGGTATTGTCCAATATTTCGAGGTCTACTAAGGTTGTCAAACTATCTACTTCCATGCTAAAAACAAACTTGACATCAACCACTCCCACTGACAGTAAGTCCTTATTAGCCTCAAGAAATTGAGTCTCCACATCCTCTTCTAAGCTTTCTAGCATGTGTGGTGGTTTCGACCATATTGGTTTCTGTTGTGGGAGGAAGTAATGTTCATCATCCAATGAAACCGTAAACTTGGAATGTCCCTTCTGAAAAGTGATAGTCTTCTCATCCCAGTTCTATTGAACTTTGGCATTCTAGAGCCATGCTTGTCCCAGAAGTAGGTTGTAATTTAAATTATGCCCCTTTAATTCCAAGACGATAAAGGTAATTTTAAATAATACCTGCACAATCCAGATCGGAATATCTTTAATCAAACCCACTGGTTGAACATGAGATTGATCCGCCATTCAGACAAAATCTGGAGTTGGCTCGACCTAATGCCACCCCATCTGCCTGCATGCTGGTGTAGACACTATGTTGATACTCGATCCTCCATCGATTAATACGTTCGGAATGGTGGGATTGCGATTGTAAATTGTAATTATAGGTACAACATAGTCTAGAAACTTTTCTAGAGTATCCTTTACCATTGAGACTGTTGGTTCCAAAGTTTCTGTCGTACTGTGTGTCGACTAGAGGTTGTAATAATTGTTTATGAAAAGTGGGCACTAGCTCCAGCAAAGCTCCTAATTATAATTTCATATGCAAGTCCTCCAGTAATTCACCAGTCTCCGCACGAGGTGATTCATCGTTATCTATCCATATATCAGAGTTTTCCTACATTCCATTCATGTTCTGACTATTAATCCCTTCTTGAAAATCCGCAATTCTGGAGTCCACAACTTGTGAAAAGTTTCCAGAAGGCTCCGCTGCTTGACGTCCCCAAGACTACTGAATTTGATCATCTATTGCAAAAGGAATTGTTTTTGGATTAAGAAAATGGGGTGAATACTCCTAAGACCATCATATAGCTCTTTTTAGATGTTGCTTCTGTACTTCTAAAATCAGTATATAGGGTTTTGGTACGGTGGAATATTCATTCTACGAGCGAGTGACGACCGCAATCTCTTGTTCAGCGTATTCTATGGAGACCATGTTAGCCATTAGGGTTTTTAGTTTCGCCTCCTGCTTCCTTTGATTGTATTCTTTGGCTTCTTTGCATTCCCACCTATGGTGTCCAAACTGTAAACAGAACTGACATTGGATGGGGTGATTACCGGGATTGTTCAGACTAGGCTGATGGAATCATTGTCCTGTGCTGAAATCATTAAAGTTCTATTCGTAACGTCTTCTAGAGTTCGCATTCTTTTGTAATTCTGAGTACAATGAAGCTCCTGTATTGCGTACATCTTAGCTATCCTTCCACGGTCCGAGTTGAATAGAGTGTTTAAAATCTCTTATGTCTCCTTTCCACTTCTAGGTCTTGACTTGTGCAGAAGCTACCAATGTGCTCTTTGAATTGAATCTACAATTATCCAAACTGTGATTATGCATGTTGCAGATTGGACAATATACTTGATTTAGGGCACAATCTATTGTGATATGTCCTAGATTTCGATAGCGCAAATAGTATAGTTGTTGAACCGACTTTAGGGGTTGTTTCCCTTTGATTTCACTTTTGACCATCCCCATGTTTGCCAGTCACATTTTTCTATCCATACGAGTGGCTAATTCAATAACTTGGTCCGGTGTACGGCTCTGGTCTAGTGTAAAGACATAAATTAAGGTTGTAAGCCATCCACAAAAAACTCGAGAAGTAATTCTTCCAAAGTATAGCTATCATCCGAAAACTGCCTCATAATAGATTAAAATTCTGTCGCGTAGAGTTCTACCAAACTCTTTTGGACCATATATTGCAGAGTGGTGTATAATTCCAAAACACTTTTGGCCGTCCGAAATCATGCTAGGAATGCTTCTTTCAGTGCATCGTATGTAATAAAATGATCAGAAGGGAACTCAATGAGCCATTTAACTCCATTTCCAGCCAAGGTAGCCTAAAATAAGGTAATTTATGATCTTCATCCTGCAAATGCCTGTGTTTGCAATTTACTGGTTTTTGAATGTTCGTATATGCACATCGGGATCTTTCCCTACTTTACCATGAAAGTGTGTATAATTAAGTCCAAGCAGTTGATATCGCTGTGCCATCAGATCCCACAATTCGGATTGCAGTACCGGAATGAGAGCTAGATCTAAGCCTGGGGGTGGAAATGACTTCTATCACTGGAACCTTCTTCCTCAAGGTATTTTCCTTCTTGTGGGAGGTTTTGCTGGTTGGATTTTTCACCTTCCCTGTGCCCCATTGTTTTTGCTAGCTTCTTCTCCTTCCACTCAGCTACCCAATCCTGTAGTAATCTAGGGGGGATGACTCCTTATTCTACCCAGTATGTCACTTCTCCTGGGATGTTCACTGCCTCCGAAAGAGGAATATCCTTTAATCCTTCTACAATCTGTTGAACAAATTCCTCCATATGTTCATGACGGTAATTTTTTGTGTGATACTCCCTTTCGCTCTGCAGCGACATGAAACTTTTGATAGCACTTCCTTAGCTAGAACCCCATCCCATTGTGGTCGCCAAATGTTTGGACATTGATCACCTTTAGCCTAACAACACCCAAGAAATAGGTCCGGGGATGGGGATTCACGAATATCTCTATTCGTAAACATGTGTTTCTATTCCTACTTCAATATGAATTAGCGCAGATAGAGAGTTCATATGACAATTTCGAAAACTTAATTACCCAGAACAACAGACATCTAGTTCAGAAATAGAGTAGCATTTTCATTATAGTATTGTAGTTACAATTGTTCTCCGCTCTGTGTATCTACTTTCTTTACTACTCTGCGTATCAACTTCTTTGTAATCGTCACTTCCAAAATCTGAACCCGTAAAAACTTGTCTCTACACATCATAAAAAAGGGTTAAGGTTGAACTTCACATCGTTCCAAACCTCTGATATTCTCTTGAAATCTCCATTATTACAGAATTGAGAATTACAAAGAATATCCCGAACACACCGGTTGCTAACATATCCATATCCAGGAGGAGTTGAAGGAACGACCACAAGAGTTATGAGCAATACATGTCATACCCCACTACTACTATGTTATCATGAGTTGGGCTGACCTTTTCTAACCTTTGCAGACATTTTGGAGCTTCAATCTCGAATATTCCTTCCTCTGTTTGCTGGTCGCCATGTGTAGGTATAGGTACATAAGGGTCCTCAAATGTCTCTTCTACTTCAATTGGAACTAGTCCCTTAGGCTCTGGCACCACCATGGGAGAAGTTTGGCATTCATATTGTAGAATCTTAGTTTGCAAAGCTGCCAGTTGTGCTTTCAATTCTATCATTTCTTCATATGTGGCGTCTATAGGTGCTGCTTCCTTCGGTTGCTCTTGTTGATTGGACAATTGCTTTCGTACGTCATCACGCTTTTTTATAAGGCATCATATGCCTCTAGGAGGTCAGCATGTGTATCCAATATGATTTGCATGTTGCTTGAAGGGAGGGCTTTGAACCACTCCAGGTCGATCTCTTTTGGTGATCCTTCCATCACCGCTTCTAGATTTTCTTCATTCTGTCTTTGGAGCCTCTTATTCTCTTCTAATGCTGCTAACATGTATTTTCTCAGTAACATGAGGTTATGACATATCTTGAGATTATCTGCTTGTTGGGAGCGTAACCTTTCCTTGAGGTGTTCTTGTGTCTGTGTATTTGGTTGGGGGGGTTGGCCACCAATTCCTCATATTGACTTTGTAAGGTATCGTATTTATGTTGTAGTTGCCTCTTTTCCTCCTCCATGTTTGAGATTCTTTCTTGTAATGTTTCATGGACTCTGAACAAGTTCGTATGTTGTGCATCTAAATATTGATAATTTTGTTGTAACTGAGACACACATTGATATAAAGTATTGAATACATTATTTATAGGGGTGGATGCTGGGAAGGTTTGGAATGCAAGGGGATAGGGGGGAGGGAATGGGGTGGTGAATGCTATGGACAGAAGTGGTGATGTTGGTGGTGGGGGAATGGGAGATGGTGGAAATATAGGGGGAGGGAGAGGTGCAGTTATGGGTGATATGTCCATGTGGTCGTGCGTGGATGCAGTTGTGGGAGTTAACATATACATGGGAATGGTAGGTGTGGTGACAGTGGTGAAAGTGTACAATGGTGTGCTTAATTGTGTATGTGGGCTGCCTAGATGCGTGACAAGGGAAATGGGATTCCTTGTAACCATGGTTAGAGCCCTATAGCCTGTGGTGATATTTATAACGGTAGTGGTATCAGATTGTGAGAGTTCTGAGGGTTGACCCATATCATGTGCTTCACTAAGAGCGGAGGAGATCGTGGCGGTAGAAGTAGAGGCAATGGTGGTGGTACAAGGTGAGGGGGGTGGAGTTGGAGGGGAGGGTGGTAAGGGTGGTGATGGGGGTGCACTTGACACATGGGGTTCTTCAATATGTTAAGTGGAGTGTGCCATGGTGGTGGTCGTGGAAGTGGTGTAGTGTGGTTCCAATACTATAATATGTATATGCTTTCCTGATCTGGGAGGGCTTCTCCCGTGTCTTCATCCAAACTTATGAGAGTGGGCAAGGGCGGCTTGCACAGCCTTTGGCACCCCCAATGCATGAGCAAGCATGTGGAGGGAAGCTCTAAATTGGTCATCCACACCTTCTTCTTCAAGTATTTGGTTCATTAGGGCCTTCCTGGATGCCAAGGATAGTCTATGTTGTTCCTAAACTAGGTTCATAGTATTGTACAATCTTTTTATTTCCACTGTTTATGCTAGGGCTCCCGTGAGTTTTGGTACAACATGTTGCTCATATTCATGCTCCTCTTCATCAGGTGGTCCTTCCAATTCTTCATCTTGTTCTTCTTCTTCAGTCTCCTCCTCATCTTCCTCTACTTTGACAACAACTAGTTGAGTTTGGTATGGCCGGTCCGTGACTGTTTGTTGTCCACTTAACTGCTCTACTTTGATTTCCAAGTTAGCTGCATTGATTATCTTGGCTACTTACTCATCAGTTAAATCCTCGAGCATGAAGTCGTGAGGGAACTCTAGATCAGTGGGGATCGGTGGAAAAATAAGATTAGGCCCCTCTGCATTGTGCCTTGGTAATCGGATGGTGAAGGGTCCCACTCGCCTTTGGGGTGACGGAGTCATGTCTAGTGTCAGTGTGGCACCCCTAGCCTGTGCACATGGCAATTGAACATCTCCTCTCATTTTCTTTGATGAGGGCCCTATTGTTGAAGCTCTTCACTAAAATTCCTGTACCCTAGTCCAAATAAGTGCTCTTTGAATTGGCACATCATATGCCACGCATCGATACACAATCATAGTAACTGTACAACATCCATAGAGCACTGACTTCTGTTTCTTATACCAGCATTGATGTGCAAGATGGATCTATATAATCAAGTGTGGCATATTGATTGTCAGGTTCAGCGTGTCTGTCAAGTATAAGATAAACCAGATCTCGGCATTGTAAATCTTTCTCGGGAGGGGAACATGAAGTGTTGCATGCACATGCAGAGGTGGATGGCAATAGTTGGGGTCATTGTCACCATGTCCTTCAGCTTAGTTAGGTTCCTGTTCTTCATATTGTCTGGGATCATTGTCTCCTTCTCAGTAGGGATGTGCATACCTTTCATTTCTAGAGCTTCCCTCACCAAATTGTTGGTTAATTTAAAATGCTTAAGTATGTAAGAGAAGTGAGTACAAAGTTGCTTGTCCCCTTCTTATCTTTGCTAGGAGTGAGTGAGCTAACTAAGTACGAACACCTCAAGAAGTCAGGCTTCAGTAATTGAGCATGGAAATAGTCATCTGATCTAGCCTTCTTCCATATCGGTTGGAGTCCTTCGCTGTTCTGAAGCTTTCCAAACTCTCATGTAAAGAAATGGTATTGTCCCCACCGTCCATTAAATTCTATCTTAGATTCCCATAAATAGGTACCATCCCCAATGGGTCCTACAACTTCATTGAACCAATGAGAGTTCTTGCTAACTGGCGATGTGTTCCCCTAGGGAGGGTTTTGGATATAGTCCATGTCTCATCTAGAAGAAGTCCTCATCAAATCAGACTACTTCAAGAACTTATTCCATCATCGGTGGATTGGTACTTCCAACGATCTGTATGTCCCATTTTGTGTGCCAATGGCCGATTATAATGCAGAGATCAAGCATCGCACCAATAAAAGAGCCAACATTTGCAACCTAATTCACCCCTCAAGACATTCCTTAAAGTGCCACGTAGGGAATCATCTTCCATCCTACATGGAGAATATGGTTACTAGAAACCTACTAGGAGATGGTGCGTACATGGAACAACATGCCCTTGTATATTAAGTATAACCCCTGCTATTGTCCTGTATTTCAATGATGATCATGGCTTGAGTTCACTAACATAGTAAAGAATGTCAAAGGATGTGACAAATGGCTCAACTATGTATATCTAGCACCACCTTATGGCCTAGCAATGGTAGCATATATGATTTCAACCATTCGGCATTAGGGCATTAGGTTCAAGAATGTACCAGATGTAATGGCACAGATGTGCCTCAGAATATTCAAACTCATGCTTGTCACATTGCCGACCTTCAAAAATGTTAAACAACCTCACATATCAGCCCTAGGCTTCAATGAAGGCAACCTCGACCTAGTCTATGATATGAGCACCACCCCATCCATCAATGTTGTATATGTGTGGCATGCTTGTATCAAATATCTCCCAGCATGCTCCAAACAAACGTTTGAAGAAATGTTTATCACAGGGTTCTGGGATTATCACTAAGAAATATTCATACCTCGACCCTCTCATCTGCTATACTTATTTGCTGTGGTGCAAGCCCTACACTCAGTCAAGTTGTGCATGCCACATCGGAAGGTAGCTGGGCCAATTGATTGGGATGCATCACTCACAAATCTAGCCACATGATTGAGGCTAGAAGAGCATCACTTGGCCATAGATGTGGTTGAATATTACGTCAAACATTCAGCTCAGCAAGGGTCTGTCAGAGACGATAGACACAAGAGAGGGGGGAGTGTTGGCAACAGTTAGGGCATCTCAAGACAAGGGAGCTGACACAATGAATCAGAGCAAAGAGAAGGGCCAAGCAAGCAAAGCAGTCAAAGAAGATCTGGCAAATAGGCCATTCAATTTTTTCAACTTAATCTGATTTTAACAATTATTTTAATCACTACATGAACATTGTAAATACCGTTTTTGGTAGATTGGACTCCATTTTGATCAATTCAAGGAGTCCTCGAGCTTGAGGAGTATTGAAAGTATTTATGTACCAATTTTGTAGAGCTCATTTGAGCCTCCAAATTAGCCTAGGAACCTAATTTTTAACTAGGCCAAACACTAGGTCTGAACAGGGCCACTAGCTACTCAAAAACTATAAAAATACCTAGAGAGCTCATTTTTGGGGAGAAAAAATTGTAATTTTAACTAAAAAGAGCTATTGTAATTGTGTTTTGATCTTAATCAAAGCTTCCATTGTCTCACTCTTTGTTCTTACATGTGTGCACATGTGTGTGTATGTGTGTGCACGTTTGTGTGCTTCTCCATACATCACTTGCTCAAGGTCTTCATACCATCCTCATGTCTTCACGGATTGACATTAAAGGAGGTGCTACTCACCACTAAGCTACAATAGAAAAATTGGATCAAGGTAATTACTCAAATTGGTCACTTAGAATGGAAGCTTATCTTCAAGGAAGAAACCTCTATGGTTACATTTTTGGAGATGAGATGATACCAACTCAAGAACAAGAGAGGTTAACCACATGGTGCTCAAAGGACAAACAACTCAAGAACAACAAGAGAGATTAACCACATGGTGCTCAACGGATGCTCTAGCCAAGTCATACATTCTTAACTCAATCTCTGACTTTTTTACTTCCACACATTAGGAATTGCAAGACTTCACAAGAGACTTGTAATGCTCTTGAAGTATTCTTGTTATCAAATACCAAGCCAAGAAAAAACCAGCTATGGATGGAGTTCACTACACGCAAGACATTGCCCAAGCAAAGGATGATTGATTTTGTCACCAAATGAAGGACATAGAAGATCAACTTGGGAGCATTGGAGGAGTCATTGATGAAGAGCAGGTAGTGAGGCAAGTGATCAATGGAATAAAGGTAGATAAAAAATGGGAAGCTCTCATCACAGCCATGGACCTCTACATGGATATGCAAGTTCTTGATTTCAACACTCTCATGGGAAAATTGTTCAGACATGAGGCAAAGTTTATGAAGAATGGAGACAAATCAAAAGGTAATCAATCCTCTTCCCTATATATAGATAAGAACAAGAATAAAGATGGTAAATGCAAGAGTAAGAAGTTTGATGATGAAGGTAGTACCTCTCAAGCAAACTTTGAAGGTAGATCTCATGATACATGTTGCTTAGGAAGTATTGGGGATACTTAAGAGAAAATGATACATGATACTTGACATCATGATATGATACTTGTCCTTGGATGATACATGATATCAACTCTAACAATGCAATACTTAAGTTTGGCGATATTTGGAATTCGACGATATGATAACTAGCTCCAACACAATACATGATACCTCAACCAGATGATACAAGATACACAAGAGATATGATACAATACTTGGTTTCAAACAATACATGATACTCGAGTGTGTAATGATACACGATACTAGATTTTCATGATACGATACTAGAGGTCACATGATATGTGATACTTACAGCTTCACAGTATGATACCGACCTTCACAATACATGATACCTGTGAGGTATTGTGATACACAATACCAAGTAATCCGTGATACGATACTTGTGGACTCACGATACATGATATCTGCTCCCACGATATGATACTTGGCCACTTAGCGATACACGATACATGATGATCATGATACACGATACTCAACCCGACGATACACGATACTTGTGAGGTATCATGATACTCAGAGAGTGAGCTATTGGCAATACATGATACCTGCTAAGTATCATGACACACGAGAATTCTGGTATCGCAATACCTAAACTCCATGGATCATGATACTTGAACTTTTTGAAGTCCCAATTCACATTTTTTTGCAAATATGTGTTCTTTGTGCTCTCCTTGTCACCCTTATATGTTTATAGATGCAAAATATGTATGAAATCTCACGATACCATAACAGTGATACCTATCGCAGGTCGTTTTAGCCCGCATGATACTTCACTCACATTTTAGTGTATTGAGAGTATTTCAAGAGTATTTCTTCAGTGTTTTAGCTTTGAACTCCCTCTACGCTTCTTTCTCGCGACCACAAGTGATAAAAGAGGTGAATGTATAGTCAAAAATGAAAAAAAATACTGAGAAGATGAAGATGGGAGAATATGTTGATGATGATGATGATGATGAAGATGGAGAAAAAATAAAAAACTAAACAAAAAATGACTAATTTTTACCTTCCAACATTTCTACTCTACGTCTTACCATCACACGATTTTCCTCAAAGATCTCTCCCCAACAACGGTGCCAAATTTGGTGTCACTCCAGCATAATTGTAAGTTCCAATGTGAGGATTTCCACCTCATAAATATCAATCTGTAGACATGTGAGGACTGGTATGAAAACCATGAGCAAGAAAGGTCACAAGTGCATGAGGGAGAAGCACATAAACATGCACACACATACACACACATGTGCACACCAGGCAAGAACAAAGACAGGAACAATGGAAAGCTTCTATTACCAAACTCTCTTACAAAAGCTCAAATCTACAACAAGTTAACCTCAAAAATGAGCTCTCTAGCTCTCCTTATAGTTTTTTGAGTAGTCTTGGCCCTGTCCGGACCTAGTGTTTAGTCTAGTTAAAAATTAGATTCCAAGGCTTATTTGAGGGCTCAATCAAAGTCTAAAAATTATGAAAGTTGGTAGGATGCTAATTCTAATACTCTCAAGCTTGAAGACTCCTTGGCTTGAGCAAAATGGAGTTGCAAAAATGTGAAATGATATTTACAATGGTTTTTAGTGATGAAAATCACTATTTTTATATGGATTTCTTTTGGAAATTTGACATGTGCTTCTTGGAGCTCCCTATATGCTCGTTCTTCTTATGTTTCTACTTCTTTAATGCATTCATGTGGCTTGTGCTTGACCTTGAGTGTCAATAGAGGTCATATACCTTTGTGTATATATAGATGATATAATCATTACATGTAATGATGCAAATGGAATCAAAAGGATCAAAGCTCAAATGAAAGAAGAGTTCAAGATTAGTGACCTTGGCTTACTCACTTACTTCCTAGGTTTGGAAGTGGTATATATAGATGGAGGTACAACCATGGAGGTAAATCATAAGCTAAGTTCTCATGAAGGAGAAGCAATTGAAGATGTGACTAGCTACCAAGGCTCTAAGCAAGATACTGAGCACCTACATTTCCAAAATAGAAAGTTTTCTCTCATTCCTTGCATAGGCAAGTTATCTATTTTGATGAAAAATTTTGGGGATGATGTTCCAAAGTAACTAGTGGTTCTAAATGCATTATTGTGACGAAAAAAGAGTCTACTAAGCATCCTTGGAGTCAAGTTTGCAGGTGTAGAGGAGGTTTTGTGCAACACTAGCTCATCTCTGGAGCATACCCAGCCATGCATATGCACTAATGTGATTTCCATGCACATGAGGCACCACATATTTTATCCATTGTATCATATCATTATCATTGGTTACTAATGAACTAACTAACTAACTATTTAACTATATATATATATATATATATATATATATATATATATATATATATATATATATATATATATATATATATATATATATATATATATATATATATATATATGTATGTGTGTGTGTGTGTATGTGTGTGTATAGATACATATCCCTAGCCCAATAATCAATATTGTTTAGGGAAAAAACATATGTAATCATGATTTTGTTCTAGTAGATAGGGAAGTTACCTCAACAAGACCACATGGAAAGATGTATGTTTTAGTTGAAGATTCTCCATAGTTACCTTTGAGTAGTGTGTGAATGACAACTCTCAAATACAGGCTATTAGATCCAAGTAAGCCAAACTACCAAAAACCATATGAAAGCATATCACACTATTTCATGGAGCCCAAGAAGATCATGAAAGGATGACCTATATAGTATCTAAATTTTAGGTCATCCATGCAAATTCATCGACCACTTGGACAAACATAAAGGTCCACAAATACTTGATTCTTCCAATAGTTCATGTAGAGAAAGAAATATGTCTTGAGTTTGTATTCCACATTTAATGTGGATGAGAGAAAAGAGCTAATGTGCATTGCCATAGTGATGGATCTAGTGGTCAAAAAATCCCGGGTGGAAGGGACCCCACATACCATTAAGCTTTGAAATTTCCCAAACCTCGAAATCCATGATAAATTGAAAAGTAAAAAAGGATTTCAATACCTTTGAGATCTAGACTGGCATGACCTAGAGTTGGCCATTATATTTTCCACATACATTTTAGCGTGAATCACTTCACTAGGTATACAAGGCTAGCAAAGAGTATGGCATATACTTTCACCCATATGTCAAGAAAGCTAGAGGAATCCCTAAATATGGTTTCATTTATTTGAGAGAAATTGAAGAAAGTCAAGAATTTTTAGCGAGTACATGAATCATATACAAAAGACTCACTGGAAATTATGGGATCCTATTACCTCTTCCAAAAAAAACTTTAGCCAAGAGTTTAACTTCAAAATTTCATAGAGGGCTAGTCTACCAAGAGGCAAGGCTACAAAATTGATGTCACTCCAGAAAGGACACGAGCTTGTAGGACAAAATAAGAGAAGTTACCACCAACGAGGAAGAAGCCTACTTAGGCTCCTATCAAAGCAAAAAATGTAGAGTAGAGAATGGGAAAAAATGGAATATGTTGGTCAGTTTTTAGAGATACAAGTACGACTAGAACCAACACCAAAGTAAGATAAAGACATAATTGGTGCTCCCAAGTCTACATCAAAGGCTAACCCAACAAACTAGGCACAAAGACAAACAAAACAAACAAAAGAGGGGGTAAAACTTTCAAAATGCAAATTTCTACCTCCAAGTTCACCCTTAAGTAAAATTTCCTCACCAATAAAATCTAAACACTCAAATTCGACTTGTCACAATTAGCTAGAGCATGTTAGATGAGATTTGAAGAACAAACTACACCAAGTCACAAACAAGAAGAGTAAGCCTTCCACACATGTAGAGTTCAAAAGGTGGAAACTACAGCCATTGCACCATCCATACTTGAACATCTTGTTTCACCACCAATTTATTATGACTTTGATTCTCCTCCACTCGTTGTCCTTGTTCACTTGGTCAAAGGTCCAAGTAATGACTTGGCAAAGTTGTGCATAGGTGGTGCACAAGTGGCCAAGAATGTGGGTGCATAGGTAGTGCAAAAATGGTTTGCTAACAATGATTTGAAAAATGGTATTTTTAAGGATGTTTAAGTGTTCTAGAAGGGGTCAATGGAACCCTTTCTTATGCCCATAAATTTTTTTCACTCTCCTAAGGTCACTATAGGACAAAATAGGCAGTTCTTGGCCTTCTTTAAAAAGTGGTTCTTGGGACATCAAAGGAGGACCGAGACACACTAGCAGTTAAAAGCAACGTACGTGAAGTGAATGGACACAACCAGAAAGACATACATCAAGGAGACCATTCTTGGAGTTAGACTAAGCAAGAGCGAGCATAGTCTACACTAGGGAGAAGAGAAGGGCAAGAGACACTCTGAGCTAGTGCCTACACAGAGAAGCAAAGGGAGAGAAGAGTGTGCAAGGAAGGTGAACAAATATGTAGAGAGAGAGAGAGTGCACAAAGAGCCATTAAGAAAGGCAACCAAGGTGGACAACCCTTCCTCCAACCGTATTGGAAGCTTGAGTGCAAGGTGTGCACAAGAGCAAGCTACTGGAGAGGGTGGAGGTCTTGTATAGAGAAGGCTGAATGCTCAAGGAATTTGGTATCTTGTATACTTGTGTGTGTGTGTGTGTGCTCTATGGCTTATGCGCTACGTATAGAGAAACATTTCTGTAACATTCTAGACATATATTGTGATTCTCATTGTTAATTAGAACACAGTGGCTTCTGGTGTATTTGCATTTCTACTTCTTCCCTATGCTTCTCCTGCACACTCTCAAGTTCCCATCAACTAAATAAATCCCCAAACAAATTTGACACTCTCGGTGAGACAAGGCAGCTTGAGCATAGGAGATCAATATTACAAAGTGCAAAACAAGTCCAAAGTGCAAAGGTGTTCACAACTACTAAGAAGTATTTTTTTCTTTTACTTGGAATTCTCTTAGCCTAAGGAGGAGGATGCATAGCTCATGACTGCAAGCCAATCTCAAACTTTGAGGATCCCATGCAAAGCAATAAGAAGAAAGGCTATTCGTAGGTTAGCTAGTCCCATTTCATCCATATCCTCAGTAAGAAACGTGGCGGCTCAAATAGACATAGAAACTCTACTTTCAAGGTTAAATATCAAATTTCCCTCTTTTAGAGGATAAGCACACGAAGACCTTGACGAGCATGTTAGAAGATTTTTAGCCTCATGCAAAACAAGGGGGTTAATGGGAAGGAAGATGCATTTTTTATTCATTTTCTAGTAGCATTGGAAGGGTTAGCAGATAAACGGTTTAGTCAATTTGCTGACAACCAATTTACTACATGGGACTTAATGAAGGAGGCCTTCAAGACATAGTTCCAACAAGGGAATAGAGTAGAAGATATTATTGAAGAGTTAGAAAATATATGACTAGTTCATGGGGAGTCATTTCTAGAATTTGTCACTAGGGAAAAAGCATTGATGTGCACAAACATATTGGGGACAAGGAGGAGCACGACCTCCAACTAATGTGATGGCAGTAACAAGTCAAGCTAACATTTATAATTCATGAACTCGAGGTAACTTTGGAAATGGGTTATGTGGGCACTATCAGAGCAAATGTACCCTGCCAAAAAATGCTCCCCCTTGTAAGAATTGTCTAGATGATAGAGATCACTACACAATTTGTTGCCCAAAGTATAGATCACATTCAAAATATGCTAAAGTCTTCTGCATAGGGAAACTAAGGATGGGGGATTCTATCTATTATTATTCCACTAGAGCACTCATAGTGGCCCTATTCCGTGGTCATGTTGCCCAAAAAGAAGTGAACCAAATTGGGGTGTCGTACTGTTACATAGTTTGGATGGTGAGTCATAATCTTCCAGCTCAAAGCCTATCATCACCAAAATTGAAGCTTTTGGACCACCTGGAACTTATAAAATATATCCAGGTTGTACATAAACCTTCTCGTACCATTTTCTTTGCTTAGTTTTTTAATCTCATCAATTTTCAGAGTTTTTATTTATGTTTTTTCATGTGTTATGGAGGATATTTTGTTGCCTATCTCATGAGACTCTTGTTGGGAATTTTTTGGAATTTTTATGAAATTTGTTAGTATTTTTAAAGAATTTTTTCTAGAATTAATTTTTTTTTCAAAAATTTGAAAATGATGAAAATTGGAAGCTCTCGAAGAATTTGAGAAAGTCATGTTGTGTAGATGAAGTGGAAAATTTTTGAGTTTTTTTTTGGAATTTGTTGCATTATTTTTATGCATTTTAATTTTGCTTATTTTTAGTATATTTCTCCAAAAAAAAGCCACCTTGTCTTTTTTATTATTCAATTAAAAAACAAAAAAAACTCCCCCTTGCCTTTTATTTTTTATTTATTCAAAATACATTAAAAAAACTCCACATTGCGTTCTTCATTTTCTTTTATTAATTTTTTATTTTTTATTTTTTAATTACAGACTCTCTCTCTCTCACGCACACACACACACATCGTGCATCGCCCTCTCTCTCCACCCAATCCATCTCTCTCTCTCTCACCCAATGCCCTGTAGCCCACCTACGAAACCTCTCTCTCTCTCTCACACACACACACACATCGTGCATCGCCCTCTCTCTGCACCCAATCCATCTCTCTCTTTCTTTCTCTCTCTCTCTCTCACCCAATGCCCTATAGCCCACCTACGAAACCCCCTCTCTCTCTCTCACCTGACTTCGCAGTGCCCACCCCACCTATACGCCTTCGCAACATCTCCCCCTCTCTCTCTCTCTCTCTCTCTCTCTCTCTCTGCCATCTACCTTTGTAGCGCCCACCCGCCTTCCGTAACGCCCACCCGCCTGCCTCCGCAGCCACCCGCCCCACTCGCCCGCCTCCGCCATCCCACCCCCATGGCCTCCTCCTCCTCCACCACTATCGCCACCGTTGATAGGTTCTCCATTCGGACCTGTCACATCTACAGCCTTCGTACTTCCATCATCAGTATAGTCGATAAAGAACTCGACGACCTCACCTTCACCCAAGGACCGATTTGATGAAGATAGCAGCATGAATTAGGAAAAGATCTAGAGGTAGAGGTACCAAAGCATCCTTTCCGCACACATGGACCAATGACATTCTAAGGGGAGATTTGTATGTATGAGTCCTTTGGTATCTTCAAATTCTAGCTTACCTGATATGGTCGTTCAAAGCCGTATCGTTTGTGGAAGTCTAGGTCATGTAAGAGTTTATAAATGTATATACGCTTATAGCCCTAACGGGTTACTTATCTATGTACATTCTAGTGGTAATACATTCACTATTGTGTGTTGTGCTTCAAGCTTCTTCATCTTCCTTGTGTTGTTTGCGTGCTTCCACAGACGTCTAACTCTAACAATTGGTATCAGAGCAGGTCGCCGCTTCATCTAGGGCATCGTCGACACCCCTCCGGTCACAGTCTCAAAGTCGCACGAAATTTGGTGAGCATACTCAGGGTGATTAGGAGATCAAAATGGCTTCGCTCTGTGGTGCCAAAATCGTGATATGAGCTCGTTTCGGCCTTTGAATGCACTATCGCAATGCGTGTGTAGGCTATTTCCTCTTTTTGTGCGAAATATATATACAAGTTTCAGTTCGCGAGTATAAGTATCTCGAAGTTTGCTATAGGTCTTGTTGGAGTTAGATATCTGTGGAAGCACACCAACAGCACAAGGAAGAAGAAGAAGCTTGGAGCACAACACACAATACTGAATGTATTACTAGAGAATGTACAAAGATAAGTAGCCCATTAGGGCAATCGACGTATATACAAGCTAGGGAAAAAAAACCTCATAAAGAGGTAAAAAAGTGCCGCGATGGTCCTAGAGTGTTCACACTGTTATCGGCCGCCAGATTGGAAGTGTATAACTGAAATCTTGTTTCACACGTGCAAAAGGTTGTTACGCAGACACGTTCTATTCTTTTATAAAGCAATGAAAAGAGATGCTCATTGACGTTCGGGAGATCACCAGACTATCTGTCTGGGTGATTTGTCTGTAGTGTTACTGTGTGTCAAGTTGGTTAATTTAGAGTATCTTGTCTAACTTCTGAGTATTCTGTGTGTATCTGTGTCTCGGCTTGTCTGTTGTCTGTTGGTATCCATTGCGGTTGTGAGTATCAGTTACATCCAGTAGATAATTTGGTCTGTTGTCTGAAGTGAATCGTCTATGAATCCTTATTGCGATTGTTGTGTTAGTTCGCGTATCGTGTTGTCCCTTTTCTTGGAATGTTCTGCAAGTGTATGGCGAAGTCTGTGCAGTTGTGGTAGCACTTCTGGTATTCGGGTTGTATTAAGTTGTCTTTAGTATCGAGGTCCAGGTTCATACGGCAAAGTTTAAGCTACAGTAGGATTTCTTGGGTTGCGTACTGAACCTTCAGTATGGTGTATCTGAACACTTGAATTCTCTGTGTCTTCGGATGTTGATCAGATTGTGGTACCTATTCGGTAAAGGTTGAACGATTACTCTTGTCTCTGGTATTTTCAGTAAGTTTATGTGTAGATGCAATATAGCCCCTTAGTGTATGTGGCACATGTTGGTTGAGCTAAACCGTGAACTGTAATGTCTAAGTACAACAGAATCTTGATAGAGCTCTCAGCATCAGTATATTGATGTGTGTAAGTGATCAGTTTGGGAACTAAGTATAGGGCCTCTGTCTAACAGACCCCTTCCACTCCCAAGAACCCAAGAATCGCTTAAACGCACTTCTAACAGTTAGAATAACAGCGTTTAACACTGGTGCCGTCTGTGGGAAGGTGGCAACAGATCAGATTGTTGCAAATCAGTTGTGGAAATGTGACTGTAAAGTGTAAATCGACAGTAATAGTACGCGATTAGTACAAAAGATGAGAGTACAAAATAATTCATTACATAAATGATTGTAATAAAGCACTAGGCTTGCCAAAATGCACCAACATAAAGATCATCTAATCATAAGTGGGTCTCCCTTTTTTTACTACCACTTCAAAATTTTATTCCATTAGTCGTGAACTTGCTAACAATCCAAAAGGCATGCCTTAGTAGCATCATTTGTATGAGGTGTAGAAAATTCATGATATACATCAAGCACAAAAGCAATAAATAATGAAACAATTCAATGAATCCCAATGACTATAACCACCCAATTTTTACTCAAAGTGATCTGGCAGTCACAAAAAGCCAAGACACAATCCCTTACAGCCCAAGAAAGAAATGCCATCCTGAAATAAAATGGATCAGCTCATATCTTCAGCAGGTTACCAAAATCCCACTAGGGTTTTGTACACCATCCTACTAGGGGTAATCACAAAACCATGAAGCCACACAATGTAAAAGACCCCAAGGGAGAGTGGTGAGTGCACCCAATTCCATGTAGAGCTTCAGCTTAACATATCCAAGAATGATGAGAAATAAAATGCTTGAAGGGAAACAACATACATACCACTCAAGGAGCTCAAACATCAAGGAAGCATATAAAACAGTGAACAGAGAAGATCACCTTCCAATGCATGCCAAGCGTGACCTTACATCACCATCTCGAACATGCTTGTGTCCCATAGCCTTACAACACTATGGACACAAATTAGGACATCCCAAAGTTGATGGGTCTTCCAAGAGAGTAGAGGCTTGAACCCTCCATCTTGAGGGAGAAGCCCCAAAGGATATCTGTAAAACCTGTGAGAGAAGAATCTCAACAATGTTAATAATATATCTAAAGTCTTAGCTCAAAAACTTCTTGGAGTTTTGAAAGCCTACAACGCTTTGCTCCTTGTGTACCAATATATATCCCTCCCAATTTCTATTGCCATATCGAGAGATTCACTGATCCCTACAAGACCTTGAAATATGAAAACAACTTTTCAAAACCTAACGGAAGTTGAACTTTCACCTACATGAGGAGCACGAAGGGTATGAAACATACGACTTAAAACCAGAAACACCTTGGAAAATCCAAAGAGAAAAGAGTTAGGAACCTATCGGGATTTTATCTTTATTTACAAAATAGTAGACTCCTCAACTCTAGGTATGCAACGTGGAAAATGACTGTGTTCGCTGTTATAGAATACCAACAAGAAGCTTGTATACACCTCAAAGAATACATGTCAAGGCAAATGTGCATGTGCGAATATAGCATTTTGGATAGCAAGAAGTTGGGATTCTGGGATTCATCAGTGGTTCATATGATAGTAAAAAAAATGTCGACCTTTGTTCGCTTCATGAATTACCAAGTGATGAAGCCATGACATGAGTAGATATTTTAATTGAGGCATGGGGATGGTGGTGATGTACATTCAGAGTACTCTAATGCTTTTAAATTGGAGATAGCTGGTTGCAATGCAATGTTATACCATTCATGATGCCAGAATTTGATTATGCCCCAAACAAACAAGCGGCCTAGAGATAAGGTCTCATATCTGTAATCACTAGGATAGAATAAGTTCATACGTCACTGAGGGTTGGAAACTATCCCCATGTGGGCCGTCATAGAGACTACACACTCCCAAGCAGCCGCAAGGGGACCACCTCGACCTACCTAAAATCAGGGTGTGAAATGTTCTTTTCAAAATTTTGTCTACAAAATGTTCAAAAACAACAGCCTCAAAGTCTTGATCATCCACATTTTCTAAGACAAAAGACTACCCCGCCCACAGATATGCAACATTCCACATTATAGAAGCTGAAAAAACAAAATGAATGTTAACACCATCATGGTTCATGCTTCTTCCTTGAGACACATGTAAAGAAAAAGAACAATAATCAAGAGTCTCTTTTCAAAAACATAAGACTGCCTTCACACACACATGCAAATGATGGCACATATACTTTCCGTGCAACCTGCGGGTAGTAGATTGTGGACAGCATCCCAAAATGGGGTAGTCATAGAGACTCATCCCAAGCTCATGAGAAGCAAACACCCACTCTAATCAACCTTCTGAGGTTCACAGATCTTGAAGAGCCTCGACCCTGAGATGCTTTACTTCATATCTCTACATGAGGTTTGTTGCATCCAAAGAGCTCACGCCAACCATGAAAGAGAGATGAATCAAAGAAAACATTACAATAGGGTCATGAAAGTCATTACTTAGATCATTGAAACCATATTGTTTAAAGAACCACATGTGGGAAAGGGAGTCTCACAAAGAATGTAATAAACCTTTTCTTTCAATTTTGAGTTCGTTCGAAGTATTACAGTAGCCATAGAAAAGTCTGAACCTCGACACAATATTACAAATTTACCATAAAATAAACTTTGGCTGTCAGATAGAAATTTGTTCATAGATATGAGAAGATTTCATTGATGAATTCGTGGTAAAAAAAATACAACACATTCCTTCCCTGCAACAAAGAACACACAGGGGAGCCAAAGCTCAACACCGAAGTCCAGAAATAGAGGCAAATAAGCAATAAAGCCGATCTGTCACGCTTGGGGAGTCAAAGCATTTTCATCTTTCAGTGCAAAAGAAAATGGGGAGTAACACTCAATCTCAGAATGCCCTACAACAGCCAATTGATGCGACAGGGGTGAGACCCAAGATGGAACATCAGGAGAAGACGGAGAATATGAAACTCTATCCCGAGTGCAGAGCTCCACTCAAATCATGTTGTAGACATGGCTCGAAAGGGGAGTTCTAGAGCTTACCAACCTTCACATGATAGCTACGATGGGGAACCTGAAGGGCATACGACTCCATGCCACAACTCGAAGCTCTCGATCTGAGCATAACTGAGAGAAGATGATCTTACAAGTGCTCACCCCCAAGGGATGGTGATGGAGGCAAGTTAAAAATGAGTGATCCTTCATAGCATCGAAACACAGAGCGGAAGAAGCACCACCCCTCAGAAAAGGGTATAGGGAGTTCTGCTGCCTAATCCCCCCATAGATGCCGCAAGATTAGAGAGAAGAGCTGTAAGGGCCTGAATCATGACAATACCTGAGTGGAGGATGAATACGAGATGAAACTTCCTCCTTCTCGCATCCGAGAGGTCGCTCAGAAGATATGGAGTGAAGGGTTTTTCTCTGAAACTATGGATAGAGAGAGAGCGGGAGGGAGATATAAATGCACGCCATGCCCAACCTTGCACGGATCTGCCATCACTGACATGGAGGAGAGGGGGACAAGGGAAATTCAATGCCTCATCGTGAGTCATTAAACGAATATCCGTGCAAAGAAAATCCCAAGCTAGCATTCAATGCCTATCGTCACATCATCGTGAGCCATTCAAAAAAGAATATCCATGCAAAGAGAATCCTAGGCTAGCATTCAATTCCTACTGTCACACGTAGAGAGCACAAATGGAAGGAAAATGGTTCTTTCACTCCCATACTCAAGATTTTATTCTTTTCTTTTTTTAATAAAGGAAATGGAATGAGGGAGGGAGTCACACAGGAGTCAGGACACTCACCCATCCCCCAATCCAACGACAAGCGTTAAAATTAAAAAATGGAAGAGGAGTGAGTGCGTGCGTGGAGGTATGTGTATGTGAGAGAGAAGGATTAGAGGATGTTTTTTTGCAACAAACAAAGAAATGAACTAATCTACTCAAAAAATTAACAAAACGAGAGGTACCCTTGCCCAATCGAAGGCCACACGGATCCACAACTCAATCCAAGCGTGAGGTGCATCCACCAAGTGTAGGCACGACAAGCTTGAAAAAACCCAACGGTTGAAGGTCGATCATCCCCGGCAACGATGCCAAATTTTGTTGAAGTATGGGGAGTAACCAACCCAAACCGCCTCACATGGAAGTGAGGGGTTCTTCCAAGAGGAGTTGCAAGAAGTGCAAGCAATACACACACACCCACGTCCATGAACAATGGCACCATGGCCAACGTCAAAAGGAGCAAGGGAGGGCAATGCTCACACACAAGCCAACCCCAAGTGCCAAACCCACACACATGGACCAACGCCTAGCACACAAGGAGAAATGTGGAAGCCAAATGAACTTCATTCCATTAGCATGGAGGCCAAGGCCATGGCCAAGGGACCTCCCTTTTACAAAATGAGCCCCTCCTTATATAAGAGAGGAGGAGGGATCCGTTGAGTACAAGTGGCCAAAGGCTTCATTAACTAAGATATTCTAAAAATGATAGGTAGTTGGGAAAATCAAAAAGGGAATCTTCTTAGAGAGAGAGAGCTCTTGCACGTATCCAAAAGAGAGCTCTCATTTCTAAAATATGGCAAGGACTAAAAAAGAAGCCTTTTACAAAAAAGAAGGATAAGGTTGATTTTTTATGTGTTTTCTCACAAAAGGAAGTAAGAGAGAGTTCCTATGAAGAACTTGTATACAAAAGGAAAAAATGGGAAATTTGGGAGACCGCCACACAAGGCTTTGAATCCTCCAAGTATCCTTAGCTTCAAGGGACGCCTCCAAGTACTCCATAGCCTTCATAGCTTCATGGGTCCTTCATAACTTCAAGGTTCCAACACTAAGCTACACCAAATTTTGGTACCATTTCTGGGGATCAAGCTTGGAGGATGAGTGTGTGATGGTAAGAAGTAGATTAGAGGCATTGGAGGAGTAGGTAAGCATTTTCTTTTACTTGACTTTACCTTCCTCTCCACTTCTAAACACCATATCCATTCATCATCATCTTCACCACCACGACCATATACCTCCATCTCCGTTCATTTCCTCATTTCCACTTGAGAGCGAGAGCGAGAGCGAGAGAGAGCTTGTACATGCACTGTTTTCTGTGTTTTTTTTAGCGTTCTTGTAGGTACTAGCTTCCATTGCAGCTATAGCAGCTCTAGCAGGTGTGAAAATTGATTGTGCAGGTCCCAAGGGATTGAAGTTGACCTTACATAGGGGAGAATAGTTAAGGGATCTCTAAGGGAATTCTCATTAAGATAAAGAAAAATTTGGGTCTATGAAGTGCATGCATGGACATGGTTTGTTAAGTCAATTAAACTGAAATCTTGAGCTAACTTTGGGACTCGTACAGGTCCATTGAGAGCACTAGAGGGCATCCAAAGCAAGGGTATTCTGCAAGCTTGAGAACGGGTTCTTGAGAACCCAAAAGCAAGGGATAAGTAATTAAGGTTGGATCATTCTCAACTCCCTTTGTCAATTCCTAGCTTAGGCTAAGTGCTAGTAGTGCTAGAAGTAAGTCAAGGTGATGATAGGCATCTATCAAGTTGAAGACTATGTTAGCGGCCGTCAGATTGGAAATGTATAACTGAATATTGTTCACACGAGCAAAAAGTTATTACAGACAGTTTGTAAAAGTTATATAAATCAAAGAAAGACGCGCCAGTGACGTTCCGTGGTGGATCACCAGACTGTCTGTCTAGGTGACTGAGCGGGGCGTTACTGTAGTGTTTGTTTGCATAATTTCAAGTATTCTGAGTTTTATGTTTGCCTCTTGTCTTGTCTTTCGTCGACATCTGTTCTGTTTGTTAACTTTATAGACGATCGGGAAGATCACCAGACTGTCTGTCTGGGTGGTTAAGTGAACGTTACTGTGTTGTTGTGGAGCATTCCTGAGTATATTGCTCTTGTTCTTGTTTTGTTATCGGTCGATACCTGTCTGTTGGTGAGTTTCATAGTTGTTCAAAAGATTATCCGACTGTGGTCTGAGCGAGTTATTCTATGGAGTTTCTATGGTATTGTGCAACTAAGTAGGTGTACCGTGGTGTTGATCTTCTGATAATACGCTGTGACGTGCTGAGGAAGTCTATGTGGTCGTGGTCGTGTGTCTTGGATACGGATCTGTACTATATTGCCTTCAGTATTGAGATCTGTCCTCCTATGATAAAAATTAAGCTACAGTAAAGATTCCTTGGGTTGCGTACTGAACCTTCAGTATGGTGTATTTGAATACATGGATTCGCTGTGTCTTCGGACATTGGTCGAATTGTGGCATCCATTCGGTAAAGGTTGACGATTACTCTTGTTTCTGATATTGTCAGTAAGTTAGGTGCAGATGCAACATAGTAACTTAGCGTATTCGGTACATGTGGCTGAGCTAAGCCGTGAACGGAAATATCTAATTACAACAGAATCTTGATAGAGCACTCAGTATCAGTATATTGTTGTGTGTAAGTGGTTAGTTTGGGAACTAAGTACAGGGCCTCTGTCTAACAGACCCCTTCCACTCCCAAGAACCCAAGAATTGCTTATACGCACTTCTGACAGTTAGAAGAACAAGCGTTTAACACTGGCGCCGTCTGTGGGAAGGTGGCAATAGATCAGATTGTTGCAAACCAGTTGTGGAAACATGATTGTAAATTTTTAATCGACAGTAATAGTACGCGATTAGTACAAAAGATGATACATGCCGGTTACTCGGTCTGGTGAAAGGTATCCAAAGAACCGCCAGCCTGGGGTACTTAATTTGCTAAGGACGACTCCAGGAGGTAGAAGTACAACTAGGTCTAACCTAGTTGTCAAGAAAGTAAAGAACGTTAGTAGTGATTCCGGTCATATTCCGGTGGAACGTGCTACGCCTCTGGTAAATTCCGGTACAATTTCGACACAGTCTGTCGAAGATATAGTAACTCCATAATCTACCAGGACGCAGCCTGAAGTTAGTTTAACAACATTGGGTAAAGATTCAAATTTGTTTACGACTAGAAACACCTTAGCCAAAGAAATTAGTGAAGGAGAAAAAGCACCTTGTTTTGGTGAAGATTCAACACATTCCGGTGATATTTCGGTAACAGTTACTGGAAGATCGCAGTTTTCCGGTGACGGTTTACCATTTCTCGGTGAATCTTCAGCCTAGTCACCGCTATTGGGAGTAAGCTTCCCTACATTTGACATCAAGAAGGAAGGTAGCTTGTTCAAAACCGAGATTCGAAACATACTGAACAAGATTATCGAACCGGAAAGTGCACAGGCCGACGATACAGATTCCAATAGTTCAGATATTCAGCCCCAGGATACAGAAGATAGTCACAATACAACCATCAGAGCCATGAACGGGCAACAACAACAGCAGCAACAACAACAACAACTGCAACAACAACAACTATGCCCACCAAGGCCGACTCCAATAGGAGTAATGTACACCAAATTTGGTGGATTCCCAGGAGATGACCCGGATGCTCATGTACGCACATTTGAGATAAGTTACGCAGTGCTCAACCATCCACTTGATCCGGCGTATAAAGCTATTGTTTTCCAATCGACATTGGTCAACGAAGCAGCTAGATGGCTTACAGAATATGATATTAACCATTTCGGCACCTATGAAGCAGTAAGGGATGCCTTTTTGCAGAGATTCAGGCTAAAGAAGAATCCAGCCAAAATTTTTGACTACCTGCAAAACAATAGACATAAGATAAATCAAACCGTACACGAATACGCCACTCTATTCAAGACTCACTTGAGGCAGTTACCACCAGCACATGCCAACCTACCAGATGACGTTATCACTCAATGGTTTATCAATGGATTGACTCCGCAACTTAAACATATTATGATCATACGTTGTGTCGGAGCTATGACGCTAGATGTAGTGATTGCAATGGCTTTGCAGCTGGAAAACAAGGTTGGAGGATTTACAAAAGATCTGGAGTGGTTAAAAGCAAATAGAAATATCGCCAAAGACCCGACCAGACAGATGTACTGCACCACATGCAAGAATTCAGGCCATACTAGTGCCACTTGTGCACTTAATCAGTTGTTTTGTGTTATCTATAACACTACCGGACACACCACCGAAAACTGCGCATACAACACCAAAGTACAGGGACCAGCAACTGTCAATGCAATTATACAGGAACCAGGGCAGCCAGCCAATCACTATGTACCTTCGCAAATGAGAAACAACCAGCAACAAGGATATCGAAATTACAGAGGACAAAGAAATAATAACTACAATGCAAACCGCTAGCAGACCGGACCAGCACCAGAAAATCCTAATTTGCCACCACCGCGCTGTCATTTTTGTGGTGAATTTGGTCACATTAGAAGATTTTGTAAGGATGCAGCTGAGTATGATCAGAGGAAGAAAGAACGTCAAAACCCAATGGCTAATATGGTACAAATCACACCAGTAGAAACGCACACTGTAGTAATTCAGACCCGATCTGGTAAACAACTACAACCAGCAGCAGAAATATGGCTAATTCAGACCCGATCCGGTAAACAACTGCAACCAGTGGCAGAAATATTTGAACCAGGCATACGTGAACAACAAAGGATGTATGATAAAGCTAGTCAATGGACCACCGTAGAACCCCCAGTGTTTCTAGATCCTATTCCGATGACCCAGGCTCCGTTAACCGAGGAAGGAACACAACAACAGGATTCTAATTCAGCAGTAGGCACATCATCTGCAGCAGGTGCATCATCTTCAGAATCTGTGGAAAATACAATCCAATCACAAAAGGCCTAGGAAATTTTATCTAAAGCATCCATCACTCTTCCTCTGGGCCAATTACTTGCACTAGTACCGAAAGTGCGACAACAATTCCAACAATAGTTCAGTCCTGTGCCCTCTTGCATTCCAGCAACAACAACCGGAACCTGATTCTACGGTCGATCATTCAGTTCCTTTAATTACGGTATGGTATAAAAATCATAAAATCACACAGGTAGTAATTGATGGAGGATCTGGTGTCAACATTGCTACTGCTGCACTATGTAAAAAGTTAGGGTGGACCGAAGTCGAACTAGTTCAGTTTTTTGTCAGAATGGCTGACCAGTCAAGAGTCCATCCCGTAGGACTTGTACGAAATGTACTAATAACTTTACAAGGTACAACATTTAAAATGACCTTTGTCATACTAGAATTATCGAAATCCACCCTTGATTATAATCTCCTTTTCGGCCGACCTTGGCTGAAGCACGCTAAGGTGATACAAGATTGGTCTGCACAGGAACTCACCTTCAAAGATAATAATTGTAAATACGTTGTAAAATTAGATGCTATACAACCTTGCGAGTTGCATGCTAGACCGTATTTTGCAGAGCCAGTCCATATGCTAGATGGGTTGTCAGATGATGAAGAAGAAGAGTTTTTGAAAAATAACATTGACTTGATCTCCCTAGGAACTATTGATCTACAATCTGTTGTAGATAATTGGAATCCTGCAGTTTGTATGATGATGACTGTAACAGAAAAACATATGAAAGAAGATAAGACTACCATAGATGACGCTGATCTACAACAATTTTTTAAGCCAGCTGAGGATACAGAGAAGCCTCGACAATTCTATGTTCCAGAAGATCAACTGACCACCTACAATTTAGGTGATGAAGAAAATCCACGACCTGTTAAGATAAGGGAGAGCTTACCTGAGTTATTTCAAGCAGATTTAATCCAACTACTTCAAGAATTTTCTGATGTATTTGCATGGGATTACAAAGATATGAAGGGTTTGGACCCGCGCATCTATCAACACAGGGTCATGCTGAAGCCGAAATCAAAACCACTTAAGCAACCCAGCTACCGGATGAATCCAAACTATGCATCACAGGTAAAGGCAGAACTTGATAGGCTATTCAAAGTCAGATTCATTGTACCAGTAGAGCATGCTGAATGGATCTCACCAATTTTTATTGTCCCTAAAAAGAATAAGCAATTACGAATATGTGTAGATTACCGAAAACTGAACGCAGCTACGGTGTCTGATCCCTTTCTGCTACCTTTTCTTGACACAATGCTTGATAAAGTAGCAAGACATGAAATGTATTCATTCTTAGATGGGTAAAATGGGTATAATCAAGTTAGAATGGCTGAACAGGATATACCGAAGACCGCCTTTATTACCAACTGGGGTGTTTTCGCATGTACTGTTATGTGGTTTGGATTAAGAAATGCCCCAAGTACGTTCCAAAGGTGTATGCAGGAAATATTTTCTCCTTACCTTACCTCTTTTATGCAAGTATATCTTGATGATTTTTTGATTTTCGGTAAGATGATAGCACACCTGTTCCATTTACGGTGCTGCTTTGAAAAGTGCAGAGAATACAGACTCTGTTTGAACCCAAACAAATCTATGTTTGCGGTTTCATGTGGAAAGCTACTTGGCCACATTGTATCTGCACAGGGTATACAGGTGGATCCAGATAAAATCACAGCTGTGTTAGAAGCACCTGTACCCACTACACCTAAGGAAGTAATGCGCTTCATGGGCCAAGTAAGATGGCATGGTCAGCACTCACGATGGCTTGCTCATTTGGCAATACCACTGAACCGATTGATAACCAAGACTCCTCGACAATTTGATTGGACCCCGGACTGTCAAACTGCTTTTGATCGTCTAAAGGGATTACTAACACAGGTTCCAATCTTACAGCCTCCTAACTGGGATCGCCCATTTCATGTATTTGTCGATGCTTCAGATAAAGCAATAGGGAGCGTTCTAATGCAACAAACCCATAAGTGGTTCAGACCAGTGTACTATGCAAGTCGAAGATTAGCCCCTGCTGAAAAGAATTACTCTGTAACAGAGAGAGAATGTCTAGGTCTAGTATATTCTGTCAAGAAATTCAGACATTATTTGCTGGGCCGTAGATTTACTTTTCATGTAGATCATGCTGCACTTGTCTATCTAGTTCGGCAACATCACCTAGGTGGTCGATTAGCACGATGGGTTCTGCTTTTACAAGAGTTTGACTACGAAGTTATTCATCGGCCAGGCAGTTCACATGCCTTAGTAGAGTTTCTCTCTCGCTTAGATTCCGGTGAAGCTCCGGTCGGTATAGATGACACAACACCGGCAATTTATGTCTCTGAATCGACTAATGATGAAATTACAGACCCACCTATGCCATCTACATATTATGATCAGATCTTGACCTTCCTAGTTTTCAGTCGCCGATTTCGGTTGATTTCTGGGGAGTTATACTATATAGATCACACTGGAGTTTTACTTCGTTGTATTCCACCACACGAAGTTAACTCAGTAATCAATTTGGCTCACTCAATTCCTTTTGGTGGCCATTTTGCTGTAGACTTAACACATTGGAAAATTCTGCAAAGTGGTCTCTGGTGGCCTACTATGTACACGGATGTATCACAGTTTGTCAAACAATGTAATAGTTGTCAGAGATCTGTACAGCCCCTGCAAGGTCATCTTTTCCCTCTACAACCTGTCTTGCCATTAGAGCCTTTTGAGAAGTGGGGTCTAGATTTCATTGGCCCTATTACACCACCAGCAATCCTCAGTAATAATCGTTATATTTTGACATGTACTGATTATGCTACCGAAGTGTCTACTGAAGGATGTCTTTCCACGTTTTGGCTTACCGCTGGAACTTGATACAAATCAAGGCACTCATTTTGTCAACAATTTAATGAAAGTACTCACACATTCGTTTCAGGTCACACATAAATTTAGTTCACCATATTATAATCGTGCAAATGGTTTGGTTGAGAGTACAAACAAAACTTTGTTGAATATGCTTCGAAAACTCATTTTAGAAGCACCGGAAAGATGGGATCAAATGCTACCTGCAGTATTATGGACATATCCGACTACATACAAGGTAACAACATGATTAACCCCTTTCAAACTAGCTTATGGATTGGAAGCCATAGCACCGATGGAAATAGTTATACCAAGTTTACGAGTAGCAATCGCTCAGAAACTGCTACCTGAAGAATCAGTGTCATTTCGATTGGATACACTCAGAGAATTAGACGAGCAGCGATGGCACAGTTTTTGACTATGCAGGAAGTACAGCTAAGACAAGCTCTAACACATGGTCGATATCTAAAGACTCCAATTTTTTCGGTGGGACAACTTGCACTCTTTTACAATGCGAAGTCGAATCGCTCTACTGGCAAATTCAAGTTACGATGGTTTGGTCCCTACCGGATTTCTGAACAAGTGGGCCCAATAACTTTTTGGTTGACTACGTTGACCCAAATTCCTCTTCCGAAAGTCATCAATGGTTCGAAGTTGCGGCCGTATCAACACACATCTAACCCACACTAAAAGGTTTTGTGGTTAGCCGCATCTTTTGGCGTTCTCTTTTCTTTTATTTTCTTTTATTTTCTTTTTTGGTGTGCTTAATAAATTAAGTCTGTAAATATCCGTGTTTTGATACCTAATTATGTCCACAGCCGCCCTGCCCTTGACAACTACTCACGCATGCATACCAAAGTTAAGAATTATCATTTCAATACCGTGTGATGATTAGTCATTCTTGATTGCTCTCCCCTGCAACGCATCTACTTAACCTTTTCTATTTCCCCGAAAATCGCTATTGTGTTTGTGTTATTTGTGTTATTATGTGTACCCTGTGCTCTGTGTGCTTGTGATTGCTATCTCTGTGTGCGCCATGGAAGCTTTGGCTAACTATGCCGCCTTTTGTGATGGACTCCCTGCCGACGTAGGAGAGTTCGTGCGCATTCGTGGGCTATCCAATTTCGCTGAACTGCCTTGGCATTTAGTGGAATCCCACCCATTCTTTGCCCAAATCATCTCCGCCATCCCCAACACACCTGCCACCGAGCAGAGTTGGCCGATCACCTCCCTCCCATCCCGTACACTGATCACCTTCCAAGCTTTTGCAGAAGCGTTTAGACTCCCTCGGCAAGGTCGGGAAAATGGCTCGAGTCTGCCAGTCGTAAGAATGATAGAATTATTTCCTAGGTATTCATCAAATGAGTACGCGATCCTATGTCGACCTGAACCTGAAAGATCTGCACTGCAAATCCTTGTAGCCATCCTTAATCTCCAGAAGCGAACTTATGGCATCTCTAGGCCTTTCTACTCTGCTATCGATTTAGCTGCTCGAGAATCAGTCAATTTCGCATCATTCTTCTTCCACCGCATTCACCGAGAGTGCGTATCAATAATTAAACAGGTGAACAAGGGAGGCATGCCAAGGTCCAGATTGCGGCACATCCTGTCTTTCCTTTTTCCGGCAATACTTGCAGCACAACCACCACCCCGTGGGCCTGTTCTGCGACATGAAGAATCTGTACAATTATGGGATAATGATGAAGAAGATGAAGAGGAGCTAAACCAACTATTCCACCGGAAGAGAATCAGAATCAGTTCTTCTGAGAGTGAAGCACAGGGATCAGCCGAAGGAAACAAAGATGACGACAAGGAAGAAGAAAAACATGACGAAGAAACATTCCACGACACCGCAACATCGATGCAACACGAATCATCCACACAATCGTCGTCAGAAGAGGAGCAACAAGAACAGGAGAATCATACTGAAGCCGACACAACCTCTACAGAAGAAGCATCCCAGCAACAATCTGAGCGGGAACAGCAAGCAGATGAGGAACAAATTGCTAAAGAAGTTCTCAAAGAGCTGCTTAAGGCAGTTGACTCCATAGCCGAAGAAACTGCACAACACACCAGAGATAAGGTAACACAGTCAAATTCTGTTCTTCCCACTCCCCCACCGGAACCGCAAATCGAAACCATTATCCCCATCCAACCCATTCACCCTAATGAACTCGCTGACTCCTCTTCCTCATCCCCAAACTACTCCCCACCCAACTCCCAACAAATCCTCACCACGTCCTCATCTCCACCTCGCCAACATCTCCCACTTCCTTCGATTCCCGTAATCTCTGAACTGGAAAACATGGGTCAATTGCTCATTAAGCTATCACAGCAATTACCAATCCAAATGAGAGAAGTCACAGATAATATTCGGAATGAGCTACAACACAAGGTGGACGTCCTAGAAGCAGATATCACGCCTCTGCAAGAACTATCAGAAAAGAGCATAAACACGATAACCAACTAAAAAAGAACCAAGTGACTGATACAAATTGATCTGCAACGAGGTTGTTCTTGGGGTAAAATTGGGGTTGTTCAATCAGGTATATGAACCTTAGATCATGATGACATCTAGGGAGAGATAGACAAAGCATTAGGTCTTCGGAGGCTAGTGTCAATCACAATGCTAGGTCTTGGGATGAGCAGTTAAGCAATTATCCTCAATACCCTAGCTCTCAAACTAGTGAATCAAAAATGTCTTATGGTATGGAGAGACCCACAGGAAGTTCAGGTGTGGCTTATTTAGAGAAACTTGAAGGGCCTTACAAAACACAACTTGAATACATTAGGAACAACCGATTAGGTGATCGCATCTATGAGAACGGTCTAAGAAGATCTGTTGTTCAGATTAAAAACTCTAATCAACCCTTTGGACTAGAACATCTAGTGGTCAATTTCAAAAACGCTGCATACCTAGATAAGGAAGGAACAATGTACGTAGTCACCAACCAACTGGATAGAACAGATGAATTTTGTAATGTGATTCCAGAGACAAACATAGGTGACATAGAGCAAGGGAATGTAGGAAGAGAGCCCAGAAATCCCCGAGGCATATCAGTCTTGACTAGAATCATCACTCTAGAGTGGGTTCCTCAAGACAATAAGAGCATAGATCTGCTCTTAAACCGAGAGAGCGATGAGGCTTTTTGGAGGTATAAGCCTGACCAGCCTAATGAAGTAGGAATGCTCACAATATATGAGTTTAAAGATCTTGATAACCCAGGCAAAGTGACATATTTAGACAATACTTCAGAGAAGAGTTTTGTGGTCGCAGAGCATGGTAGGCATGCCTACACTTGGAAGGATGAATTTGTTTCCCCCCAACCAAGATCTAATGCCCTTTATGGTCACCAAGGAGCTGGAACCTCCCAGGCTCATGGAACTCAAAGACAAAGGAGTAGAGATAGACCTAAGGTGAGCTTTGCTAACCCATTGGGACGAGAAAGAACTAGAAGAGAGACAGATAGGATGGAAAACAAGAGACATAGGGACCCAAGGAATCCAAGAAATACAGACAAATTCCCTTTGCCAAGGCCTAGGGAACACACCAGGACCTTGAGGCCTATGCAACTGGTTAAGTCCATGAAGAATTGCTTTGATGGCACAAGAGACCCGTATGCTCATGTGGTAGAGTTTAGGCAAGTTTTGAGAGCTGAACAAGTGGAAGAGTTGTTCACTCAATACAATAATTTTGGCCTAACTCTCAAGAGCACTACATTGACTTGGTTTCAGCCACTTCACCAAGGTCATTTTAGACATATAGACCAACTTCTTGAAGCATTCATCACTGAGTTTTCTAAGAGTGGTATCATGCACAACACGTCCTCCCTGATACATAGCTTCAAGCAGACACCTCAAGAGATAGTTAGACTTGCAAGGAGAAGATTTAGGCAATACCTAGAGAGATGCTCAATGCTAGATCTTCCCACTCCAACCAAACAAGTGGCTTTATTCCTCGATGGATTTTTGAGTACCAAATTAAGATCCTATGTGTACTTGAAGGACCATAGAACCATAGAAGAGTGTGTAAGCATGTGCATCGACATTGAGGATAACCTAGGGGAGGAATTAGAGCTTTCAAACATCTACAAAGATTCATATAGCTTTACTAGCCTCAATTCAAATCCATCCATGTCTATTTGAGGAACTTGCCGAGAAAGTAGCTCAGAAATTAGGAGTCTCCAACAAACAAATACCCAGATTTGCCATAGTTAAATGTTGCTATACTTGTGGAGGTGACCATATGGTGAATGTATGTCCCATTATGACTCAACCCCAAGCAAACCCTAGCAGCCTACACTACACTATAGAGCAGAAATATACCAACCACACTGCATAAGACTGTCCCTATAACAAACAAATTGTGAGAAAAAATTATCCTTAGCCATAGCCACAACAGGGAAGATACCAGAACTAGTACCCACCACAACAATGTGGCAGGCCACAACAACCTTATCAACCAACCTATCAAGGGCAGCAAGGACCTCAACCAATCCTAGTGCAGCAGCCCCCTCCTCTAGCCAATGTGATTCCAGTAAAGTATGCAATGATAGAAGAACATCTAAATAGAGCCTTAGTGCCTGTGAAACCATTGCTTTCAAAAAGCGACCCAAGTGATCATAGTTTTGACTCCACTCATATTGATAGCCCACAGGCTTACTACATGCAGTCACTTGAGCATAATGGATCACATTACTATGACGACCCTAGCAAACCTAGTTGGGAGCTAGAGTACACAAATGTCATGTATTCAAATCCTAACTCTAGGCCTCAACCTAGGCAAATAAGGCCTCCATTTCCTAGAGGACCATTCTACCGATTTCAGGGAGATCACCTCATTTGTGATTGTCCTATGCCTGCACCTACACAAAGCCAATCCGTGACAATTCAAGGTTTTTGTCCAGATTGTGGGAAGCAGCACTTGTTATGAGATTGTCCTAAAAACCCCAACAATATGCCAAAAATCACTCCTATCAACGTCATTGGGTTAGTGGTAGACTCCACGAGAGTGTGACTTCCACTGCCCTAGTGCAAGTGGCCATGAGAGCTCAGGCATTACAACAAAACCAAGACTTAGGCTAGGAAAAGAGTTCTGAGGTTAATGAGACTGAGAGCGTAACTAAGAAGAGGATCAGAGCTTGGAAGCATAGTTGAAAGAGAATGAAAAGGCAATGGGCAAAGAAGATGAGTGAACTTGAGGAAAGCTTGAGAGAAACGGAAGCCAAGATAATTGAACTCACATCTCAAACTCACTCTCACACTACTTCACCACCACCATTCCCATCTCCCTCCAATCCACCACCTTCCAACCCACCTCACACAATCCCACCACCCCCTAGAGTAGTATCAGTCTTAACAGATCCCACTCCTGAGGACCTAGACATGATGCTTAAGGCATATCAAGCCAGACTTCAAGAAGGGCCAAACATAATGGATCATGAAAGGTGTTACCCTAGAGCTGAACTAGAGCTCGAATGAACTAAAACTTGTGCTCAGATGGTGGAATTGGCTCAAACCATGTTTGAAGCCAGTCGCCTCTTTAACTTCCCTAGTTCAACTAAGACATAGTTTTACTTTGATGGGTTGCTAGAAAGATTGGAGAGGCTAATTGCAAATTTTGAAAAGCGCCCCACCTCTCAAGGTAAGGACAAGGCAAGTGAAAGAATGAGCTTTGCTCCCCAAGAATCTTATGTGCCTAACTCTACAGAACCAGATACATCTTCTTCTATGAATTAATATTCCCGAGAATTTCTAAGAGAGATTCAAGAAGAGAAATGGGCTAAAGAAGGTGAAATTCCTCCTCCAATTGAACTTGTGGATGACGTGCATGATCAATTCCCACAAGACATTCCTTTGATTTATGGAGAGCAAGAGAGTGCCCAATCTCATGAGAGATTAGACTTCAAGTCTAATTTCTTACATGAACTACCCCATTTCACCGACCCATGGGAAGCAAAATCTACTTGTATGAGAACACCCATGGTCATGATAAGAAACGAAGGCTCAATCATACCTAGGAAAACGGAGGGAGTGAAGAACACTAAGGTGTAATGCAATCTCACGAGAATTATGAAAACATGTAGTCAATCAAGTGCCAGAAGTAGCTTAACCTCATTCCCAAGTAGGGTCTCATAGAACACTGCCGGAAATACCTTTGGACAAGATAGGGGACATGAGCGAAGGAGAAGAAGGAAACACCTATCTTCCCATTACCCATCAAGGTTACACCACCAAGGAAATTTTGGACTCACGTGCAAGAGTTGTAATTGCTACCACTTCACTATGGGAGCAATGGAGCAAGCTAGCACTCAGGCCCACGAGAATGAAATTACGAATGGCCCACGAGAATGAAATTACGAATGAAATTTTGGACTCAGGTGCAAGATTTGCAATTGCTACCACTTCACTATGGGAGCAATGGAGCAAGCCAACACTCAAGCCCATGAGAATGAAATTACAAATGGTCGATGGTCACATAGAAAGACCCTTAGGCCTGCTAGAAGGAATAACTGGCACTACATGTGGTGTCGAGTCCGAGCATACTTTTGCCATATGTGACTTTAGCAAGAATCAAGCCTATGAGATGATTTTGGGAAGACCATTTATGCGGCAATTGCAAATGGTACAAGATTGGGGAACCAATTCTTTGTATTTGTAACACTTAGGTGTTACAACCAAAGTCAATCTCAAGGATTACTCTTATAGATACGTACCTCCTATTCAATGGAATCCCATCCAGAGAGCTAAATATGATACGGACTCAGTGCATTCCTTGGGATCACGATCCTCATGGATGCATGAAGACATCCACTTATGGATGTGCAAAGTAGTCATAGAAGAAGAGAAGAGAGAAAAAGCTCGAGAGGTAGGTGCAAAGGAAACTCATAGATCAATTCAAGACCCAGCCTTTGCACCTGTAGTATTTCCTGACGAAGAATTTGAACATCATGGTTGGGCAGAAACTTTAGCGAAAATGGATGTAGCTATCAATGAAGAACAACGGACATCCCACTGTGACGAGGATGGCTATGACATTTTAGTCTTCAAAATAGAACCAATCATGTGTGATTTGGTTATTGAAGAATGTGAACCTAGCACTGATGCATTCGAGGACGCAAGTGACTCCGATCTAGAGCCAATCATTATGGACCCACCTTTTGCATCAGATGAGGAATATCTCTATAAAGTATAAGCTCACCCTTAGAGACATGAAGAACTTACAAATGACGTGAGATTAGACACACAGGTAACCACTAAGATTGAAGGCAAGAAGAGGAAGAAAGAGAAGTCACACCAGAGGAGGAAAAATCCTTGTTTGAGGTCAAGGCGTATGAGATAGAAGATAGGAGTCATGATGAGAATGCCTAAATGTGATGCACAAGCAGGACAGGCCTATCATAACAAAGAAACCACCAAGAAAATTGGTGTAACCATAGAAGAAGGAGAAGAAAAATGCACATACATTGGACATGACCTGACGGAGGAAGAGGAGCAAGAGTTGATAGCTTTGCTAGAGAATACAGAGATGTATTTACTTGGAGTTATAAGGACTTGAAAGGTGTAGAGCCTAGCATATGCTCACATAGGATTCCCATGACCTCAGACGCAAAACCCTCTAAGCAGAAGCCTTACACATACAACGATAACTACATTGCCAAAATCAAGGAAGAGATAGATCGTTTGGTTGAAGCTCGATTCATCTATGAAATTGAGCACACTAAGTGGGTATCCCCCATCGTAGTGGTGCCCAAGAAGAACGGAAAGTTACGTGTATGCATTAACTTGAAGAAAGTTAATGCAGCCACTATTAGATATAGTTATTCGCTTCCTATCACTGAGCATCTCTTAGAAAGAGTAGCAGGCAAGGAAGTATATAGCTTCCTTGATAGCTTCTCTGGCTACAATCAAGTGGCCATAGCTCCAAAATATCAACGTAAGATAGCCTTTGCTATAGAGTGGGGCATATTTGAGTAATGCCATTTATTCTTACCAATGCGCTCGCCACCTTTCAAAGGCTGATGTGCCACATGTTTAAAGAATTCTTGAGGAAATTTTTGAAAGTCTATGTTGATGATCTTTGTGCTCATTCCAACATCAGACAAACACATATCCTAGAGTTGAGAGCTATCTTTGAAAAATGTAGAGAATACCAAGTCTGCGTGAACCCAAAAAAGTGTGTTTTTATGGTCACCCAAGGCAAGATTCTAGGACACATATTGTCAAAGAATGGAATATCCATGGATGAGGAGAAAGTGAGAGCTATTGCAAAGCTACCTAGACCAAAGAATGTCAAGGAGGTATAGGCTTTCATAGGACATTGTGGCTACTATCGCCAATTCATTGATATGTATGTGATCATTGGAAAGCCTATATACTCCCTTTTGACTAACTTTGAATGGACTGAAGAATGTGAGGATTCCTTTAACGAGCTCAAGAGAAGATTGTGTTCTACAACAATCTTGACTACACCGGACTAGAATAAGCCATTTCATGTTCATGTGGATGCATCCAATTATGCCATTGGATGTGTACTTACACAACCTACTAGTGAAGGTAATATGGATCTCCCAATAGCGTATGCTAGTAGACAATTGAACGCGGCTGAGCTGAACTATACCACCACCAAAAGAGAAGGATTAGGCATGGTATATGCTGTAAAAAAGTTTAGACATTATTTGCTTTCAAATAAGTTTAAATTTTTTAGTCATCATCAAGCTCTACTATACTTGGTGAACAAGCCATGCAATACAAGTAGATTAGTTAGATGGTTCCTCTTACTAATGGAATATGACTTTGAGGTAGTGGTGAGGAAAGGCAAGACTCACTTGAGAGCAGATCATCTCTTGAGGCTCACATTCGGAGAGGCCCCGCAAAGAGTATTGCATGATCTTCTTGATGCATACTTGTTTAATTTGGAAGTTGTACTACAATGGGACAAGAATTAATGCCATTATTGACATATGGGCCTAAACACCCAGTAATAAACACTCAAGATAAGGAGGTATTAAAAGCGTTGAAGTACCATATCATGGAAAGGAGTATGTAAAAGCATACATATCAAGGAATATTATATTTTTGTGTGGAAGAGGAGTATGCCAAGTGGTTGCAATTGGCACATGTGGGTGCATTAGAGCAACACTACTCATGGCAAAGAACTTTACAAACACTAAGGAGACTCGGAGTGCACTAGCCAAAAATGGAAGCACATGTCCATAGGATGAGCAAGGAATGCCCAATCTGTAGCACTAGACCTCTAGTGGAACATGCCACTCTTTATCGAGTGTCATTAGTGCTAGATTGGAGGGAGCCATTAGTAGCCTTTCTTAGGATAAGAACATTCCCTCAAGAGATGAATTTGGCGAGACAAAGGAGCTTAGAACAGGAAGCACTAGACTACTCACTCATTGGGAATAACTTATATAAGCATGCTAAAGATGGTCACCTCAGACTATGTGTCCATGAGAGTGAATATCATAAGATCTTGGAAACTGCTCACCAAGGTGTAGCAGGAGGACACTTTGGCCCAGACCATGTGATTAAGGCAATCCTATTTGCAGGCTTGTGGTGGCCAACTCTTCACATGGCTGCACATACCTATGTGAAGAGGTGTGATGTTTGTCAGCTAACGCAATATCCCATATGTAAAGATGAGATTCCATTGAAACCTATGATGGGTGGACGTGCATTCTCTCAGTGGGGAATAGACTTCGTAGGTCCTAGTAATCCCCCAGCTAAGAGTTCCCATGCGGAGTATATCATTGTTGCCACTAACTATCTAAATAAATGGGTAGAAGTGAAAGCCATGAAAGCCACAACGAAGAACAATGCTCAAACGACAGCTAAGTTCTTATTTGAGATGTGTTCACAAGATATGGGGTACCTATAGAGCTAGTAAGTGATAGAGGCACTCACTTCTTGAATGAAGTCATTAAAAACCTTCTCCAAGATTTCTTGGTGATACACAAGAAGTCTATCCCCCATCATCCACAAGCTAATGGGCAATCCGAAAGCACCAATAAGATTCTATGCAATGTGTTGACCAAATTAGTGAATAATAAACACTCTAATTGGGACAAACAGCTACACCATGCTGTTTGGGCATACCAAGTTGCCTATAAAACCGTACTCCAAGCCACTCCCTTTTAGATCATATTTGGCCAAAATGCAGTGCTACCATTGGACTTCTTGATGCCTACATTGAAAGTATCATAGGAGCATGAATGGAGAGGTCATGAATTCTCATGGAGAATCTTTGATCTTGAACAGTTAGGTGAAACGAGAGTGAGAGTAGCCACATGGATTTATGTAGCTCAGAAAAGACAAAAGGCATACTTTGATGCCCATGTGAAGGATAAAGGCTTGAAAGCAGGAGACTTAGTTTTGGTGTACACCCTGAAACAACATGCAAGAAAGCTAGAGAAGCATGCTTATGGACCTATGATCATAAATATGATCTCAACTAGTGGAGCAGTTCAACTAGATACTCTAGAAGGTGATGTCCTCCCTAGTTACATCAGTGGATGCAAAGTCAAGTTATATCAAGAACCCCTCACTAAGGAAATTCTTAATCGACTTAACACTACCAAGAAACGTAAGGAAGAAGAAACACGAATTCATGAAGAAGCGCAGGTAGAAGCTTTAGAGCACATCTGAAGAATGAAATTGAGAAGACAAGGTAGAGATGAGCCTAGGTTAGATGCATATGAAGTTCGACGGTACCACATGGACATGTGTGACACACTAGGAGTCCATTCCCATAAAATAGTTGACCGACGACCTTTTGTAGCCATAGGAGTAGGACAAGGAAATAATGCAAGCAATGTAAGAGCCTTGATTGTAGCTACTAGTGTTGTTAGACTTTCTTACTGTCAAAAACTACAACTAGAAGTCGATCCTATAAAAGTTTATCTCATAGGATTGGGAGGTGTGGAAACCCCTTACATGGGCAAGGTGGAACTTCCCCTCTACATTCAAGATCTTTGTATGACAGTTAAGGTGCTAGTGTGTCAAGACGATGATCTCATTGAGCGTCTTGTCTTGGGTCAAGACTGGATCTACGATCATGTAGTCAGCCTGAACCTAAGAAGTGGACTTCTTCAGGTCTGGGTAAATCAAAATTGCATTACAATTGAGTTAGAAAATGAAGCACTCAAGGCAATAGGAAAGGAACCAACTCTTGGTCCTTCCAGGAGTACACATGAAGAAAAAGATGCTTTTCTTGTCCAACACTCTGTGATGTAGAGGGATGATGTTATCAACAAGGAAGCCAAGGAATCGATGGAACTCCCTTCCTTTCCAAAAGTGATAGAGACATGGCAACCAAAGGAGTAACTGAACGTAGAGGAAGCAAACGGCCTGTGGTCGAAGCCAAAGGAGAGCATGAAGCAAGATGTCTCAGCCACTGAAACAAGTATGGGTACGGAAAGGCAAGCAACCTCTTGCGGCTAAGCTAGAACCACCGACTATGGGTGATCCTCAGTGTGCAGGTCAACACTTGCATTAAAGTATTAACAAAATGTGTACCTTGATCAGAAACAATCTCCAAGGGAAGACCATAGCGAGGAAAAACATCACTCATCAAACATTTGACTACCACCGATGTAGTTGCGGACCATAAATCCCAGGCTTTAGCCCACCAAGTAGCATAGTCAGTACAGGTGACTATATATCGATGATTAGTAATCGTAGCACGAGGTGTAATGGGACCAATGAAATCCAAGCCCCTCTTTTGGAAGGGCTCAAGGGGAGAGACAGGCTGCAGTGGGAAATCATGTTTTTGTAAAGGTTTTCGGATCATTGGCAAGCACCACACTATTTGAGATGAGCAGTAATGTCATGCTACAGAGTAGGCCACCATATGCCGCTCTAGAGAAGTTTTTGGTAAGTAAGATCCATCGCAAAATGACCACCAGAAGGAGCAGAATGAGCCATGTCAATAACCGAAGAAACTTCGTGTGGAGGAATACATCATAAAAGCGCACCAGATGGATCCATGTAATACAACTGGCCCACAATGACTTGAAATTGTCGACTATACATAGCTAGTTTACGGTGAGCAAAAGTGGAAGTATTAGTCGGGGAACATCCACTAGTTAGAAAAATCATAAGAGTATCATAGTACAAGGGTGCCACAGGGAGCACCTAACAATCATCCTTTACTGAATCAGTCACATAGATAGCGGGGGTAGTATCAACAATACCGCTGGAAAGTCACCGGAATCAAGCCGAGAGAGAAAATCAGCAAGAGCATGCGCTAACCCTGGACGATGTACAACCTCATAATCAAATTCTTGCAGCAACAGCACCCACCTGGCTAATCTAACCCCTAAATGTTGCTGGCGGACAACATAAACCAGAGTTGCATGATCCACATGAAAGGTAAATGGGCGTCCCAATAAATAGTGCCGAAATTTCTTCATCGAATAAACCAAACCAAGACATTCGCGCTCAGTTACGGAATAATTCCGTTCAACAGTGGCTACGCGTCAAATATCATAATAAATAGGGTGGAACCACTTATCCTGTTGTTGCATTAGCACATTGCTGTTTGTGATGTCAGATGCATCCACAAAAACATGGAATGGAAGCTGCCAGTTTGATGCTTGCAGAATAAGAGCCTTTGTTAAGAGTGTTTTTAGATGATCAAATGCAATTTAGCACTCCTCAGTCCACACAAACTGTCGAGGATTGTAGTAATCTGCCAATTGAGTGGTATAGCTACATGCGCAAGCCACCGAAGATGTCGTCCATGCTAGCGTATTTGTCCAAGGAATCACATAACTTCCTTTGGTGTCGTAGGGGTAGATGCATTCAACACTACTTTCACTTTATCAGGGTCCACTTCGATGCCTTGTTGCAAAATGATATGACAAGCAATTGGTCATATGACATGGAAAAGATCGACTTGTTGGGATTTAAGCACAAATGAAACTCCCTACACTTAGAAAAGAAGCAACGTAGGTGATAGAGGTGAGCTGATGCATCACCAGATAACGAAAAATCATCCAAATACACCTGCATAAACGTAGTTAAGTAGGGAGAAAAGATTTCCTCCATGCATCATTGAAAGGTACTAGAAGCATTGCGAAGACCAAACCACATCACCGTACATGCATATACATCCCAGTTTGTAATAAATGCAGTCTTTGGGATGTCCATTTCAACCATGCACACCTGATTATAGCCACTATAGCCATCAAAAAAGGAATACATTTCTCATCTTGCAACACTATTGTTCTCAAATACCTGGCTGAAAAATCTCTGCAACTGGTTGTAACTTGTTGCCGGACCGTGTTTGAATTGCTGCTGCTTGGGTATCCACTGCTGAAATATATGCCATATTTTCCATTGGATGTTGTCATTCTTTTCTTCGTTTATCATACTCAGCCGCATCTTTGCAATATCTACGGATATATCCAATCTCGCCACAAAAATGGCATCTTGCTGGTGGAAGAGATATACCTTCACTCGATTGGCCCAAGTTCCACCGGGTCTATCCAAAACTGTTTGCTCGTGGTCCCCATGGCATTTAGGGTCGGTCTGGTCTGCACTTTGGCATTATATGGACACATTTTAGTGGAACGACTTGCTGTATTACAGATAGCGTAGTACATTTGATTTCATGCACATGCGGAAGTAGTGTGTCCCGGGTTCTTACATTTGGTGTAGTACACCTGTTTCAATGGATCCTCGCTCATGCTCTTGGACACTTTTAACCAATGCAGATCCTTAGTAAAACTGCCAACTTTAAGTTCCAACTGCAATGCCATGGCTATTATTGCATCCAAGGTCATACCTCCAACACATCGTATAATCATAACTTGTTCGAGCTAAGGGTTTAATCCATTAAAACCACCACTGAGTAATCACATCATCCGGTAGGTTAGCATGCATCAGCGAGAATTTTTGTAGATGAGTTTGGAATAAAGTTTCATACTCTTGCACATTCTTGTCAAAGATCTCAACCGCATTTTTCTTTAATTGAAAATGTTTTAGGAAGGCATTCTTAACATCATCATATTGTTCGAAATGATTAATGTCATATTCAATTAACCATCGGGCAGACTCATTAACCAGAGTAGATTGGAACACTATAGCCTTATATGTCGGATTGATGGATAGTTGAGTACCACATAATTGATTTCAAAAGTATGCACATGAGCATTAGGATCATCATCGCGAAATCCTCCAAATTTCGTATATGTAACTCCCATAGTTACTGGTCGTGGGGGTATGATCTGCTGCTGTTGTTGTTGTTGTTGCTGCTGTTGATGTTGCTGTTGTGGTTGTGAACCACTCATGTTGTTTAAATCAGGAGAAAGTATCACTACATACTAATTTGAACAAGTTGATCCTAATTGCTACTGTGTGGTCTCGCTAGCTTGCAAGTTCTTCGGTATTCTCATATCGTTAAGTCGATCATGCACATCTACACTCAACTGCCATTCCTTGTAGTTGGCTTCTAAGGTAAACTTTTCATCTGAACTTTCATCCAACAATACACCAGTTTATCCGAAATCGAAAGCCGAAGTAGAGCTATCACCGAAATTCAACAAGCTGGCCCTGGAATTGTCCAAGCTACCACTGAAATTTAACAAACTATCACCGGAATTCTCCAAATTGTCATCGGAACCAGGGATTACTTCCCCAACTATACTTTCTACGGATGGGGTTGGTTGCACTTATGGTAAACCCTGTAGTCCTTGTACAAGAAAATATTGAGGTGACACTCCACTAGCCCATATCTCCCGCTTTCCTTCTGATGATTGTCCATCACCACTACCACCAGGAGGCATTCCCAACATGTTAGGAACTTTCCAAGGATGCTAATCCCTTCTGTACTTTTGGTAAGATTCTCCGGAATGCGTTACGGGCATATATCATAGGATTCTTCCTCAAACCCTAATTTGCTCACAGGCTGGCTACTCCATGCCCCATGGCCGGTGCCATTGTTAATTGTTATCTTGTTGTTTAGTTATAACTTATTTTCCAACTATGCGTGGGTTCTTGGGATGGTGAGGGGTCTGTAATACAAAGGCCCTATATATATTTTCCCATTCACTTCATTACTGTAATAGACTCTTCATTACTTGTCTGACAATTCCAACAAACTTAACTACTAATCTCCTGTACACAACAGAACATGACAATGACCACGCGTGAATACACAAAGTCTTAATACCTGCTAGCATACCATCACCATTATATTTGCATTTCACCAATGACTCACCGACATCAACATAGTACCACACTTATTCAATACCGAACATCAATAAAATGCCGTTGCCGGGGATCGAGCTTTGAGGACGAGCGTGTGATGGTAAGACGTAGAGTTGTGACGTTGGCGTTGTAGGTAATTCCTTTACTTTTCCTTATTTTTCTCTTTCTTACTTCATCATCATCATCACCATCATCATCTTCACCATCTCCCACCTCCATCTCCATCATCGCGAAAATTTCAGTTTTTGATCATATCTCCTTTCCCCTTCCATTTCACTCATTTCACTCGTGAGAGAGAGCGAGAGAGCGATTTGTGTGCACTGTTTTTGCTTATTTCTTGAGTTTTCTTGCAGGATCTGGCTGTCCCATCAGCTCCAGCACGCTGTGCAGGTACGGAAAAGCTCGGTCTTGTCTCTGTGTGGTAGACCCCTGTCGATCGCGATCGACAAAAAAATAGCTTATTTGGTAAAATAAAGTACACCACAATGACACACAAGATGAGCACATTCTAAATCACCAAACACAGTAAAAAATCCGAGTTTTCTCTATCAATCGTGACCGACAGCCTCTATCAATCGCGATCGACAGCCTCTGTCGATCGCGACCGATAGACCCCACGACCGACTGCCACGTAGGATTTAGTCAATCGCGATTGACACGGTCGATCGAGACCGACTGAAATATCGCGATTGACTCATAGACTCGTGTTGCCACGTGTACATCGCGATGGATAGAACCCTGATCAACTGAAATAACAACGAAAATCTCGAAAAAGGTGTCGATCGCGATTGACACCGTCGATCGCAATTGACAAGACCCACGACCGACTCTGTCGATCGTGATTGACATTGTCGATCGCGACTAATGTGTCAATTGCGGCCGACAGGCCCGATGGCCACCTCTGTCAATCGTGATTGACAGACCTGTCGATTGCGATTGACAGGCTTTTTCGGCTAAAATTTTAGGGTTTTATTGTTCCAAATTTTGGGGTAATTTTGGGCATGCATGTCAAATAATTAGCACTTTGTGAGGTCCCTACACTTGTATTTTTGAGAAAAGTCCTGTGATCTGTTAGCATGTTTGAACCCTGTTTTAGCCCCAGAACCCTGAACTGTCATAACTTCCTCATACGAAATCCGTTTGCTGTGATTCTTGTTTTGTTGGAAAGCTCGTGGGGGGAACAAAACCATATACTATTTTGAAGTTGACCATATCCAGGGGGAACAAAACCGAGGGATCCCTAGAGATGTTTGCCATAAAGATAGAGGGCAAGTTGATATCTAAATTGCATGAATGGAAGTGATTTATTATGTCATTTGAATCTATGTCTTGAGCTAACCCTGGGACTTTTACAGGTCCATTGAGAGCACTTGAGGGCATCCAAAGCAGGGGCTTTTTGCAAGCTTGAGAACCGGGTTCTTGAGCACCAAAGGGCAAGGGATCAGCAAGTGAGACTTTGAGTCTAATTCTTTACATGAATTACCCCACTTCACAGGCCCATGGGAAGCTAAGTCTACTTGTATAAGAGCATCCACGATCATGGTACGAAATGAAGACTCAGTCATACCTAGGAACACAGAGGTAGTGAAAAAGGCTAAAGTGCAGTGCAACCTCACTTTAGAAGAGCTACTCAAAGTAGGCCAGAGCTGTGAAAACATGTAGCCAAACAGGTACCAGAGATAGCTAAACCGCATTCCCAGGTAGGATATCATAGAATAGTGCCAAAAATACCCTTGGACAAGATAGGAGACATGAGTGAAGGAGAAGAAGGAAACACCTATCTTCCCATTACCCACCAGGGGTACACAACCAAGGCGATCTTGGACTCAGGCGCAGGAGTTGCAATTGCTACCACTTCCCTATGGAAGAGTTTAGGCAAGCCTGCACTCAGGCCGACGAGAATGAAGTTGCAGATGGCCGACGGTCACATTGAGAGACCCTTAGGCTTGCTAGAAGGAATAACTCTCACCACATGTGTTGAGTTCAAGCATACGTTCGCCATATGTGACTTTAGCAAGAACCAAGCCTACGAGATTATTTTGGGAAGACCTTTTATGCAACAGTTGCAAGTGGTACCAATTCCTTGTATTTGCAACACCTAGGTGTTACAACCAAAGTCAATCTCAAGGATTACTCTCATAGAGATGTACCCACCATCCAATGGAATCCCATCCATAGAGCCAAAGATGATACTGAGTCAGTGCATTCCATAGGATCAGGATCCTCATGGATGCATGATAACAAAGAAACCACCAAGAAAATAGTTTTAGCCATAGAAGAAGGGGAAGAAAGATGCACATACATAGGACATGACCTGACAGAAGAAGAAGAGCAAGAGTTGGTAGCTCTGCTAAGAGAATACAAAGATGTATTCGCTTGGAGCTACAAGGACTTGAAGGGCATAGACCCGGACATATGCTCACACACAATCCCCATGACCTCAGATGCCAAACCATCCAAGTGTTGGAGTTTATTGACCTCCAAAGTATAGCAGGAAGTAGGTGGAACCCCCTAGGAACAAGTTGACCTTCTCACAAACTTCATCATAGAAAACCAGTCATGCTTGCAGAGCTTACTACTCTCTACTCACTCAAAAGTTTTTAAAACTGTTTTAACCACATATACTAGAGACCAAGAGCTTTCCAATGAGCCAAAGAACACTCAATTTGGATAAATACTCAATGAGCTATGACCTCTGCAATATGCAGCTTTAATGGAGACCTTGAAACAGAGATGAACCTGAGGACATACATCACTTGCAGAGACTACTGCTCTTAACTCACAACTCCAATGAATCTGAAAATTTCCAGAATACAAATAGACTTGGAGAGCTTTCTAACAAGCCAAAGAACACATGATTTGGATACATACACAAGGAGATATGACCTCTGCAAGTTGGATGTTTAATGGAGACCTTCAGCAGGGATAAAAAACAGAGAACACACACTACTTGCAGAGAGTGTTTCTCTCAGCTCACAAATCCAATGATTATGAAAATTGGTACTATGAAAGTAGACAAGAAGATCTTTCAAATGAGCTATCAAACATGTAATTTGGATATATAATGAGGGAGATACAAGCTCTGCAAGCTCTGCATACAAAAACTAGAGTAGCATAGAGATACTCTCTTGGACATCCCACAAGATCACGACTTTTCTCCTCTTTTTATAGCATGAGAAACTAATCTAAAACCTTCCTAATACATCTAAATTCGTGGTAGACACTTGGATGGAGGTATTACATGACTCAAGTGCTCAAATAAGCAAAGTATTGATGGACTTTGAGAACTAGCCACATCGACCTTCCACTAGGACACCACTGAAGCTCCCTTGTGACTCACTAATTTGACTCACCATGTTCTAGAACTCACGTGGTATTTTTGCTAAATTTTATGAATAATATGAGCCTTCTTGAAGTATTTGAAGACTTCCCAATGGTATTTACATAATTTGAAATTTGAATATAGTTGAATCTTTGAAGCTTTGGTCCATCCAAGGATTTGGTGAAGATATCTGCAACTTGATCCTTTGTTCCAACAAAAGAAACCTGCACTTCATTGTTCATGGCCTTCTCTCGAACATAATGATAGTGAACCTCTATATGCTTTGTTCTAGCATGAAAAATAGGATTTGAGGTCATATGAATGCTGCTCAAGTTATCCCCATATATCAATGGTACATCAACCTGCACATTCAAGTCATGAAACAACTTTTTAAACCACATAACCTCAGTAGTAGCCAATGCTAAACCTCTATACTCAGCCTCTGTAGAAGATAAAGCGACTGTAGGCTGTTTCTTTGAACTCCATGTTAATGTCTTGTTTCCTGCTATTACCACATATCCACTTGTGGATCTTCTGTCATCTTTGCTTCCAGCCCAATCTGCATCACTAAAGACTTTAAGAGTTAGATCAACATCATGACTATAAAATAATCCTTCGTTCATGGTACCTTTCAAATACCTAAGCACTCTTTTCGCTGCATGCATATGAGGTACTCTAGGTTCATGCATAAACTGTGACAATACTCCCACTGCATAACATATATCAGGTCTAGTTTTTGTTGCATAAATCAAAGATCCTACCATGGATCTATATACATTCATATCATGCAACTCATCACCTTCCTTTGCACTCAGCTTTACATTACATTCCATTGGAGTAGAAACAAATTTACATTCCTGCATACCAAACCTTTTCAGCATATCACATATATACTTTCTTTGTATCAACCACATACCTTCATCGCTATACACAATTTCAATCCCAAGAAAGTATCTGAGCAAACCAAGATCTGAAATTTTAAATTCCTTTCCCAAATTACCTTTTATCTCATCAATTGCTTTTGCATCATTCCCTGTAATCAACAAGTCATCCACATAAATGCATACATAGACACACATGCCATCTACATGTTTTACATAAAGTGAAGGATCAGCATGACTCGCTGTGTATCCTTGCAGCATAAGATACTTTACCAACCTTGCATTCCATGCCCTTGGTGCCTGCTTAAGACCATACAATGCCTTCTTTAACCTGCATACATGATTAGGATATTTTGCATCCACATAACCATCTGGTTGTGACATATACACTTCTTCATTTAACTCACCATTAAGAAAGGCATTCTTTATATCGAGTTGATATATATTCCACCTTTTACTTGCAGCTAAAGCCAACAAAGTTCTCACCGTTGCCATATTTGCTACTGGACTAAATGTTTCCTCATAGTCCACACCTTGAGTTTGATTATATCCTTTTGCTACAAGTCTAGCCTTATATCTAGACACACTACCATCACTATTTCTTTTAATCTTAAAAACCCACTTGCAACCAATTACCTTTTGCTTTGGTGTACTTGGAACTAAATTCCAAGTCTTGTTATCCTGAAGTGCTTCCATTTCTTCTCTCATTGCTTTCTCCCACTTTTCATCTCCTTTGGCCTCATCATAACATGTGGGTTCATTTTCCTGCTCAACTTTTGTCATAAAAGCATAATGAGTATTCATGAAAGATTCATAAGTATACCTTTGAGGTTGCTTACTTACTCTTGAAGTTCTTCTTACCTCCAATGTAGATGCTCTTCCTTTCTTATTAGGAACCTTTGATGATTCTCCATACTCACATACATCACTAATTTCCTCTCCTTCATCATTAACTTCAACAAGTTTGAGTTTACCTTTACTTTTAACACTTGGAGGTGACTCTTGCCTTAATCTTCCATTGAAAGGTGATCCTCTTTCTTCATCTAGACCACTCCTTTCATCATTTAAACTTCCTGATGGCTGAACTATGCATTCATCTCCTTCAACCACACCTTCTTCATTTTCATCCATGTCCTGCAAACAATTCTTATCTGCATACCATGAAAGTGATTCATCAAAGTTTACATCTCTTGACACAAAAACCTTATTGGTATGAGGATTATAGCATCTATATCCTCTTTGAGTATCTGCATAACCAATAAATATACATTTTTCTGATTTTGCATCAAGTTTAGATCTCACCTCATTAGGTACATGTACATAACATACACAACCAAATACTTTCAAATGACTTACACTTGGTTTCCTTCCATGCCATACCTCATATGGTGTCAAATGATGAACTCCAGCAGTCGGAACTCTATTCATAATGTAAACACTTGTGCTAACAGCTTCAGCCCAAAAATAATTAGGCAAACACATATCATTAAGCATACTTCTAGATGCTTCTGCTATGATTCTGTTTCTTCTTTCTGCGACTCCATTTTGTTGTGGAGTATACCTGCATGTAACTTCTCTTTTGATACCTTCATCATACAAAAAATCAGTAAAAGCTTGAGAGAAATACTCTGCCCCTCCATCAGACCTTAGCTTCTTAATATACCTTCCTGTTTGCTTTTCGACATATGATTTGAACTTCTTGAAACAATCAAAGACCTCACTCTTATGTTTAATGAAATACACAAATGTCATTCTACTATGATCATCAATGAATGATACATAGTACTTATTACCAATCAAGGATGCCTCTTTAGTAGGTCCCCACACATCTGTGTGTTGAGATCTAGCAAACCATCACTTACATAACTTGAATGCTTGAAAGGTTGTCTACTCTGCTTACCCATTTGACATGCTTCACAAAGATGCACCATATGTTGCTTAGTAAGATCAGGTAATCCTTCAACAATCCTCTTCTTTGATAGCTCCTTTAACCTGTGTACATTCATGTGTCCAATCCTTTTGTGCCATAGATCAAGCTCTGCTATTCGATGCATACCATAAGAGAAATAGTTTGTATGATTTGGGTTTACCTTGAATGTAAACAATCTACCTTGTTTTTGACCTCTAGCAATTAACCTCCTTTGCTTTGGATCTTCAATGAAGCAACCTGCATGATTAAATCTCACTTGTAGACCTTTTTCTACCATTTGACCAACCGACATCAAATTCTTAGTGATCGTTGGCACATAAAGTACATCCTTCAAGCAATTTTTCTTGCTCTTATCCTGCATAACAACATCTCCAACCTGCATAATCTTATGTGTTGTATCATCTCCTGTTTCAACATGACCTTTACATGACGGATTATGCATATTAGAAAACCATGAAGCATCATGAGACATGTGATTAGAACAACCACTATCTACATACCATACATCACTATTGGAATTCATCTTAGTTTCTACATTCATCATAAGAAGAGAATCATAATCATCACGTTTACCTTCAACTGCATAATTTCCTTGTTGTTTACCTCTTCTTGAATAGCCTCCTCTTCGATTACCACCTTGATTATTTTCATTTTGATAACAATCTTTGGCATAGTGTCCATACCTTCCACATATATAGCAATTGTTCTTATTATCTTCACTCCTTTGTCTTTGGTTGTAGTTGTAGTAGCCTCTCGTACCTCTAGCGCTTGATCTTCCTCTTCCTCTTGTGTTGAAGAAGCCACTTGAAGTCCTTTGATCATCGATCCTTCTTCCTCGACCTCTATTTGAACCTCTTCCACCTCTGTTTCCACCTCTTGATGATCCTACATAAAGAGCTTGTCCTTGAGATCCTTTTTGATTTGAAGTAGAACCATTTAGATTCATCTCCTCCGTGACCATGAGGGCAATAAGTTGATCAAAATCTGGTAATTCTCCTCTGACATAAACTGAAGTAATGAAGGGTTTCCATCTCTCATCATCTTTGAGTCCGTTGAGAGTATGTGCAACCAAGTCGTCGTCCTCCACATGAGCTTGAATTGATCCTAGTTGATCTGCAATCTCTTTAACTTTCAATATGTAATCATTGACCGATGTCCTTGTATCTTTCTTTATGTTATTCAACTCATTTTTGAGTTGAATCTTCCTTGCTCTTGTACCTGTAGCATACAACCTTTCCAATGCAAGCCAAACATCTCTACTTGTGTCTAGATCTTGTATGTGTCCTACCATTGAATCTTGAATATTTTGTGATAAAATGAATATAACCCTTTTGTCTCTCTCATTCCAAAGTCTAAACTCCCTCAATTGTTGCTGATTTGGGTCCTCTGGTAATGTGGGTTTGATATCTGTGCCGTCAATCAAACCATACAAGCCTCTACCTTGCAAGTATGCTGTGATTCTAAACTTCCATGCTTGATAATTGGTCTTATCAAGCTTCTCTATTTGTGCATGTTGGTCTCCCATAATACAAATGCTAAGCTTCCTCCTTTAAGCCTCCTTTCCAATGTGTGTGATGAGAAGAAATATAATATTTACCTTGTAAATGAGGTATGTGCACCTTTCTTTGCTTGGATGTTGCTTCAGATGCCTCCTTGCAATCTTCTTCTACCTTTGTGTAGTGTTGATGATGAACTGCTTCTTTGATAGCTTCAAATTCTTCGTCAAGGTATGATAACCTTCTCCAAGTCTCCAAGTACTTGCTCTGATACCAATGTTGGAGTTTATTGACCTCCAAAGTATAGCAGGAAGTAGGTGGAACCCCCTAGGAACAAGTTGACCTTCTCACAAACTTCATCATAGAAAACCAGTCATGCTTGCAGAGCTTACTACTCTCTACTCACTCAAAAGTTTTTAAAACTGTTTTAACCACATATACTAGAGACCAAGAGCTTTCCAATGAGCCAAAGAACACTCAATTTGGATAAATACTCAATGAGCTATGACCTCTGCAATATGCAGCTTTAATGGAGACCTTGAAACAGAGATGAACCTGAGGACATACATCACTTGCAGAGACTACTGCTCTTTACTCACAACTCCAATGAATCTGAAAATTTCCAGAATACAAATAGACTTGGAGATCTTTCTAACAAGCCAAAGAACACATGATTTGGATACATACACAAGGAGATATGACCTCTGCCAGTTGGATGTTTAATGGAGACCTTCAGCAGGGATAAAAAACAGAGAACACACACTACTTGCAGAGAGTGTTGCTCTCAGCTCACAAATCCAATGATTATGAAAATTGGTACTATGAAAGTAGACAAGAAGATCTTTCAAATGAGCTATCAAACATGTAATTTGGATATATAATGAGGGAGATACAAGCTCTGCAAGCTCTGCATACAAAAACTAGAGTAGCATAGAGATACTCTCTTGGACATCCCACAAGATCACGACTTTTCTCCTCTTTTTATAGCATGAGAAACTAATCTAAAACCTTCCTAATACATCTAAATTCGTGGTAGACACTTGGATGGAGGTATTACATGACTCAAGTGCTCAAATAAGCAAAGTATTGATGGACTTTGAGAACTAGCCACATCGACCTTCCACTAGGACACCACTGAAGCTCCCTTGTGACTCACTAATTTGACTCACCATGTTCTAGAACTCACGTGGTATTTTTGCTAAATTTTATGAATAATATGAGCCTTCTTGAAGTATTTGAAGACTTCCCAATGGTATTTACATAATTTGAAACTTGTACCCTACATAAAACAAATGTTCGCAACACCAAGCAGAAGCCATACACTTATAACCATAACTATGTTGCTAAGATCAAGGAGGAGATAGATCGCTTGGTTGAAGCTGGATTCATCTATGAAATTGAGCACACTGAGTGGGTATCCCCCATCGTATTAGTGCCCAAGAAGAATGGAAAGCTACGTGTATGCATTAACTTGAAGAAGGTTAATGCAGCCACTATCCGAGATAACTATCCGCTTCCTATCACTGAGCATCTATTAGAGAGAGTAGCTGGCAAGAAAGTGTACAGCTTCCTTCATGGGTTCTCTAGCTACAATCAGGTAGCCATTGCTCCAGAAGATCAGCATAAGATGGCTTTTGCCATAGAGTGCGGTATATTTGCTTTTACAGTAATGCCATTTGGGCTTACCAATGCTCGTGCAACCTTCCAGAGACTGATGTGTCATGTATTTAAAGAATTCTTGAGGAAGAATTTGGAAGTCTATGTTGATGATCTCTCTGCTCATTCCAACATTAGACAGACACATATACCTGAACTCAAGCAAATATTTGACAAATGTAGAGAATATCAAGTCTTCTTGAACCCAGAAAAGTGTGTTTTCATGGTCAGGCAAGGCAAGATCCTAGGACACATAGTGTCAAAGAATGGCATATCAATGGATGAGGAGAAAGTGAGAGCTATTGCAGAGCTACCTAGGCCAAGGAATGTCAAGGAAGTACAGGCCTTCATGGGGCATTGTGGTTATTACCTACGCTTTATACACATGTATGCCATCATCGCAAAGCCTCTGTACGGCCTGTTGACAAATTTTGAGTGGACTGATGAGTGTGAGAACTCCTTTAATGAGCTAAAAAATCGATTGTGTTCAGCACCAATCTTGACCACACCAGATTGGAACAAGCCCTTTCATGTTCACGTGGACGCATCCAATTATACGATTGGATGTGTACTCGCACAACCTACTAGTGAAGGTAATATGGATCTTCCAATTGCCTATGCTAGTAGACTATTGAATGCAGCTGAACAAAATTATACCACCACTGAACGAGAAGGATTAGGCATGGTGTATGCGGTTAAAAAGTTTAGACACTATTTGCTTGCAAATAAGTTTAAATTTTTTAGTGATCATCAAGTCCTGTTGTACTTGGTAAACAAGCCATGCAACACGGGTAGATTAGTAAGATGGTTTCTCTTGCTAATGGAATATGACTTTGAGGTTGTGGTGAGGAAAGGAAAGACTCATTTGAGAGCAGAACATCTCTCTAGGCTCACATCTAGAGAAGCTCCATAGGGAGTATCAGATGATCTTCCTGATGCTTACCTGTTTAATTTGGAAGTTGTACCACAGTGGGCTAAGCCATTAGTGCCAGTATTGTCATACGGGCCTTACCACTTAGGAATAAACACTCAGAATAGGGAAATAGTAAAAGCCCAAAAATACCAGATCGTGGCAGGAAATATGTACAAGCATACAGATCAAGGGATCCTAGCTTGTTGTGTGGAAGAGGATGAGTACACAAAATGGTTGCAATTAGCACATGTAGGTGCATTAGAGCAACACTACTCAAAGCAATGAACCCTACAGACACTAAGGAGACTCGGAGTGCATTGGCCGACTATGGAAGCTGATGTCCATAAATTGTGCAAGGACTGCCCGATCTGCTGCACTAAACCACGAGTGGAACATGCCACTCTTTATCAAGTGTCTTTAGTGCCAGATTGGAGTGAACCACTAGTAGCCTTCCTGAGGACGAAAACATTCCCTCAAGAATGACTTTGGCTAGGAAGAGAAGTTTAGAACAAGAAGCCCTAGACTACTCACTCATTGGTGATAGTCTATACAAGCACGGTAAAGATGGTTACCTTAGATTATGTGTCCATGAGAGTGAATATCTTAAGATTTTGGAAAACTGCTCACCAAGGTGTAGCAGGTGGACACTTTGGACCAGATCGGGTGATCAAGGCTATACTGTTTGCAGGTCTTTGGTGGCCAACCCTTCACATGGATGCACATACCTATGTGAAACGGTGTGATGTTTGTCAAAGAACTCAGTATCCTATACGCAAGGATGAGATGCCACTGAAACCTATGATGGTTGGACGTGCATTCTCTAAGTGGGGAATAGACTTTGTAGGTCCTATTAATCCCCCAGCTAAGGGTTCCCATGCTGAATACATCATTGTGGCCACAGACTATCTAACCAAGTGGGTAGAGGTAAAAGCTACGACAAAGAACGATGCTCAGACAACTTCTAAATTCTTATTTGAGAATGTGTTCACTAGATACGGGCTACTTATAGAGCTAGTTAGTAATAGAGGGACTCACTTCTTGAATGAAGTTATTGAAAATATTCTCCAAGAGTTCTTGGTAGTACACAAGAAGTCTGCTCCCTATCACCCACAAGCTAATGGGCAAGCCGAAAGCACCAATAAAGGTTATGGACCTATGATCATAAATAGGATCTCAACGAGTGGAGTTGTGCAGCTAACTACACTAGAGGGTGATATCCTCCCTAGTTACATCAGTGGATGCAGAGTCAAGTTATATCAAGAACCCCTGACTGAGGAGATGCTAAATCAACTCAACACTGCCAAGAAACGCAAGGAAGAAGAAAAACGAATTCGAGAAGAGGCACAGGCAGAAGCTCTAGAACACATCCGAAGAATGAAGTTGAGGAGACAGGGTAGAGATCAGCCTAGGAGAGATGACTATGTGGAACCAAGATATCATATGGCTATGTGTGAAGTTTCAAGTGTAGGTCCCCATAGAATAATTGATCGACGGCCTTTTGTAACCCTAGAGATAGGACAAGGAAAGAGTGCAAGGACTGTAAGGGCTTTAATTGACTCAGGTGCAGCCACTAGCATGGTTAAACTTTCTTACTGTCAACAATTGAAATTAAGCATCAGTCCTATAGAAGCATATCCCATAGGATTGGGAGGTGTGGAAACCCCTTGCATGGGCGAGGTGGAACTTCCCCTCAACATTCAAGATGTTTTAATGACAGTTAAAGTGCTAGTGTGTCAAGACGAGGATCTCACTGAACCTCTTGTCTTGGGTCAAGACTGGATCTATGATCATGCAGTCAACCTAAACCTAAGAAGTGGACTTCTTCAGGTTTGGGTAAATCAGAATTGCATTACAATTGAGTTAGAAAATGAAGCACTCAAGGAACTAGGAAAGGCACACACTCCTGGTCCTTCCAGGGGTACACATGAAGATGACCATGCTATTCTTATCCAAAACTATGTGATGCAGAGGAAGGATTGTCTCAATAAGGAAGTCAAGGATACGATGGAACTCCCTTCTTTTCCAAAGGCCATTGGGATACAGCAACCAGAGACAGGTAAAAGGCAGAAGAAGCAGACGACTTATGCTCGAAGCCAAAAGAAAATACGAAGCACGATGTATCAACCATATAAACAAGTGTGGGTGCGGAAAGGCGAGCATCCTATTGCGGTCAAGTCACAACCACTAGTTCAACTTCCTATTAGTGATCACCAACCAGACACTAATAAGAAGTCCTCCAAAAAGTCTTCTGTAAAAATAAAGTCTATCTGGGTACCCAAGAAGTCGATGAAGGTTGACCCACAATCAAGACAAATTTGGGTGCCCAAGGCTTGCTTGCGGGCTCAAATAGCTACACGAAGACCACCCACTCGAACAGCTGACACCCACTCGTATACATCACGCACAAACACTTATTCACCCATGAGCGTGAGTAGAATCTCTTGTGAATGGTTCCATAAGAAGCCTCATTTCCAAGCAGAAACTCTCGCAACGCCCTCGAAAGTCTCCACAAAACCAAAACCAAAAGTCATACATTATTTTTGGCAGCCCAAAACTTGTAATAAACCCCCTGACCCCCATTTGTAAATTCATCCCCACCTACTTACTACATCACTCTCACACTACATCATTCCACTTATCTCCTAGGTCTATCCAATCACTAACTACACACACAAGCGTAGAGCACTTAATAACCCACTAACCTCTCCCCAACGTCATATTAATGTTGTAACGAGGACAAAAACTGTTCTATCTTGTCCTTTACAATGTTAACATATGCTTCTATATTCCCACAGAGTCAGCAAACAAGAAGTAAGATGGCCGAGGCTGTAGGAACGAGCTCCCAGGCAGGAACCAGCCCTTAGATCGTGGACATTGAAAGTCTTCCCATTGAGGAGGAATGGAAGGAATGCCCAATGGCATTGAGAGCATTACATGCCATATCGGTTCAGAATCCTCCACAGGGGCACACAATGCCAGTCAGCAAAAACTCACATTGGTTCAGTGATGTGGCAAGACCTCTAGGAGAAGGCAGTTACCTATGGGAGGCAGAGATAGAGTTCAACGGGCGCTGGGGCAGGTATCACTTCTTCACCAGGGAATTTGAGAAGCTTCAAAATAATGAAGGCTTGAAACCAATATGGAAGAAGGTAGACATATATGATTATTTCAAAGCTCAATTACCAAAGCCCGACTTTCTGAGATGCTCATACTTGATTAGCACCCTTATGCCGAGTAAGGAGAAAAAAGGATACAACACCTTTGTCTTACCATCTCTTATGAGGGGTAATGAATTGAAGCGCTTTAGGTTGACTAATAATTTCGTAAGGGAAGCTCTCGAGATGAAATGCATGCATATCCCCACAGAGAAGGAGTCAATGGTGCCGGACAACATGAAAAACACGAACCTGACTAAGCTCAAGGACATGGTGGCAATGACACCAACGATTGCCATTCATCTTCGAATGTGCATGCAGCATTTTGCGTTCCCCGCTCAGGCGAGATTCACAATGCCACCCAAGAAGATATGGTTTAGTCTGTACTTAGCCGACGCCTTCGATTTGACAATCAACATGCCGCATTGGATTATCGACCAAATACACTTGGCACATCAACGGTGGTATAAGAAGCAAAAGTCAGTGCTTCATGGATGTTGTGCTCTCACAAGGATTGTTTACCGATGCTTGGCATATGACGTGCTGTCACTCTAGCACAATGGTGAGTACCAACGTGAGGAGATACACCTCATAAATTTCAATCCGTGGAGACGTGAGGACCGGTATGAAGACCACGAGCAAATGATGGCACAAGTGCGTGAGTGAAAGCACACAAGCATGCACACACATACACACACACGCACACAAGGTAAGAGCAAAGAGAGGAACAATGGAAGATCTTCGATTGCAAAAGACTTCTCTTACATGTGCCTAGGATTTCTCAATTGTGTCTATGCATGGCCATGTAATGTGGCCCTATATTGATGCATACTTTGGAAATTGCATGATCTGAATGGTGCAAAAGACAGGGTTATGCCAAAGGCACATGGTTGTTGCTGGTCAAGGCTTTTGACGTTACTTGCATACTTGATGCATTTTTTGATTGGAGGTGTCGATTGGATCTCGAAATGATGTAATCCTCCTGATTGGAACCATTTTAGAATAGGATTTGGCCGTGTAGAGATCACCTCAGGCCACTTCATCTTTGGATGCTTTCCAAACTTTGGTATCCAGTGTGGTTGGCTCTTTGGTTTTGTGGATGTTGCTGGTGCTTTTGGCTTCCAAACCCATATCCTTGATGATTGCCTGCTTACTTTTGTAGAAGGGTTGAGTTTATCTTCTTTTGGTCTTTGTGCTCTGTTCTTACCCTTTTCTCTCCTTGGCTTCTTTGTTGAGACCTTTTGCATGGTGGGGAGCAGAGGTTGTTGTGTATGTAAGAGCTCCTTAGGTACCCACAACTGTAATCGTCCTTGTTGAGTTGTAGCTAATTTTTTAGGCACCCAAATTTGTCGAAGACCTGGTGATTGAGCTTGTCCTTATTTCTTGCTGCTCCTTTTGGCATGATTAGCCCGCTTGGATGGAAATTGTTGCGGCAAAGCTAGTGGTTGCTCTCCTTTTCTAACCCATATCTGCTTTGTGCATGGAGTTTCTTTCTTCTTGAGTTTTGTCTTTGTATTTGATATAGCGATTCTCTTGGGCTGTGTTACTTGCTTCTGTGGTTGAGTTGTTGTGACTGCTTTAGTCTTTGAGGAAGAGGAGGAGTCTGCTTGTCTTTGAGCCTGCTCTTCCATGATTGAGTTCTTCTGGAACATAGAGTTTTGGACACATACATCTTTTTTGCTAAGATTAGTCCTAGAAGAACTATGAGAAGGTGTGACATCAGGATTTGTGAGCATGCAATTTTCTAATTCTAATGTAATGCATTGTTCGTGTACCCAAACTTGAAGAATTTGACTTCTTAAGTTCAAGTTGACTGCATGGTCATAAATCCAATCTTGACCCAAGACTAGTGGCTCTGTAAGGTCCTCATCATGACACACTAGCATTTTGACTTTCATTGGAACATCTTGAAGGTAAATGGGAAGTTCCACCTCGCCCAAACAAGGGGTTTCCACACCTCCCAATCCTATGAGATAGGCTTCTAGGGGCTTGATGTCCAATTGCGGGTCTTGGTAGTATGAAAGTCTAACTGCACTAGTTGCTTCACCTGAGTCAACCAATGCTCTCACAGTCCTTACACTCTTTCCTTGTCCTACCTCTATAGTCACAAAGGGACGTCGATCAATTATTCGAGAAGTAGTTAAGACCGATTTTTGGCACATGTCCATGTGATATTTTGGAGCTTTTGTGTTGACATCTAGGCCTAATTGTCGTAACTTATTTCTTCTGATGCACTCTCTAGCCTCTGCTTGTGCTTCTTCTCTAACCCTTAGCTCCTCTTCTTTTCGCTTCTTAGCAGTGTTGAGTTTCATTAGCATTTCCTCAGTAAGAGGTTCTTGATATAACTTGACTCGACAACCACTGATATAGTTCGGCAAGATATCACCTTCTAAAGTCGCCAATTGAACTGCACCACTAGTGGAGATTCTATTAATGATCATGGGTCCATATCCTCATCTCTCCAATTTGCGGGCATGTTGTTTTAGCATATAAACCAGCACTAGGTCTCCCTCTTTCAATCCTTTATCCTTTATATGGGCATCAAAATATGCCTTTTGTCTTTTCTTTGCCGCGTAGATGCCTGCTGCCGCTCGTAGCCTCGTCTCACCTAAACGTTCTAAATCAAAGATCCTGGAGGACAACTCATGTCCATTCCACTCATGCTCTTGTGCTACTTTCAAGGCTGGGATTAGGAAATCTAATGGTAGCACAGCATTCTGTCCAAAGACCATCTGAAATGGGGTGGCATTGAGTACCGTTTTGTAGGCAACTCGGTAAGCCCAAACAACATGATGAAGTTGTTTGTCCCAATCAGAGCGTTTATTATTTACGAGTTTTGTCAATACATTACATAGGATCTTATTTGTGCTCTCGGCTTGTCCATTAGCTTGTGGGTGATAGGGGGCAGACTTCTTATGTATCACCATGAATTCTTGAAGGAGATTTTCAATGACCTCATTCAAGAAGTGCGTACCTCTATCACTGACCAACTCTATTGGTAACCCGTATCTAGTGAACACGTTTTCGAATAAGAACTTAGCCATCATTTGAGCATCATTCTTTGTTGTTGCTTTTACTTCCACCCATTTTGTAAGGTAATCTATGGCTACAATAATGTACTCTGCATGGGAGTTCCTAGCTGGGGGGTTAATAGGACCTACAAAGTCTATACCCCACTTCGAAAATGCACGTCCTCCCATCATTGGCCTCAAAGGCATCTCATCTTCTCTAATAGGATATTGGGCATGTTGGCATGTGCCGCATTTCTTCACATAGGTATGTGCATCCATATGAAGAGTTGGCCACCAAAGTCTTGAGAATAGAATGGTCTTGGTTACTCTGTCAGGCCCAAAGTGTCCACCTGACACACCGCTATGTGTAGTTTCTAAGACTTTAAAATAGTTTGATTCATGAATGCACAGTCTTAAGTATCCATCTTTGCCTCTCCGATATAGGTTGTCTCCTACTAAGGCATAGTCCTGAGCCTCTTGCTCCATGCTTCATCTTCTTGCTAGACTAGCCTCGCTAGGTAGTGTTCCCGATCTCATAAATTCGACCAATGGAGCACTCCAATCTGGAATTAATGACATGTGATAAAGAGTGGCATGCTCCACTAGGGGTCTCTTCTGGCACACTGGACAATTCTTAATCCACTCATGTATTTCTTTGTCCATGCTAGGCCAATACACTCCTAAACGTTGTAGATGCTGCAATGTTCGTTGTTTAGAATAGTGATTTCCTAGCAATCCTTCATGGGCTTGTTGCAACCAACTACTATGTTCATCGTCCTTGACACAACAAGCTAGTACGCCCTCGGTATCTTGCTTGTACATACTTCCTGCCAATATTTGATATTGCTGTGATCGTACGATTTCTTCTTTGTTTGTTTTACGTTCTTATTTGCAGGTCCGAAGGTTAGGACAGGTACCAACTTATTTTCCCATTTAGGAACAACTTCAAAATTGAACAAATAAGCATCAGGTGGTTCATCAGACACTCCTTGCAGTGGCTCTCCTGAAGTGATGCGAGAAAGGTGATCTGCCCTGAGGTGGGTTCTACCTTTCCTAACAACCACTTCAAAATCATATTCCATTAGTAAGAGGAACCATCTTACTAAGCGTCCAGTATTGCAAGGTTTATTGAACAAATATAATAGGGCTTGATGATCAGTGAAAAACTTGAACTTGTTGGCCAATAGATAGTGTCTAAACTTCTTCACAGCATATATCATGCCTAGACCTTCTCTTTTCGTTGTGGTATAATTTTGTTCAGCTGCATTTAATTGCCTACTAGCATATGCTATCGGCAGATCTAGGTTTCCTTCACCTGTGGGTTGTGCTAGCACACATCCTATAGCATGGTTGGATGCATCCACATGGACATGGAAAGGTTTAGTCCAATCAGGAGTGGTCAGTATTGGTGTTGAACACAAACATCTCTTCAACTCATTGAAGGAATTCTCGCATTCATCACTTCATTCAAAATTTGTCAACAACCCATAAAGAGGTTTAGCTATGATGGAATACATGTGGATAAACCTACGATAATATCCACAATGGCCCATAAAGGCTTGTACCTCTTTAATATTCCTTGGTCTTGGCAACTCTGCTATGGCTCTCACCTTGTCTTCATCTGTTGATATCCCATTTTTAGAAACAATGTGACCTAAGATTTTACCTTGTCGTACCATGAACACACACTTCTCTGGGTTCAGACAAACTCGATATTCTCTGCACTTGTTGAAAATTTGCCTGAGCTCAGGAATGTGGTATCTTCTCTGTTGGGAATGCGCACATAAATCATCCACATATACTTCTAAGCTCTTTTGCAAGAACTCCTTGAAGACATGACACATGAGTCTCTGGAATGTAGCAGGTGCATTAGTGAGCCCAAATGGCATCACGCGGAATGCAAAGATCCCCCACTCTGTGGCGAAAGCCGTTTTGTGTTGATCTTCGGGGGCAATGGCTACTTGGTTGTAGCCTGAAAATCCATCAAGGAAGCTATAAACTTCCTTGCCTACAACACGTTCCAATAAATGTTCAGTGATTGGAAGTGGATAACTATCTTGGATCGTAGCGGCATTAACTTTTTTAAGGTTAATGCACACTCGCAACTTTCCATTCTTCTTGGGCACCACTACAATGGGGGAAACCCACTCAATATGCTCAATTTCATAGATAAATCTCTCTTCAATCAATCTGTCAATCTCTTCTTTTATTTTAGCTGCATACGTGTCATTATATGTGTAGGGCTTTTGTTTGGTGGGCTTGGCATCAGCCATCATGGGTATAGTATGAGAGCAAATTTTTGGATCTACTCCCTTCAAGTCTCTATAGTGTCACGCAAACACGTCCCTATATTCCCTTAATAGAGCTACAAGCTCCACTTCTTCTTTTTCACTTAGATCATCTCCTATGTACGTACATCGCTCTTCGTTCCCTTCAATGGTCACTACAATTTTTTTGGTCTTTTCTTTATTGGCATATGCTTCTCCTATAATGGCCTCTCTCTTAGGCATTCGTACCAAAATTTTCCTATCCTCAACTTCATATTTCTTGAAATTTTCTGGTACCTCAAACAATGATTCCTCCTCTTCTTGTTTCACTGCTTTTCGTTTCTTTTTCTTTTGACCTTCTTCACTTCCTTCCTTTGAATTTATAGTCTTGATACTTGTGAGGGGTTCTTCTTCTTTTTGGTTTAACACTCCTATGTCTTCTAAATAGTGCTCCTCTGAGTCAAAGTAAGTATCCATCACAATGGATTCTAGATCATCGTCATTCTCTTCTTCTTCCATGACCTCACTAGGATCACACTCTTCCAACAAGGGCTGACACATGAACACGGAAATATCATAGCCCTGCTCATCACAATGAGGTGTCCATTGTTCTTCATTGACTGCAATGTCCATGGTAGCTAAGATTTTTGCCCAACCATGAGGCTCAAATTCCTCATCTGGAAATATCATCGGTGTATAGGTTGGATCTTTAACTGGTCTATCTCCTGGGGGAGTTCCTTCTTCTCTTGCTTTTAGGTGCTTTTCCTCTTCCTCTGCGACCTTGCACATCCACAAGTGAGTATCTTCATGCAACCATGATGCATCAGGTGAGCTTCCAAAATGCACAGAGATTGAATCTTCTTTTGCTTTGTGGATAGGATTCCACTGTAGGGGTGGTACATCTGAAGGTGTAATCCTTCAAATTGACCTTGGTTCTGACCCTTAAGTGATGTAAGTACAAGGAGTTGTTTCCCCAATCTTGTACTATTTGAAATTGTTATAGGAAGGGTCTTCCTAGGATCATCTCATAAACATTATTTTTCTCAAAGTCACATATCGCAAATGTATGTTCAAACTCTACACCAAAAGTGGTTAGAGTTATCCCTTCGAGCAATCCTAGAGGTCTTTCAAAATGACCATCTGCCATTTGAAGCTTCATTCTAGTTGGTCTTAATGTGGGTTTGCCCCATCACTTCCACAAGGAGGTGGTCGCAATAGCAACATCAGCACCTGAATCTACGATTGCTTTGGTGGTGTAACCTTGATAGGTGATCAGAAGATAAGTATTACCTTCTTCACCTTCACTCATGTCTCCTATCTTGTCTAGAGGTATCTCTGCAACTTTTTGCTTAGAGCTTGCATTTTTCATATTGAAATCAAGTGCTGGAACCTGATCCTTCAGATGATTCCATAGCTCGGGTTTTGCTTTGAGTAGTTCTTCCACAGTGAGATGACATTGAACCTTAGTGTTCTTCATGACATCAGTGTTTCTTGGAACCACTGAGTCCTCATTTCTTACCAATATTGTGGGAGCTCTGATTTGGAGAGATTCAGATTCCCATGGGCCTATGAATTGTGGCAACTCTTGTAAAGAGTTAGATTCAAAATCTAATCTTTCATCTTCATGTTTCTCTATTTGGGCTCCATAGATAGACGGAATGTCTTGGGAAAATTGATTGTGTAGGTCATCAATCTCACGAATAGGAGGGGAATTACCCCTCCTTGGCCCATTTCTCTTCTTGTATTTCCCGCAAGAACTCTTGAGAGTACTGTTGAATTGAAGGAGGTATTCCAACATCCGTGGAATTAGGAACATAAGCTCCCATTGGTGGTGAGCTTCCTTTTTCAATAACTGGTTGAGCCTGTGGAGGTAAAGAAACTTGTGGTTTGTTTACCAATTGCTCTGGTCTTTCTAGTAAGCCCTGGAAATGCAAATCCGGTTTGACAGAGTTTGTCTGATTGAACTTTTGACTAGTCTCGAGTATAGCTTGAGCATGTTCTACCATTTTCATGCACATTTTCATCCGTTCAATCTCTAAATCCGCTCTAGGGTAACTCTTGTCTAAGTTTGCAGCTGTTGGCCCTTCTTGAAGTCGAGCCTAGTAGGCCTTGAACATCATGTCCAAGCCTTTTGGGGTTGGATCTGCCAGAACAGACCCTGATTGCAGTCTATTTACAATGGGCGGTGGGGTGGAATGAGGTGGTGTGGATGGAGATTCGGCATGCGAGGGGCTTTGAGATGCCATGTCTTCTATTTTTGTTTTGGTATCCCTTAGGCTTTCTTCTGATTCAGATATCTTTTTGTTCCACTTGCGATTAGCCTTCTCTCTGGTATCCTTCCATGTTCTTGGTTTCCTCTTACTAGACTCTCCTGAGTCACTTGGCTCTGGTTGCTCAGTCCGTTTATCCTGTTTTAATGCTTGTGCCCTAGTAACTGCCTGTACGGGAGCCACATTACTGCTACTTGAACTTGAATCTGCCACTAAGCCTACCACATTGATGGGTGTAACCTTGGGTGCACTAGAGGGGTTTCTCAGAAGATGTTCCTTGCCGCACTCAGGACAAAAGCCTTGTATTGTGATGTTTTGTCCTTGTCCAAGCGTTGGTTGATGGGGACATTCACGATGAAATGGTCGCCCTGACATCTAAAGCATGGTCCTCTAGGGGCTTGTGGCCTTACTTGTCTCACTTGGGGCCTAGGATTTGGATTCGTATACATGACATTGGAGTATTCTGGCTCCCAATTTTGTTCCATCAGAGGTGTCTCATATTGATATGGAGAAGTCTCACTTTGTTCAGGTGACTCTATGTAATAAGCTTGTGAACTATCTTCATGGAAGTATTCTAAACCTTGATTATGAGAGTCATTTTCTGAGACCAACGGGGTTAGTGGCACCAATGCTCTATTAGGGTTCTCCTCCGCCATCATATATTTAACTGGGATCACATTGGCAGGAGCTGGTGGTTGGTTTCCTAGGATTGGTTGTGGCCTGTTTGGTGTCTGATATTGCTGCTGGTATTGAGGTTGATATTGTTGTTGTGGCCTATAATATGGCTGTTGGTACTAGTTCTCATACCTACCCTGCTGGTAAGGTTGCTGATAACTTGGTCTGACAGGCTGCCTATTGTATGGAAAATCTTGAGCCGTATGATTGGTGTATTTTCTCTCAATGGTGCAATATAGAGCATTAGGGTTCCCTTGGGGTTGAGCCATCATCGGGCAAACATTAGCCATGTGGTCTCCTCTGCATGTATAGCATCGCTTCAATGGGGTGACCCTTGGCATTTGTCTATTTTGAACTCCTAGCTTTTTGGCCACCTGCTCAACTATTTCATCTATCTCAACAAAGGTTCTAGAGGTATGACTAGTAGAGCTATCAAAATCTTTATAGAGTTTGGACAGTCCTAACTCCTCACCCAAGTTGTCCTCTATGTCAATGCATATCCGCACACACTCTTCTATGGATCTAGGCTCTTTCAAGTACACATAAGACCTTAACTTTGTGCTCAATAAGCCATCTAAAAACAAGGCCACTTGTTTGGCTGGTGTGGGCAATTCCGGTGCAGGGAATCTTTCCAAGTACTGTCTAAACCTTCTTCCTGCAAGTCGCACTGTTTCTTGGGGTGTCTACTTAAAGCTGTGGATCAAGGATGATGTGTTATGTCTGATACCACTCTTGGAAAACTCTACAATGAATTCTTCTAGCAATTGATCTATCTCTCGATAGTTGCGACTATTCAAGGGTTGAAACCAAGCTAAGGCAGTACCCTTAAGAGTCAAACCAAATGCCTCGAACTGGGTGAACAAGTCCTCAACCTGTTCATCTCTTAATACTTGTTTGAACTCGGCCACATGATCATAAGGATCTTCTGACCCATCAAAATAGTTCTTCATTGTCTTAACCACTTGAGAGGGTCTAAGGGTTCTTGAGTGCTCTTGTGGTCTAGGTAATGGGAAATCATGATCATCTCTTTGATGCCTAAGAACTCTATGTCTCTCCTTTTCAGGTCTTTCCATTCCATATCCTGATTTGTCTCTCCCCACAGTGTTTGCAAAGCTTACCTCAGGTCTCTCTCTAGTTCTTTCCCTCTAGGTTTCATAAGCCTTGGAGGATCTGGCTCCTTGGAGGCGGGAAACATTAGATCCTGGTGGAGGGAAATTGATTCACCCTGCCAAGTGTATGCATGCCTATCCTGCTCTGTCACCGGGAACATTTTCTCTGACATGTGATCTAGATAGACAACTTTGCCTGGTATCTCTAGATTCTTGAACTCATAAATGATGACTATTGGGCTCGGTTGATCTGGCTTGAATCTCCAAAAGGCTTCCTCCGTTTCTCTATTCAAGAATAGCTCTATGCTTTTGTTGTCTTGGGAAATCCATTCTGGAGTGATCACTCTAGTCAAGACTGACTTACCTCTAGGGGTCTTGGGTTCTCTTCCTAGGTCTCCTTGCTCTAGGTCTCCTATCTCGTTCTCAGGAATGATGTTTCCAAACTCATATGTCCTGTCTAGTAGGCTGGTAACCACATACATGGTTCCTTCCTTATCAATGTATGCACCCTCTTCAAATTTGACCACTAGGTGTTCAAGTCCGAAGGGTTGATCAGGATTTTTGAGCCAGACCATTGATCGTCTGAGGCCATCCTCATAGATGCGAGCACCTAATTGGTTGGTCCTAACATATTCCAATTGTGTCTTATAAGGACCTTTTGGTGTCTGTAAATAAGAACTACCTGAGTTACGAGTGGGTCTTTCCATGTTGAAGGACATTTTTGAGTCACTTGTGTCGGAACTTAGCACGTAGGGATAACCACTTAGTTTTTGTGCCCAATACTTAGCTGTATGGTTGACACTAGCCTTAGATGATCTAATGCTTTGGCTATCCTTGCCTAAGTGTCTGCCAAATCTTAGGTTCATAAGCTTTGTCTACAAGTCCAAAATTTCCCCTTGTATCGCTCAAAATCCTTTGGAACTCCTTGGTTTCTTAGTCCACCTGAGGGTCAACTTAAAAATACCCTATCTAATAATCCTGGTATTAATTTTACTGTAACTAGTGGAAGTTTTGTTAGTACTCCCCACGAGCTTTCCAACAAAACCAAAATCACAGCAAACGGATTTTGTATGAGAAAGTTATGCCAGTTCAGGGTTCTGGGGGTTAAAACAGGGAAATAGGATCTCTCTGGGATTACTACAGAATAGGAGATACACGATACTTGTCAAGTATCGTGATACTTGGAAGTAGGTGATACACGATATCTCAACTAAACGATACACGACACTTGACACATAAGTAATTCCACGATACTCGATACTTAGGCCACACGATACACGATACTCAACCAACTAGACAGATCACGATACTTGATATCCAGCAAGTATCACGGAAGGACCCTCAATATTCAATATTGCACAGGTATCGCCAAGAGGAATCCCATGATACCCCCCCTAGGAGTGATGCGGTGAACAAGGAGCTGGCACTCATGTATAAGGAAGTGCCAAGCTATGTGGAAATCACTCCACAAAAGGAAGTAAGCCCAAAGCTTTGCGGAAAGCTTCAAACTTCTCCCTAGGCAGAGCCTTCGTGAAAAGGTCTGCAATGTTCTCCTGTGTGGGCACATATGCTAAGCTGATCTCCCCAGTAGAGAACCTCTCCTTGACATAGTGATAATGCACCTCAATGTGCTTAGTGCGAGCATGGAACACAGCGTTCCTCGCAACTGCCAATGCACTCTGACTGTCAGTGAAGATGGTGGTGGCAGAAGAGTGACCAACACCCAAATCAGCAATAAGGCGTCTGAGCCACACACACTCAACACTCGCTGTGAAAGCTGCCCTATACTCAGCCTCACAACTGGAAGTGGCCACAGTAGGCTGCTTCTTGCTCAACCAAGATATACATGAGCTACCTAGCATGAAGCAAAAACCACTGGTGGACACACGAGTGTCATAGCAACCAGCCCAATCTGAGTTAAAAAAAGCATGCAAATCTAGCGGTAGTGATCCCCCCTTGGGATAAAACAACCCAAGTAGCCGAGGCTTAACCGCCTTCCAATGCATGACTCTTGGGCAATGCATAAACCTGCTCATCTGTGAGACAACAAACTGAATATCTGGTCAAGTAATGCATAAGTAAATCAAGCATCCAACAGCCTGCTGATAGAGAACAACATCAAATGCATCTCCAGCATCATGAAGACTCAATCGTAAACCTGTCTCCATAGGAGTAGCAATAGGCTTATAGTCTTCAAGGCCAAAACGCTGCAATAATGTGTCAATATATTTCGTTTGACAGAAAGCCATTCCACCATCAACTTGCATAAACTGAATACCCAAATAGTGATGCAAATGCCCCAAATCAGACATCTCAAATGAGGCATGCAAATCAGCCTTGAATTCAGCAATATGCTTCTCAATAGGACCAGTGAGCAGCATGTCATCAACATAGACAACAATGATAAGAAGCACATCATTAGCACGCTTAACATATAAGGTGCTTTCAGTTGGATTGTTCTCAAAACCATGTGCAACCAGATAGGCATGTATCTTCTCATACCAAGCACGTGGTGCTTGCTTTAAACCATATAATGCCTTCTTTAACCTACACACCTGGTTTTCATGCGCTTTCTGAACAAAGCCACGGGGCTGAAAAACATACAATTCTTCATGCAAGTCACCATTCAAAAATGTTGTTTTAATGTCCAACTGATGTACATTCCAACTATGATGGGCTGCAAGTGCACAAATGCTCCGAACAGTAGTCATATGTCATGTAGGTGCAAAGGTCTTATCAAAATCAATGCCTCTTTCCTATGCATAACCCTTTGCAACAAGCCTAGCCTTATACCTGTGAATTGTACCATCAGGTTTACGCTTCAGCTTGTATACCCACTTAGTGCCAATGGCCTTCTTGCCAGGAGGCAAGTCACATAAAGACCATGTACCATTCTTCATTATAGCATCATATTCATATTGCATAGCAGCCATCCAATTTTCTGAATTCTGTGCTTCATCAAAAGAAACAGGCTCATTCTCATCACAGAGACTAGACGCAGTCATAGCATAGCAATCTGATGCAAAGGAGGCACTATGAGATCTTGAACGAGTACGATATGACAAAGGTGCATCTAATTTGCTGTCACACAAAGTCTGCACCAGCCATTTTGGCATAGTTTTTGTCTTCTCAATATCAGCTCTCTCATCAACAAGTGCATCATGTAAATGTGCATCAGAAATGGAATGATCTGCATCATCATATGAAACCTGCAAAGGCTGAGAAGTTGCCTCATTAGGACCAGCACTAGACTGTCCACCTATAAAAAGAGGCATCAAACTATCATACATGTCTTTGGAGCTGACAGATGTCTTCTTGGTACATGAAAGCAATGGCTGAATAGCATCTTCCACAAAAACAACATCACGGCTAACCAGAATGCGTTTACTCTGTGGATGATACAGACGATAGGCTTTACTTTCAGAACTGTACCCAACAAAAATACATTTTACTGCCTTATCATCCAATTTTCTGTAATGTTGTTCAAGCACTAATGCATATGTCAAGCAACCAAAAACATGCAGATGAGCAACAGATGGCTTGCGATCATGCCAAGCCTCATATGGAGTGATAGACTGCAGCGCTTTAGTGGGACACCTGTTAAGTACATATGCTACACACATGACAGCCTCAAGCCAGAAACTATGTGGTAAAGCCTGACTCTTGACCATACACCTCGCCATCTCCATGAGTGACATGTTCTTCCGTTCAGCAAATCCATTCTGTTGAGGTGTATACGACACTGTACACTGGTGTTTTATCCCACGTTCAGCCAGAAATGCATTAAAATCAGAAGACATATATTCCCCCCCTCGATCAGAACGGAGGGTGCCCATTTTACATGCTGACAGATTTTTAGCCAAAACCAAAAACTGTTTAAAGCACATGAACACTTCGGACTTTGCTTTGAGTGGATATACCCATGCATGCCTGGAAAAATCATCAATGAAAGTCACAAAGTAAAGGTAATTTCCAAAAGAGGGTGTCTGCATAGGACCACAGACATCACTATGTACAAGCTGCAATTTCTGTGTAGCCCGAACTGAACAATCTTTTGGAAAGGAGGAACGCTGCATTTTGCCCAAAATACAGCCTTCACAAACATGTTTTCCAGGTGCCTCAAGCTTGGGCAAAGAAGACACCATATCAGATTTTTGCAGGCGTAGCAAACTAGCAAAATTCAGATGACCAAAGCGTGCATGCCAAAGCTTTGCATCTGACATAGCTTGAGAATCATGAACTGCACATGGCGAATCATTCACAGATCTTTCATAGTCTATGAGCTTATACAGCCCATGATATAAAATGCGAGAAGCAATAATAACATCGCCATTTGATAGATCATGAACTGTACATCTGTCATCAACAAATTTCACAACCAAGCCAATCTTGGCTAATACAGACACTGACAACACTTCTTAATCCCTGGCACAAATAAAGCATCTGACAAAGTGAAAGAACTACCATCGGTAGTAGTGAGAATGATCTTACCAACTCCCATAACAGGATAAGAGGAGTTGTTGGTGCATGTGACAGTATTCCCTGTAGGGGCAGGCTCGAGTGAAGAGAAGAAACTGCGTTGCGAGGTAATATGTTTGGTCGCCCCACTGTCAAAGTACCAAACATCTGAGTCCAATGCAGACATGCACTGCTCATGAGAAGATGGGTCAAAACTACAAACAATAGTAAACGCCCATTCTTCTTCCTGCACAAGATTAGCAGACTCTGTTTTTGGTGTAGGGGCTTCTGCAACAACCATTCCAACCTCCTTTTTCTTTGCCTCTTTTGCAGCCAGTTTTGGACAGTTCTTTATGATATGATCATTCCCTTTACAATACTTGCGAAACAATTTCTGCTTTTCTGATTTCTTCTCATCTTTATCCTGGTTCTTCGAATGTGCAGCATTTGCAGATTTCTGCTTACTAGTAGAAGAGCTCCATTTTCCTTTGCCCTTGTGACTAGCCAGGAAAGCTTGATCTGCAACACGCATAATGGACCTGTTCTGCCTAGACTGATCTTCCTGCAACAGAACAGAGACTAACTCCTCAAATGATAAGGCATTTGAATTGCCTTTCATCATCAACCGAAGAGTAGAAACAAAACTCTGATATGAATCAGGAAGACCATTCAGAACAGTCTGCACAAGTGAGCTATCTGGTATAACCTCATTAGCAGAAATCAACTATTCCTTCAAATCTTTGATCTTCGTTAGGAAAATGTCCATAGAATCACCTTCATTCATGTGCTCACTCTCCAACTGTTTTCGGAGGTAAGCAACACGAGCCTCATTCCTAGCTTAGTACAATGTGGTAAGTGTATCCCAAGCATCCCTAGCTGTTATGCAAGAGTGAATATGAGGAATAATGGCACGTTTGACAGACAAAGCTATCAATGCATATGCCTGGGCATCTCTGCCATCCCAACAAATCTGCTCTGCAGTAGGTGCAACAGAAACAACAGCACGAACAGGAATCTGCATAATATCATCTTCGACACCATCTTCATCAGCTCCAGCACTTGTATTTGTAGTACCTATTGTTACAGGTGTAACAGGACGTCTTTCAACACCCTGCATAATGTTCCACAATCCTTTTGCAACCAATACATGTCGCATCATATAAGCCCATAATAGGTCGTTGGTACCATCCAACTTATCCTCAACAGCCAACATATGGAATACATCACTGCTTTCAGCCATGGCCGATGACTAATTGATAGTTGATACCTTGATGCAGAAAATTGACTGTATCTCAAAAAGTTGAACAAAACTGCCCAACCGAGTTCTGTTAAACCTGTAGCAGACATCGAGACGCTTATACTGGTGAACAGAAACAAGTATATACCTTTGGCACAAAAAGACGAAATAGCCTACACAAGCGTTGTGATAGTGTGTTCGGAGGCCGAAACGAGCTCAAATCGCGATTCGTACGATTCTGAGACTGCAAACAGAGGAGTGTTGACGGCACCCTAGATGAAGCGACGACCTGCTCTGATACGAATTGTTGGAGATAGATGTCTGCGGAAGCATGCGAACAGCTCAAGGAAGAAGAAGAAGCTTGGAGCACAATACACAAGACTGAATGTATTACTAGAGAATGTACAAAGATAAGTAGCCCATTAGGGCAATAGGCGTATATACAAGCCAGGGAAAAAAAGCTCCTAAAGAGGGAAAAAAGTGCCCCGGTAGTCCTAGTGTGTTCACACACATCACTACCTAAATATATCAACATTCCACAGTTGAAATACTTTGTCTCTTCAAATCTCTACTCTGATCCTTAATCTTCTCCTTTAGCTTGGGTATTTCCTGCTCCATTTTCTGCAACTTCATAACTAAGCCTTTGTTAGCTTTCTTCAACTTCTGATTCGCCTTTTGTGCTTGACCTACCTCTGCTTGCAATCTAGCTATGATCTTTTTCTTTTCATCCACCGTAATTGTCAAAGTGTTGATGTCATTCAAGGCTTCATTTAGTTCTTCTACTATATTTGAATTCATCAAACTTGTTTGATTGACATTTCGTGCCTTGGTAATCTCTACCTCTTCTTGCAATCTCTTGATTTGAGCTGTCATCTGCTCCCGCTCTGCAATCCATGCATCCTTCTCTACTATCATAGCATTGTACTTGTTTTGGAAATCCTCCAATCTTACCGAACTCCATGCAAGTCCACGGGCCAAATCTCCAAGAATTTCTGGTCTAACACTTTCATTGGGGTACATCCATGCATAAATGATATTTGTTGATCGGAGTGGAGGTATCTTCACTCTGCCTTCTTTATTTTTCCCCTTGTCCGACAGATTACATCCTTGGAAGGTATGCAAAGTAGGGATTCTGTTCATAAATCCTCCCAAAAAGTTGGCTTCCCCTTGCTGTTGCTGATGTTGAATCTGTCTTTCACTCTCATGTCTCCATTTTTCTTCTTCTATTCTCTTTTGTCGCCTATTCCTCTCTTGCACGCGGTTCCGCATCTTCGTGGACGTTCTTTTCTATTTCTTCCTTCACCATCCTTTCAGCTTCTTTCTTGGTTCTCTTATATGCTTCTTCCCTATCCTTCCTCTTTGCTTCTTCCCTGGCCTTCCTCTCTTCCACTTGGCACCTTCTGGATTCCTCCTCTTCATCAAGCTCAATATCAGTCTAATCCTAAGAAGTATTACCTATGGATCTCCTCTCTGCCACTCGTTTCTTCAGAAGCTGTAAAAACACTTTACTCGAGCATATTGTGTATTCTCGAGGTAAATACTCAGGAGTTGAAAAAGTAAGGTAAAAACAACTCCCACTTTGGAATCTATCACTGCATTGAGCGCCCTTTTGGTCCATCGAAATAATCTCTGAACTTCTTTCTTTAATTTTCAAAAAGTAATTTTCGCCCAGTTTACCTGGATCTTTGCCTCTTCCTTCACGAGCGCAAAGAGCTGTTGGGATACTCCATAATGTTTGGCCTGCAAATTAATCACCATGGTAATTAGTAGCATACCCCACTTTGTGGGTTATCATTCGACAGCTGCACAAAGTGCTATCCACCCGAGTAGGGTTTGCCAAGCAATGTGTAGATTTCTACATCATTATGATGTCCTACCACCTCTTCCTCTGAAGTTGCCTCTTTGGTTTTTGCCTCCTCTACCTCTTTGATTAAAACTCTGATTATTACTTCCACCATTTTGATTGTTATACCAACAATCATTTGCCAAATGATTGGTTCTGCCACAAATCCAACAAGCTTTAGCATTATCTTTGTTCTTACCTCCTCTTCCTTTACCTCTGAAATTCATCTTTCCTTTTGTAAAGTTAGCTTGACTTGAAGTCCCTTCATCATCAGTTGACTGGTTTCCCTTGCCATTCTTTTTCTTGTCCTTGGAGTACATAGCTTGACTTGCACTTCTATCATTGTCTCCTTTAATGTCCTGCTCAAAAGTTAGCATGTGTCCTAGCAATTGATTAAGATCAGGAGTAAAGTGATCAAGTGACAATTCTATGGACAATATGAAAGGCTTCCACTTCTCATCTCCTCTCAGACCTGTAAGTATTTGCCTTACCAACTTATCCTCTTCAATGTCTTCATCCACTGCTCCCAAGCTATCTGCAATATCCTTCATCCTTGCCACATAATCAGAAATTGATTGTGAGCTCTTCTTCTTGAAAGTTGTGAACTCAGCCCATAGTGAGGACTTCCTTGACTTGGTTGTATTTTGGAAATGCTCTTCCAAAGCATTCCAAACATCTGTTGCACTTTCCAATCCTCTAATGTGAGGTAGAAGTACAACCATGTAAATGATACTCCTTGCTTGAGCATCCTTTCTCATCCAAGTGTTCAAAACTGCAAGCTCTTCCCTAGTTGGAATACTAGAATCTGCAAATTCAGGCTTTTCTTCTTCTCCTGTAATGAATGCCATCAAATCTTTACTCATGAGGTGTGCCTCCATCCTCATGGACCAAGCTGGATAGTTCTCCCTATCTAGCTTATCAATCTGCAAGCTTTCTCCCATCCTTGACCTTCTGTATCTGCAATTACTATGGTTTATGAGGATAAAGTGTACCTTTGATATGAAGCTTTGATCCTTCTTGATTTTTTTCGAACTCGTGCTTTGAACTTCTGTAGGTTATCTTCAATAATTTGTCCTTGTCCTCCTTTAATTAGGAAGAACTTCAATATCTGCACCAATGAGAACTTCAATTGTCTTTTCTTCTCTTGTATTGCACCTTCAGCTCTGATACCACTATTGGAGACCTCTTAATCTCCAAAGGTTTGATCTATACTGACTTAAGAACACTTCTATATCAGCTATAAACCAAACTTTACACAAATATTGTTCTTCTTTACCAAAACTTCCATTAACACTTCTCTGAGTGAAGAAGTTTCTACTTCAGAAAGTCTGCTTCAGAAATCGACTTCATTACCTGCACATAACTTCAAATTTCCTCAAATAAATGATGCACAAGTATTTGCAATACCTTTGCGCAATCATACCAGTCACTAGTTCTTCAAAATAATCATCAAAGTTTTAATTTGATCCTTAAGATCAAAGATATGTCATAACTGTCTTCCAGAGATAGCGCCTTCGACATAGTCAACTTCTTAAGTTGATTTCTCACAGCACAAATCCCGTTTTGCTAAATGCTTTTAGCCATAGCTTCCTTATCTCCTAACTTAGATTTTGAGTGCTCACTCATTAAAAACTTTACAGTATACACTGAGATCTAAGCAAAACACTGAGATGGAAAAGTGCGCTACTCTGAGAATTCTGTTTTCACATTCTACATACAAATGTTCCTATTGATCATTCTCACAGTAGGAAAGGAATCAAATCATGAAACTTTGAACATAACTTCATTAGCTTCTTAATTAGATGTGTACAAAAGGATTTTTGATCCACATGATCAGACTGAGAGAACTCAGAGAAAAATCCGTCGCTATTTTCTGAGAGAAAACTCTCTACACATCTCTGAGACACTTGTCATCTACAAATGACTCTCACTCTCTATTTCTTATCATCATTAACTTATATATACATTGTTTTTTGACTTCTCTCACGTCTATGACATTACTCCTTATCATCCTAAGGATTATATCTATACTCAGATTACAAGAATTTCCATTTCTAATGTACATATGTATACAGGCTTTACTTCTGAGATCTCTTCATTCTCTCAACTGATTTCTTCCACTTCATTCTGACCATAAACTTTCTTCAAGGTCTTTATAATCACCAATTTGTGATTGGTTTGTTCCAACAGATCTATGCTCTTATTATCTTGGGGAATCCACTCTGGTGTGATAATCCTAGTGAGAACAGATTTGCCTCGGGGGGTCCTTGGTTCTTCACCCATGCTTCCTTGCTCTAGGTCACCTAAGTCCGTTCCTAGGATCTCATTCCCAAATTCATTAGTCCTATCTGGATGACTAGTGACTACATATATTGTCCCTTCCTTGTCTAAGTACGCTCCGTTTTCGAACTTGACAGCGGGCGCTCTAGTCCAATGGATTGATCAGGATTCTTAATCTGTACCACAGATCTTCCTAGGCCGTCCTCATAGATGCTAGCACCCAATCGGTTGGTCCTAAGGTATTCCAATTGCGTTTTGTAAGGGCCTTCTACCCTGTGTAAGTATGGCACTCCTGAACTTCCCGTAGGTCTGTCCATGCCTTGAGACATCTCTGATTCACTAGTCTTAGAACTAGGGTAGTATGAGTGGTGGCTCAACTGCTGGGCCCAAGACCTAGCAGTGTGGTTGACACTGGCCTCTGAAGACCTAAGGCTTTGTCTATCTCTCCCTAGATGTCGCCCTGATCTAAGGTTCATAAGCCTAATTGAATAACCCAAATTTGTGCAAGTACAACCTCGTTGCGGAGTTCTTTGTATCAGTTACTTGATTCTTTTTAGTTGATTACCGTGTTAACATTGTTGTCTGATATCACGTCGTAAGGTATATTTGAGTGTAGTTCCGCACTTAAAGTTGATCGTTCCACATTAAGTTCTTTTCCTTTAAAGTTCTCGACAGTACAAAGATTATGTTCTTAGCTTGAACTTGAAAGTTTAGGTATTCTTCAACTTGATAATTGCCTATCGTTGCCCTGACTTACTCCTACCTCTAGTCGTTCTTAGCCTAAGCTAGGAATTGACGAAGGGGAGTTGAGAATATTCCGACCTTTCTTGCTGATCCTTATTCTTTATTCGAGAAGTTGATTCTCAAGCTTGCACAAAGCCCTTGCTTGGACGCTCTCAATTGCTTCTCAATAGACCTGCATCAGTCCCAAGATTAGTTCCAGAGTTAAATTCAAATGACAGACTAGACCACTTTCATGCATGTAACTCACCGACCAAATTATCTCTTGCCTTTATAAAAAACAATCCCAAGGATCCCTCAGTTTTCCTACCTCGGGTGTGGTTAACTTCAAAAAACCCTATCTAATAATCCTGATCTTAATTTTCACATAACCAGTGGAAGTTTTGGTTGTACTTCGCACGAGCTTTCCAACAAAACAAGAATCACAGCAATTGGATTTTGTATGAGGAAGTTATGTCGGATCAGGGTTTAGGTGCTAAAACAGGGTTCAAAACAGTTTACTCAGGCAGACAGGAATTCTTGAATTACTTGGGTTGCGGCCTCACAATGTAATGCTAAACCCTTAAAAGTTCCCCAAAAAATTAGACCACTATTTTTTTGCCCTTAAAAATTGGCCAAATTTGCCCTTCTATCGCGTTCGCAAGTTCTGTCAGTCACGATTGACAGGTCAGTCGCGATTGATGTGTCGATCGCGATTGACAGGTCCGTCATGGCTGTCAATCGTGATTGATGTGTCGATCACGATTGACAGGTCCGTCGTGGCTGTCAGTCGCGATTGATGGGTTAATCGCGATTGACACGTGGCTCGAAAAGTCAATCAATCGTGGTCAAAGGGTCATTGACTCTGTCAGTCGCGATTGATGGGTCGATCGCGATTGACAAGTCGGTCGCGAGGGTCTGTCTGTCGTGGTCAAACAATCGTTGACTGTGTCGGTCGTGATTGACAGAGCTGTCGTGGGCTGTCAGTCGTGATTGATGACTAGATCGCGATTGACACGTGTCACGCGTATGATCTGTCCGTCGTGGTCAATCGGTCGTTGACTCTGTCGGTCGCGATTGACAGAGCCGTCGTGGGCTGTCAGTCGCGATTGATTGGTCGATCGCGATTGACAGGTCTGTCTGTCGTGGTTCGTCGATCGCGATTGACAGAAATCTGATGAATTTTAAAAATCTAAACACAGTTTTGGGAAGCTCTAGGCCTGTAGATCATGGTTTTGTACTTTGTTTGGCAAATGGAGCATTTTTTTTGTCGGTCGCGATTGACAAAGGTCGGCGACACAGAGACAGTTGCCAAGATTTCTGTACCTGCGCGGAGTGCTGGAGAAGATGATGCAGCATGTACCTGCAAGACAGCTCAAGAAACATGCAAAAACTACACACACAATATCGCTCTCTCGCTCTCTCTCACAAGTGGAATGAGGGAAATGGAAGGAGGAAGGAAATATAGTCAAAAAACTGAAATTTTTGCGATGATGGAGATGGAGGTGGGAGATGGTGATGATGATGATGGTGATGAAGGAAACAAAAGGAAATAGATAAAAGTGAAGAAAATACCTATAACTCCAATGCTTCAACTCTACGTCTTACCATCACACGCTCGTCCTCAAAGCTCGATCCCCGGCAACGGCGCCAAAATTTGGTGTAGCTCAGTGATGAGTAGCACCTCCTTTAATGTCAATCCGGGAAGATGAGAGGATGGTATGAAGACCTCGAGCAAGTGGAGGCACAAGTGCGTGAGTGAGAAGCACACAAACATGCACACACATACACACACACGCGCACACACGGCAAGACAAAGAGTGAGAAGCAATGGAGTTCTTAGATTACTTTCAAAAAGCTCTTGCAAGTTCATTTCAATTACAATCTCCTCCCAAAAATGAGCTCTCTAGCTCTATTTATAGTTTTTGACTAGGTTTTGGCCCTGTCCAGACCTAGTGTCGGGCCTAGTTAAAAATTAGGTTCCAGGGCCAATTTGAGGGCTTAAACGGAGTCTAAAAAATACGAAAATTGATATGTAGGCACTTCTAAGGCTCCTCAAGCTCAAGGACTCCTTGGCTTGCACAAAATGGAGCTACAAAAATACGAAATGGTATTTACAATGGTTTTTAGTGATTAAAATCACTATTTGTGTAGGGATTTTCTCTGTTGATTTGTCGTACACATCTTTGAGCTCCCTACTTGCTCTTTCTTCTTGTGTGCTCCACTCCTTGATGTTTGAAAAATTTAGATGGCCTACTTGCCAGATCTTCTCTGGCTACTGTGTCTGCTTGTGCTATCTCTTCGTTCCGACCCTCTTTGTCTTGTGGCTCCTTCGGTTCCCTGACTGCTGCCAACAATGGGCCAAATATTAATTTAGTTATCACAGCAATTGCCAATCCAGATGAGAGAAGTCACCGATAATATTCGAAATGAGTTACAACACAAGGTGGATATCCTAGAAGCAGATATCACGCCTCTACAGGAAGAGATAGATGCAGTCAAAGCAAAAAACCATCAGCTGCACTCCCAAATTACCCATCTCCAAGCCTAGCTTGCAGAACAACAGACAATTGCCGATCAGAGAGATACCGCACTAGCAGATCTCAACCAAAAGGATAAATTATTAAGCGAAGCACAAACCAAAATCAGTCAGTTAAAGCTAGATCTACAGAATAAAGAAGATGCCAGAGTAGCCTTAGGTAATTTATTAGAAGAGACCAGAGTGCAACTCGATGAAGTGGTACAAAAAGGCCAAGAACAGCACAATCTGGCAATGAAGACAACGGAAGAACTACAAAGATACAAGGATCAATTAGCTGATATAAATAATATGGTCAAACGATATTTGTCAAAAGAAGCTCAAACACAAAAGGTAATAACAGATCTACGCAGAGAAAGGGACGCATACTCCAGAACCATCCAGTTCCAAAATCAAGAGATCGAGAGACGGGAAAATCAACTGGACAATAAAAAAGAAAGAGTAATCAGTATGGAGAAGCAAGTTGCAGAAATGAAGACATCCAGAGATGCAGCTTTGTCCAACAAATTCTACCTACAAGAAGCTTTTCTGCAAACGCAAGCAGAGATTTTGCTCACCGAAGCCATAGCCTTAAGTTTGGTAAGAATAGATGCACAACTAATAGAACCGAACACACTCAAACAATTGTTAGAAACTCTAAAGAAAAAGATCGCCTGCACCTTTAGATTAGCCAGAAATATGTACTTAGAAGGCATTATAGATGAACAGTAGTTTTGTAAAACCTGCGGGTTCGAGTCCACCGTGCGTGCCAGAGTGTTATCGGCCGCCAGATTGGAAGTGTATAACTGAAATCTTGTTTCACACGTGCAAAAGGTTGTTACGCAGACACGTTGTATTCTTTTATAAAGCAATGAAAAGAGATGCTTAGTGACGTTCGGGAGATCACCAGACTATCTGTCTGGGTGATTTGTCTGTAGCGTTATTGTGTGTCAAGTTGGTTAATTTAGAGTATCTTGTCTAACTTCTGAGTATTCTGTGTGTATCTGTGTCTCGGCTTGTCTGTTGTCTGTTGGTATCCATTGCAGTTGTGAGTATCAATTACATCCAGTAGATAATTCGGTTTGTTGTCTGAAGTGAATCGTCTGCGAATCCTTATTGCGATTTTTGTGTTAGTTCACGTATCGTGTTGTCCCTTTTCTTGGAATGTTCTGCAAGTGTGTGGCGAAGTCTGTGCAGTAGTGGTAGCACTTCTGGTATTCGGGTTGTATTAAGTTGTCTTTAGTATCGAGGTCCAGTTTCATACGGCAAAGTTTAAGCTACAATAGGATTTCTTGGGTTGTGTACTGAACCTTCAGTACGGTGTATCTGAACACTTGAATTCTCTGTGTCTTTGGATGTTGGTCGGATTGTGGTACCTATTCGGTAAAGGTTGAATGATTACTCTTGTCTCTGGTGTTTTCAGTAAGTTTATGTGTAGATGCAATATAGCCCCTTAGTGTATGTGGCACACGTTGGCTGAGCTAAACCGTGAACTGTAATGTCTAAGTACAACAGAATCTTGATAGAGCTCTCAACATCAGTATATTGTTGTGTGTAAGTGGTCAGTTTGGGAACTAAGTATAGGGCCTCTGTCTAACAGACCCCTTCCACTCCCAAGAACCCAAGAATCGCTTAAACGCACTTCTGACAGTTAGAATAACAGCGTTTAACAACACACATCACTACCTAAATATATCAACAAATCCCCCCTGGGAGTGATGCGGTGAACAAGTAGTTGGCACTCCTGTATAAGGAAGTGCCAAGCTATGTGGAAATCACTCCACAAAAGGAACTAAGCTCAAAGCTTTGCGGAAAGCTTCAAACTTCTCCGTAGGCAAAGCCTTCGTGAAAAGGTCAACAATGTTCTCCTACGTGGGCACATATGCCAAGATGATCTCCCTAGTAGAGAACCTTTCCCTGACATAATGATAATGCACCTCAATGTGCTTAGTGCGAGCATGGAACACAAGGTTCCTCGCAAATGCTAATGCGCTCTCACTGTCAGTGAAGATGGTGGTGGCAGAAGACTGACCAACACCCAAATCAGCCATAAGGCATCTAAGCCACACACACTCAACAATAGCTGTGAAGTTGCCCTATACTTAGCCTCAAAACTAGAAGTGGCCACAGTAGGCTGCTTCTTGCTCAGCCAAGATATCCATGAGGTACCAAGCATGAAGCAAAAGCCACTAGTGGACACACGAGTGTCATAGCAACTAGCCTAGTCTAAGTCAAAAAAAGCATGCAAATTTGGCGGTAGTGATCCCCCCTTGGGATAAAACAACCCAAGTAGCCGAGTACCACTCAAGTAGCGAAAGATGTGCTTAACCGCCTGCCAATGCTTGACACCTACGCAATGCATAAACATGCTCATCTGTGAGCCAACAAACTGAATATCTGGCCGAGTAATGCATAAGTAAATCAGACATCCAACAGCCTCTTGATAGAGGACAGCATCAAATGCATCTCCAGCATCATGAAGACTCAATCGTAAACATGTCTTCATAGGAGTGGCAATAGGCTTATAGTCTTCAAGGCCAAAATGCTGCAATAATGTGTCAATATATTTCATTTGACACAAAGCTATTCCACCATCAATTTGCATAAACAGAATGCCCAAATAGTGATGACAATGCCCCAAATCAGACATCTCGAATGAGGCATGCAAATCAGCCTTAAAATCAGCAATATGCTTCTCAATAGGACCAGTGAGCAGCATGTCATCAACATAGACAACAATGATCAGAAGTACATCATTAGCACGCTTAATATATAAGGTGCTTTCAGTTGGACTATTCTCAAAACCATGTGCAATCCGATAGGCATGTATCTTCTCATACCAAGCATGTGGTGCTTGCTTTAAACCATATAATGCCTTCTTTAACCTGCACACCTACTTTTCATTCCCTTTCTGCACAAAGCAACGGGGCTGAAAGACATACACTTCTTCATGCAAGTCACCATTCAGAAATGTAGTTTTAATGTCCAACTGATGTACATTCCAACCATGATGGGCTGCAAGTGCATAGATGCTCCGAACAGTAGTCACACGACATGTAGGTGCAAAGGTCTCATCAAAATCAATGCCTCTTTCCTCTGCATAACCCTTTGCAACAAGCCTAGCCTTATACCTATCAACTGTTCCATCAGGCTTATGCTTCAGCTTGTAAACCCACTTAGTGCCAATGGCCTTCTTGCGAGGAGGCAAGCATAAAGACCAAGTACCATTCTTCATTATAGCTTCATATTTAGATTGCATAGCAGCCATCCAATTTTTTGAATTTTGTGCTTCATCAAATGAAATAGGCTCCTTCTCATCACAGAGACTAGATGCAGCCATAGCATAGCAATCTGATGCAAACGAGGCACTATGAGAGCCTGAAGGAGTACGAAATGACAGAGGTGCATCTAATTTGTTGTCATGCAAAGTCTGCACCAGCCATTTTGGCATAGTTTTTGCTTCCTCAATATCAGCTCTCTCATCAACAAGTGCATCATGTAAATCTGCATAAAAAATGGAATGATCTGCATCATCACCTGAAACCTACAAAGGTTGAGAAGTTGCCTCATTAGGACCAACACTAGATTGTCCACCTGTAAAAAGAGGAAGCAAAGTATCATACATATCTTTGGAGCTAACATATGTCTCCTTAGTACATAAAAGCAATGGCTGAATAGCATCTTCCACAAAAACAACATCACGGCTAACCAAAATGTGTTTAGTCTGTGGATGATATAGATGATAGCCTTTACTTTCAGAGTTGTACCCAACAAAAATACATTTTATTGCTTTATCATCCAATTTTCTGTGATGTTGTTTAGGCACTAATGCATATGCCAGACAACCAAAAACATGCAGATGAGCAATAGATGGCTTGCGATCATGCCAAGCCTCATATGGAGTGATAGACTACAGTGCTTTAGTGGGACACTTGTTAAGTACATATGTTGCACACATGACAACCTCAAGCCAGAAACTATGTGGTAAAGCCTGATTCTTGACCATACCCTCGCCATCTCCATAAGTAACATGTTCTTTCGTTCAGCAACACCATTCTGTTGAGGTGTATATGGAACTCTACAGTGGTGTTTTATCCCATGTTCAGCGAGAAACGCATTAAAATCAGAAGACATATATTCCCCCCCTCGATCAAAACGGAGAGCGTCCATTTTACATGCTGATAGATTTTCAGCGAAAAACAAAAATTGTTTGAAGCAAATGAACACTTTGGACTTTGCCTTCAATGGATATACCCATGCATGCTTGGAAAAATCATCAATGAAAGTCACAAAGTAAAGATAACTTCCAAATGAAGGTGTCTGCATAGGACCACAGACATCACTATGTACAAGCTATAATTTCTGAGTAGCCCGAACTGAACCATCTTTTGGAAATGAGGAACACTGCATTTTGCCCAAAATACAGCCTTCACAAACATGTTTTCCAGGTGCCTCAAGTTTGGGCAAAGAGGACACCATTTCTGATTTCTGGAGGCGTAGCAAACTAGCAAAATTCAAATGACGAAAGCATGCATGCCAAAGCTTTGCATCTGACATAGCCTGAGAATCATGTATTGCACATGCCAAATCATTCATAGATCTTTCATGGTCTATGAGCTTATACAACCCATGACATAACATGCCAGAAGCAATAATCACATCGCCATTTGATAGATCATGAACTGTGCACTTGTCGTCAACAAATTTCACAACCAAGCCAATCTTGGCTAATGTAAAAACTGATCACAGGTTCTTCTTGATCCCTAGCACAAATAAAGCATCTGACAAAGTGAAAGAACTATCATCAGTAGTATTCAAACTGATCTTACCAACTCTCATAACAGGATAAGAGGAGTTGTTGGCACATGTAACAGTATTCCTTGTAGGGCTAGGCTCCAGTAAAGAGAAGAAACTGTGCTGTGAGGTAATATGTTTGGTCGCCCCACTATCAAAGTACTAAACATCTGAGTCTACTGCAGACATGCACTGCTCATGAGAAGATGGGTCAAAACTACAAACAGTAGTAAATGCCCAGTCTTCTTCCTACACAAGATTAGCAGACTCTGTTTTTGGTGTAGAGGCTTCTGCAACAACCATTCCAACCTCTTTCTTCTTTGCGTCTTTAGCAGCTAGTTTTGGATAGTTCTTTATGATATGATCATTCCCTTCACAGTACTTACAAAACAATTTCTTCTTTTCTTATTTTTTTCTCATCTTCATCTTGGTTCTTCGAATGTGCAACATTTGCAGATTTCTACTTACCGGTAGATGAGCTCCATTTTCCTTTGCCCTTCTAACTAGCCAGGAAAGCTTGATCTGTAACATGCATAATGGACCTGTTCTGCCTGGACCGATCTTCGTGCAATAGAACAGAGACTAACTCCTCAAATGACAAGAAATTTGGATTACCTTTCATCATCAATCAAAGAGTAGAAGCAAAAATCTGATATGAATCAGGAAGACCATTCAGAACAGTGTGCACAAGTGAGCTATCTGGTATAACCTCATTAGTAGAAATCAACTGTTCCTTCAAGTCTTTGATCTTTATTAGAAAACTGTCCATAGAATCACCTTCATTCATGTGCTCACTCTCTAATTATTTTAGGAGATGAGCAACACGAGCCTCACTCCTAGCTTGGTATAATGTGGTAAGTGTATCCCAAGCATCCTTAGCTGTTGTGCAAGAGAAAATGTGAGGAATAATGGCACGTTTCACAGACAAATCTATCAATGCATGTGCCTGAGCATCTCTGCCATCCCAACAAATCTTCTCTACAGTAGGTGCAGCAGAAACCGCAACACGAATAGGAATCTACATAATATCATTATCTTTGCCGCCTTCTGCATCAGCTTCAGTACCTGCAGTTATAATAGTTCTAGGTGTGATAGGATGTTTTTCAACACCCTACACAATGTTCCACAGTCCTTCTACAACCAATACATGTCACATCATATAAGCCCACAACCGGTAGTTGGTACCATCTAATTTATCCTCAATAGGCAACATACAAAATACATCACTGCTTTCAGCCATGGCCGATGACTAAAATACCTTGATGCAGAAAATTGACTGTATCTCAAAACATTGAACAGAACTGCCCATAGGAGTTTTGCTAAACCTGTAATAGACTTTGAGACGCTTATACTAGCAAACCAAAACAGGTATATACCTTTGGCACAAAAAGATGAAATAGCCTGCACAAGCACTGTGATGATGCGTTCGGAGGTTGAAACGAGCTGAGATCGTGATTTCAGCACCCTGAGTATGCTCACCAAGTTTCGTGTGAATTTGAGACTACAAATGGAGAGGTGTAGACAACACCCTAGATGAAGCGATGACCTGCTTTGATACCAATTTTTGGAGTTAGACGTCTGTGGAAGCACGTGAACAGCACAAGGAAGAAGAAGAAGCTTGGAGCACAACACAGAATACTGAATGTATTACTAGAGAATGTACAAAGATAAGTAGCCCATTAGGGAAATAGGCGTATACACAAGCCGGGGGAAAAAACCTCCTAAAGAGGGAAAAAAGTGCCCCGGCGGTCCTAGAGTGTTCACACACATCACTACCTAAATATATCAACAGGTCCAGCGGAACTCGTCAGGGTAGTTCGGTTTAACTTTTTCAGATACAGTAATTTTTCTACATCAGGGTATTTTAGTCAGTGGCCATGGCTAAAAGGAGTGATGTATTCCATATGTTGGTTGTTGAGGATAAGTTGGACCGTACCAATTACCCATTGTGGGCTTATATGATGCGACATGTATTGGTTGCAAAAGGACTATGGAACATTGTGCCTTAGCAAAAATTACAGCTTCAATTATCATTACATTGAGTGCAGGCATCAAACCACATTACATATCAATGAAGGATGGCAACATACTTCATTCAAGTATGACCTTCTCTACCTTATGTTCTATTATATGAAGGTTTGTTAGCAACATGCCCTTGAGTCTATCGTTAAGACCCATCTTTGGCACCATGATTTTTTCATTGCATTCCAAAGTAACCATGCATAGACCTACATTGCAAATCCCTCGCGACAATTTATATTATTGCCTCAATCTACTCGCCCAAGTCTCCAAGAAGCCTAAATTCTTTTTCTCTCCCAACATCCAACAAGCCCAAGCGCCCAAGTTTCAAAGAAGCCCAAATTCATTCGCTTAAGTTTTCAAAGAAGCCCAATTTTACTCGCCCAACTTTCCTCTAAAGAGAAAAATCACTCATCTTATTTCCTCCTTATGTTCCTTAAAGTGTTTGCCCATGTCTGCATAGAAGCCCAACAAATGGGTGACTCACTTTCACCTCCTACGACAAAAATAAGGCGACTTACTTTCACCCTCTACCAAAAACAAGGGAGATTCCACATCTTGCATGGAAAAACAAGGGCGACTCCACATTCCTTGCATGGAAAAAATTAGATGACTCCACCTTCTCATAGCACCAAAAAAGGTGACCCGATGTTCTCATACCATAGAAAACTAGACAACCTCCCCATCCTGATCCGTTGTATATGCGGGCTTATCCAAGATAATTTGAGAGAAGTGAATGTGACAAGGAACTACAACTCAAGTCATCGCAAAGAGTTTCAGATGTCAGGATTAGTCAGGAGCTTGGTGGGAGAAAATCCAAAAGCAGGTACTCTGGGGGTTGTTGGCCCATCATAGTAGTTCCCCTTTACATGTAGCCACCTTGTGTGAGGCCATCGATCATAACATTTTGGGGCACATAGTTTTGAAGTTAGATATCTGCGGAAGCATGCGAATAGCACAAGGAAGAAGAAGAAGCTTGGAGCACAACACACAATACTGAATGTATTACTAGAGAATGTACAAAGTTAAGTAGCTCATTAGGCCAATAGGCGTATACAAGCTGGGGGAAAAAAACCTCCTAAATAGGGAAAAAAGTGCTCGGATGGTCCTAGAGTGTTCACACACATCACAACCTAAATATATCAATAAATCCCTCCCTAGGAGTGATGCATTCAACAAGTAGCTGGCCCTCATGTATAAGGAAGTACCAAGCTACATGGAAATCACTCCACAAAAGGAATCAAGCGGAATGCTTTGCGGAAAGCTTCAAACTTCTCCCTAGACAGAGCCTTCGTGACAAGGTCTGTAATGTTCTCCTGCGTGGGTACATATGCAAAGCTAATCTCCCCAGCAGAGAACCTCTCCCTCACATAATGATAATGCACCTCAATGTGCTTAGTTCCGCGCAAATGCCAATGCGCTCTGACTCTCAGTGAAGATGGTGGTGGTAGAAGACTGACAACACCCAAATCAGCCATAAGGCATCTGAGCCACACACACTCAACAATAGTTGTGAAAGCTGCCCTATACTCAGCCTCACAAATGGAAGTGGGCACAGTAGGCTGCTTCTTGCTCAATCAAGATATACATGAGCTACCAAGCATGAATCAAAAGCCACTAGTGGACACACGAGTGTCATAGCAACCAACCTAGTCTGAGTCAACAAAAACAATCAAATCTGGCAAAAGTGATCCCCCCTTGGGATAAAACAACCCAAGTAGTTGAGTACCACTCAAGTAGCGAAAGATGCGCTTAACCGCCTGCCAATGCTTGACGCCTAGGCAATGCATAAACCTACTCATCTGTGAGACAACAAACTGAATATCTGGCCAAGTAATGCATAAGTAAATCAAGCATCCAACAGCTTGCTGATAGAGGACATCATCAAATGCATCTTCAGCATCATGAAGACTCAATCGTAAACCTGTGTCCATAGGAGTGGCAATAGGCTTAGAGTCTTCAAGGCCAAAACGTTACAATAATGTGTCAATATATTTCATTTGACACAAATCCATTCCACCATCAACTTGCATAAATTGAATGCCCAAATAGTGATGCAAATGCCCCAAATCAGAAATCTCAAATGAGGCATGCAAATCACCCTTAAAATCAGCAATATGCTTCTCAATAGGACCAGTGAGCAGCATGTCGTCAACATAGAAAACAATGATCAGAAGCACATCATTAGCATGCTTAACATATAAGGTGCTTTTAGTTGGACTATTCTCAAAACCATGTGCAATGAGATAGGCATGTATTTTCTCATACCAAGCACGTGGTGCTTGCTTTAAACCATATAATGCCTTCCTTAGCTTGCACACCTGGTTTTCATGCCCTTCGCACAAAGCCATGGGGCTGAAAAACATACACCTCTTCATGCAAGTCACCATTCAAAAATGCAGTTTAAATGTCCAACTGATGTACATTCCAAGCATGATGTGCTGCAAGTGCAGAGATGCTCTGAACAGTAGTTATGCGACATGTAAATGCAAAGGTCTCATCTAAAGCAATGCCTCTTTCCTATGCATAACCCTTTGCAAGAAGCCTAGCTTTGGTGTAGCTCAGTGATGAGTAGCACCTCCTTTAATTTCAATCCGGGAAGACATGAGGATGGTATGAAGACCTCGAGCAAGTGAAGGCACAAATGTGTGAGTGAGAAGCACATTAACATGCACACACATACACACACACACGTGCACACACGGCAAGAACAAAGAGAGTAAGACAATGGAATCACTTCTATTGCAACAAAGTTCTCATACAAGCTCAAAACTACAAGAAGCTAGCCTCAAAAATGAGCTCTCTAGCTCTATTTATAGTTTTTGCCTAGCTTTGGCCCTGTCCAGACCTAGTGTCCGGCCTAGTTAAAAATTAGGTTCCAGGGTTTATTTGAGGGCTCAAACGAGATCTAAAAAATATGAAAATTGGCAGGCAACTACTTCTAAGGCTCCTCAAGCTCGAGGACTCCTCGGCTTCTACAAAATGGAGCTACAAAAAGGAGAAAATGGTATTTACAGGGGTTTTTAGTGATGAGAATCACTTTAAAATGATGTAAGGGTGTCACTCTAGCACAATGGTGAGTACCAACGTGAGGAGATACACCTCATAAATGTCAATCCGTGGAGACGTGAGGACCGGTATGAAGACCGCGATCAAGTGATGGCACAAGTGCGTGAGTGAAAGCACACAAGCATGCACACACATACACACACACACGCGCACAAGGTAAGAGCAAAGAGTGGAACAATGGAAAGCTTCGATTACCAAAGAGCTCTCTTACAAAACTGAAATCTACAACAAGCTAACCCCAAAAATGAGCTCTCCAGCCCTTTTTATAGTTTTTGAGTGGTTTTGGCCCTGTCCAGACCTAGTGTCCGGCCTAGCTAAAAAATAGGTTCCAGGGCTTATTTGGGGGCTCAAACGGAGTCTAAAAATCATGAAAATTGGTAGGATGGTAGATCTAATACTCCTCAAGCTCGAGGACTCCTCGGCTTGAACAAAATGGAGTTACAAAAATGAAAATTGGTATTTACAATGGTTTTTAGTGATAAAAATCACTATTTTTGTAGGGATTTCTTTTGAAAATTTGACATGTGCTTCTTGGAGCTCCCTACTTGCTCCTTCTTCTTGTGTGTCCACTTCCTTGATGCGCTTCCATGCTTTGTCCTTGACCTTAAGCTTCAACACTCCCCCCCCTCTTGAGTCTGTCGTCCCTGACAGACCCTTGTTGTAGTGGTCGTTCCATGTAGTACGTTGAGAGGTAGCGTCCTTTGCGTCCAACAGGGGCGATCCCTCTTCCCAATGTATCCTGGTCATTTGTCTGGTTCTTCACTTTGCCACTGTTATCTCTTGCAGTTTGTAGTCCCTTTGTACGTACTTCTGCCTTGTATTCCATCTGGGTGGTGCATTTGTGAGTTTTCCAAAACTGCTAGCTGCTCAAAGGATGTGGTCAATGTTGATTGTGAGCAACTCTCGGTGGTGGATGGCTCCCTTGTTCTTGTAGTGGTCACCGTGATGTCCTCTGATTCTTCCAAAGATGGCTTTCATAGTTTTCGTGCCAAGTACTTGTAACCCATAATGGATGATGGTTAAGTGCATTAGTGCATGGGTTGAACAAATTATGTGCCTTGTGCATGGCCTTGTAATGTGGCCCTACGTATGCGTACTTGGATAATGCATGGCAAGAAGTATGGTGCAAGAGATTGGGTCTTGAGCTAAGTGCTCAAGGGTATGCTGACGAAGAGGTTTCCTAATCTATCATGGTTATAGTGTTGTTGAAACATACACGTCTTACCATGGTGACGGGTCCGTTGATCTTCATCTCGTCGTGTTGTGGTTCCCTCATGATGTTTGACCGTCGGCTTGTCCTTTTTGTTGAGGGATGTCCTTGCTGGCAGTTTGCTGATGAGCACTTTCAAGCACATAGTTTTTTTTTTTTTTTTTTTTTTGGAACACGATGGCATCAAACAAGAAGAAAGAGGTTAGTATCAATAACATATTTTTCATGTGAAAATTGTGTCTCATGTGCCTGGGATTTCTCAATTGTGTCTATACACGGCCATGTAAGGTGGCCCTATATTGATGCATACTTTGGAAATGCATGACCTGAATGGTGCAAACGACAAGGTTATGCCAAAGGCACATGGTTGCTGCTGGTCGAGGCTTTTGATGTTACTTGTATACTTGATGAATTCTTTGATTGGAGGTGTCTATCGGATCTCGAAGTGATGTAATCCTCCGGATTGGAACCCATTTCAGAATAGTATTTGGCCCTGTAGAGATCACCTCAGGCCAGTTCTTCTTTGGATGCTGTCCAAACTTTGGTATCCAGTGTGGTTGGCCCCTTGGTTCTGTGGATGTTGCTTGTGCTTTTGGCTTCCAAACCCATATCCTGGGTGAGTGCCTACCTTTTTTTGTCGAAGGGTTGAGTTTAGCTTCTTTTGGTCCTTGTGCTCTGTTCTTACCCTTTGCTTTCCTTGGCTTCTTGGTTGAGGCCTTTCGCATGGCGGGGAGCATAGGTCTTCGTACGTGTAAGAGCTTCTTGGGTACCCACTTCTGTAATCGCCCTTGTTGAGCTGTAGCTAATTTTTTAGGCACCCAAATTTGTACCTGATTGTGGTCGGCCTTCATTGATAGCTTCGGTACCCAAATTTGATGGATTCTTCGTGCTTGACCCTGTCGTAGGTGCTTGGTTTTTCTTTTTTCATGGTCGATCTGGTTGGGTGGGAATCTTTGAGGTAACATCGATGGTTGCACTTCTTTCTTTACCCAGATCTGCTTCATGCCCCTAACTTCTTTCTGCTTGAAGGCTCTTTGTCTATTTGATAGACTGGTTATCTTGCACTGTTTTGCTTGCTTCTGAGGTTGAGCTCCTGTGGATGCTTTGCTCTTTAGAAGACAAGAAGAAGGTTCATCTTGACTTTGCGACTGTCCTTCCGTGCTTGCGTCCGTCTGGATCATAGAGCTTTTGACATCTACAACATCTTGTTCAAGAAGATTAGCCTTAGAGGAACAAAGAGAGTGTGTGGTGTCAGTTTCAGTGGGCATGTGATTCTCCAATTCTAATGTAATGCATTGATTATATACCCACACTTGAAGAAGTTGACTTCTTAGGTTCAAGTTGACAGCATGGTCGTAAATCCAATCTTGACCCAAGACAAGTGGTTCTGTGAGGTCCTCATCATGACACACTAGCATTTTGACTTTTATTGGAACATCTTGAAGGTAGATGGGAAGTTCCACCTCGCCCAAACAGGGTGTTTCCACGCCTCCTAATCCTATGAGATAGGCTTCTATGGGCTTGATGTCCAAATGCAGGTCTTGGCAGTATGAAAGTCTAACTGCACTAGTTGCTGCTCCTGAGTCAACTAATGCTCTCACAGTCCTTACACTCTTTCCTTGTCCTACCTCTATAGTCACAAAGGGCCGTCGATCAATTATTCGAGAAGTAGTTATGCTCGATTTTTGGCACATGTCCATGTGATATTTTGGAGCTTTTGTGTTGACATCTAGGCCTAGCCGCCGTAACTTATTTCTTCTGATGCGCTCTCTAGCCTCTGCTTGTGCTTCTTCTCTAACCCTTAACTCCTCTTCTTTTCGCTTCTTAGCAGTGTTGAGTCTCGTGAGCATTTCCTCTGTAAGAGGTTCTTGATATAACTTGACTCGACAACCACTAATATAGTTTGGTAGGATATCACCTTCTAAAGTGGCCAATTGAACTGCACCGCTAGTGGAGAGTCTATTAATGATCATGGGTCCATATCCTCGTTTCTCCAATTTGCTGGCATGTTGCTTTAGCGTGTAAACCAGCACTAGATCACCTTCCTTCAATCCTTTGTCCTTTACATGGGCATCAAAGTATGCCTTTTGCCTTTTCTTTGCAGCATAAATGCCTGCTGCTGCGCGTAGCCTCGTCTCACCTAAGCGTTCTAGATCAAAGATCCTGGAAGACAACTCATGTCCATTCCACTCATGCTCTTGTGCTACTTTCAAGGCTGGGATTAGGAAATCCAATGGTAGCACGGCATTCTGTCCAAAGACCATCTGAAATGGGGTAGCATTGAGTACCGTTTTGTAGGCAACTCGGTATGCCCAAACAGCATGATGTAGTTGTTTGTCCCAATCAGAGCGTTTATTATTTACAAGTTTCGTCAATACGTTACATAGGATCTTATTCGTGCTCTCGGCTTGTCCGTTAGCTTGTGGGTGATAGGGGGCAGACTTCTTGTGTATCACCATGAATTCTTTTTTTTAATATAAAGGAAGTTCGGCAATAGCCTACTCTCCCGGACTTGAATTAAATTAAGAAACAAAGGTACAATAGAAGGGGACTAGTGCCCACGGGACCCCCCAAATCCCACAAAGCAGGGGAAGCTTGGTTGATTCCTAGGTTGCAGTACAAAGAAGGTTGAATTCTCGAAGGAGATGTTCAATGACCTCATTCAAGAAGTGCGTACCTCTATCACTAACCAACTCTATTGGTAACCCATATCTAGTGAACACATTTTCGAATAAGAACTTAGCCGTCGTTTGAGCATCATTCTTTGTCGTGGCTTTTACTTCCACCCACTTTGTAAGGTAATCTGTGGCTACAATAATGTATTCTGCATGGGAGTTTCTAGCTGGGGGGTTAATAGGACCAACAAAGTCTATACCCCACTTTGAAAATGCACGTCCTCCCATCATTGGCCTTAAAGGCATCTCGTCTTTTCTTATCGGATATTGGGCACGTTGGCATGTGTCACATTTCTTCACATAAGTATGTGCATCCATATGAAGAGTGGGCCACCAAAGTCCTGAGAATAAAATGGTCTTAATTACTCTGTCAGGCCCAAAGTGTCCACCTGCAGCACCGCTGTGTGCAGTTTCTAAGACTTTCAAATAGTCTGATTCATGAACGCACAGTCTTAGGTAACCATCCTTGCCTCTTCGATATAGGTTGTCTCCTACTAAGGCATAGTCTTGAGCCTCTTGCTCCATACTCCGTTTTCTTGCTAGACTGGCCTGATTGGGTAATGTTCTCGATCTCATGAACTCAACCAATGGAGCACTCCAATCTGGGATTAATGACACATGATAGAGAGTGGCATGCTCCACTGGGGGTCTCTTCTGGCACACTGGACAATTTTGGATCCACTCCTGTATTTCTTTGTCCATGCTAGGCCAATACACTCCTAAACGTTTTAGATTCTGCAATGTTCGTTGTTTAGAGTAGTGATTTCCTAGCAGTCCCTCATGGGCTTGTTGCATCCAACTAGTATGTTCGTCGTCCTCCACACAACAAGCTAATACGCCCTCAGTATCTTGCTTATACATACTGCCGGCCAATATTTGATACTTTTGTGTCACAATTTCTTCTTTGCTTGTTTTCACATTTTTATTTGCAGGTCTGAAGGTTAGGACTGGCACCAACTTATTTGCCCATTTAGGAACAACTTCCAAATTGAACAGATAAGCATCGGGCAATTCATCAGACACTCCTAGCGGTGGCTCTCCTGAAGTGATGCGAGAAAGATGGTCTGCCCTAAGATGGGTTCTACCTTTCCTAACAACAACTTCAAAGTCGTATTCCATTAGTAAGAGGAACCATCTTACTAAGCGGCCTGTATTGCAAGGTTTGTTGACCAAATATAGTAAAGCTTGATGATCAGTGAAAAACTTGAACTTATTGGCCAATAGATAGTGTCTAAACTTCTTCACAGCGTATACCATGCCTAAGCCTTCTCTCTCTGTTGTGGTATAATTTCGTTCAGCTGCATTTAATTGCCTACTAGCATATGCTATCGGCAAATCTAGGTTTCCTTCACCCGTGGGTTGTGCTAGCACACATCCTATTGCATGATTGGAGGCATCTACATGGACATGGAATGGTTTACTCCAATCAGGAGTGGTCAGTATTGGTGCTGAGCACAAGCGTCGTTTCAGCTCGTTGAAGGAATTCTCGCATTCCTCGTTCCACTCAAAATTCGTTAGCAACCCGTAAAGAGGTTTAGCTATGATGGCATACATGTGGATAAACCTACGGTAATATCCACAATGGCCCATAAAGGCTTGTACCTCTTTAACATTCCTTGGTCTTGGCAGCTCTGCTATCGCTCTTACTTTGTCCTCATCTGTTGAAATTCCATTCTTAGAAACAATGTGACCTAAGATCTTACCTTGTCGTACCATGAACACACACTTCTCTGGGTTCAGACACACTCGATAATCTCTACACTTGTTGAAGATTTGTCTGAGCTCAGGGATGTGGTAATTTCTCTGTTGGGAATGCGCACATAAATCATCCACATATACTTCTAAGCTCTTCCGCAAGAACTCTTTGAAGACATGACACATGAGCCTTCGGAATGTTGCAGGTGCATTGGTGAGCCCAAATGGCATCACACAAAATGCAAAAATTCCCCATTCTGTGGCAAAGGCCGTTTTGTGTTGATCTTCGGGGGCAATGGCTACTTGGTTGTAACCTGAAAATCCATCAAGGAAGCTATAAACTTCCTTGCCTGCAACACGCTCCAACAGATGTTCGGTGATTGGAAGTGGATAACTATCTCTGATTGTAGCAGCATTAACTTTTTTAAGGTTAATGCACACTCGCAATTTCCCATTCTTCTTGGGCACCACTACGATGGGGGACACCCATTCAGTGTGCTCAATCTCATAGATGAATCCAGCTTCAATCAGCCTGTCAATTTCCTCCTTTATTTTGGCTGCATAATTGTCATTATATGTGTAGGGCTTTTGTTTAGTGGGCTTGGCATCAGCGCTCATCGGAATCGTATGAGAGCAAATCTTTGGATCTACTCCTTTCAAGTCTCTATAGTGCCATGCGAACACATCCCTATATTCCCTTAATAGAGCTACAAGCTCTTCTTCTTCTTTTGCACTTAGGTCGTCTCCTATGTACGTACATCGCTCTTCGTTCCCTTCAATGGTCACTACAATTTTCTTGGTCTTTTCTTTATTGTCATATGCTTCTCCTATAATGGCCTCTCTCTTAGGCATTCGTACCAAAATTTTTCGGTCTTCCACTTCATATTTCTTGAAATTTTCTGGTACTTCAAACAATGATTCTTCCTCTTCTTGTTTCACTGCTTTTCTTTTCTTTTTCTTTTGACCTCCTTCACTTCCTTCCTTTGAATTTATAGTTTTAATACTCGTGAGGGGTTCTTCTTCTTTTTGGGTTAACACTCCTATGTCTTCTAAATAGTGTTCCTCTGAGTCAAAGTAAGTATCCATCACAATGGATTCTAGATCATCGTCATTCTCTTCTTCTTCTATGAACTCACTAGGATCACACTCTTCCAACAGGGGCTGACACATGAACACTGAAATATCATAACCCTCCTCATCACAATGAGGTGTCCATTGTTCTTCATTGACTGCTATGTCCATGGTAGCTAAGATTTCTGCCCAACCATGAGGCTCAAATTCCTCATCTGGAAATATCATCGGTGTGTATGCTGGGTCTTTTATTGGTCTATCTCCTGGGGAAGTTCCTTCTTCTCTCGCTTTTAGGCGCTTTTCCTCTTCCTCTGCGACTTTGCACATCCACAAGTGAGTATCTTCATGCAGCCATGATGGATCAGGTGAACTTCCAGAATGCACTGAGATAGAATCTTCTTTCGCTTTGTGGATAGGATTCCACTGTAGGGGTGGTACATCTCTGAAGGTGTAATCCTTCAGATTGACCTTGGTTGTGACCCCTAAGTGTTGTAAGTACAAGGAGTTGGTTCCCCAATCCTGTACTATTTGCAATTGTCGTAGGAAGGGTCTTCCTAGGATCATCTCGTAGACATTATTTTTCTCAAAGTCACATATAGCAAACGTATGTTCAAACTCTACACCACAAGTGGTTAGAGTTATCCCTTCGAGCAATCCTAGAGGTCTTTCAAAATGACCATCTGCCATTTGAAGCTTCATTCTTGTTGGTCTTAATGTGGGTTTGCCCCATTGCTTCCACAGGGAGGTGGTCGCAATAGCAACACCAGCACCTGAATCTACAATTGCTTTGGTTGTGTAACCTTGATAGGTGATCAGAAGATAAGTATTACCTTCTTCACCTTCGCTCATATCTCCTATCTTGTCGAGAGGTATCTCTGGAACTTTTTGCTTAGAGCTTACTTTTGGTATATTGGATTCAAGTTCTGGAACCTGATCCTTCACATGATTCCATAGCTCCGGTTTTGCCTTGAGCAGCTCTTCCACAGTGAGATGACATTGAACCTTAGTGTTCTTCACAACATCAGTGTTTCTTGGAATCACTGAGTCTTCATTTCTTACCAATATTGTGGGGGCTCTGATCTGGAGAGATTCAGATTCCCAGGGGCCTGTGTAATGAGGCAACTCTTGTAAAGAATTAGATTCAAAATCTAATCTTTCCTCTTCTTGTTGCTCAGCTTGGTCTCCATAGATAGACGGAATGTCTTGGGGAAATTGATCACGTAGATCATCAATCTCAGGAATAGGAGGGGAGTTACCCTTCTCCTTGGCCCATTTCTCTTCCTGTATTTCCCGCAAGAACTCTTGAGAGTATTGTTGAATTGAAGGAGGTATTCCAGCATCCGTGGAATTAGGAACATAAGCTCCCATTGGTGGTGAGCTTCCTCTTTCAATAACTGGTTGAGCCTGTGGAGGTAAAGAAATTTGTGGTTTGTTTACCAACTGCTCTAATCTTTCTATTAAGCCTTGGAAATGCAAATCCGGTTTGACAGAGTTTGTCTGATTGAACTTTTGACTAGTCTCAAGTATGGCTTGAGCTTGTTCTACCATTTTCATGCACATTTTCATCCGTTCAATCTCTAAGTCTGCTCTAGGGTAACTCTTGTCTAGGTTTGCAGCTGTTGGCCCTTCTTGAAGACGAGCCTGGTAGGCCTTGAACATCATGTCCAAGCCTTCTGGGGTTGGATCTGCAAGAACAGACCCTGGTTGTGGATTATTTACAATGGGTGTTGGGGTGGAATGAGGTGGAGTGGATGGAGCTTCGGCATGCGAGGGGCTTTGAGACGCGATGTCTTCTATTTTTGTTTTGGTATCCCTTAGGCTTTCTTCTAGCTCGGATAGCTTTTTGTTCCACTTGCGATTAGCCTTCTCTCTGGTATCCTTCCATGTTCTTGGTTTCCTCTTACTAGGTTCTCCTGCCTCACTTGACTCCGACTGCTCAGATGGTTTTGCTTGTTGTGCAGCCTGTGCCCTAGTAACTGCCTGTACAGGAGCCACATTATTGCTACTTGAACTTGAATCTTCCACTAAGCCTACCACGTTGATGGGTGTGACCTTGGGTGCACTAGAGGGGTTTCTCGGACACTCTCTAGGAAGATGTTCCTTGCCACACTCAGGACAAAAGCCTTGTATTGTGATGTTTTGTCCTAGTCCCAGAGCTGGTTGGTGGGGACATTCACGAATGAAATGATCACCCTGACATCTAAAGCATGGTCCTCTAGGGGCTTGTGGTCTTACTTGTCTCAATTGGGGCCTAGTATTTGGATTCGTATACATGACATTGAAGTATTCTGGCTCCCAATTTTGTTCCATAGGTGGTGCCTCATATTGATACTGAGAAGTCTCACTTTGCTCAGGTGACTCTATATAATAAGCCTGTGGACTATCTTCATGGAAGTAGTCTGAACCATGAGCGTGAGAATCATTTTCTGAGACCAATGGGGTTAGTGGCACCAATGCTCTATTATGGTTCTCCTCCGCCATCGTATATTTAACTGGGATCACCTTGGCAGGAGCTGGTGGTTGGTTTCCTAGGACTGGTTGTGGTCTATATGGTGTCTGATATTGCTGCTGGTATTGAGGTTGATATTGTTGTGGCCTATAATATGGCTGTTGGTACTGATTCTGATACCTACCCTGCTGGTAAGGTTGCTGATAATTTTGTCTAACAGCCTGCCTGTTATAGGGACAATCCTGGGTCGTATGATTTGTGTATTTTCTCTCAATGGTGCAATACAGAGCATTAGGGTTTCCTTGGGGTTGAGTCATCATTGGGCAGACATTAGCCATGTGATCTCCTCCACATGTATAACATCGCTTCACTGAAGTAACCCTTGGCATTTGTCTATTTTGAACTCCTAGCTTTTTGGCCACTTGCTCAGCTATCTCATCTATCTCAGTGGAGGCTCTAGAGGTATGACTTGTAGAACTATCAGAATCCTTATAGAGTTTGGATAGTCCTAATTCCTCACCCAAGTTGTCTTCTATGTCAATGCACATCCGTATACACTCTTCTATGGATCTAGGATCTTTCAGGTATACATATGACCTTAATTTTGTGCTCACTAGGCCATCTAAAAACAGTGCCACCTGTTTGGCTGATGTGGGTAATTCTGGTACAGGGCATCTTTCCAAGTACTGTCTAGACCTTCTTCCTGCAAGTCGCACTATTTCTTGGGGTGTCTGCTTGAAGCTGTGGATCAAGGATGATGTGTTATGCCTGATACCACTCTTGGAAAATTCCACAATGAATTCTTCTAGCAGTTGACCTATCTCTCTATAGTTGCGACTGTTTAGAGGTTGGAACCAAGCTAAGGCAGTACCCTTAAGAGTCAAACCAAATGCCTCGAACTGGGTGAACAAGTCTTCAACCTGTTCAGCTCTTAGCACTTGTTTGAACTCCGCCACATGATCATAAGGATCTCCAAATCCATCAAAGTAGTTCTTCATTGTCTTAACCACTTGAGAGGGTCTAAGGGTTCTTGAGTGTTCTCGTGGTCTAGGCAATGGGAAATCATGATCATCTCTTTGATGTCTGTGAACTCTATGTTTCTCCCTTTCAAGTCTTTCTGTTCCATATCCTGATTTGTCTCTGCCTATAGTGTCTGCAAAGCTTACCTCCGGTCTCTCTCTAGTTCTTTATCTCTGGGTTTCATGAGCCTTGGATGATCCGGCTCCTTGGAGGCCCTGGGAAACGTTAGATCTTGGTGGAGGGAAAATTGCTTCACCTTGCCAAGTGTAAGCATGTCTGTCATGATCTGATACCAAGAATAATTTCTGAGATGTGTGATCTAGGTAGACAGCTTTCCCTGGTGTCTCTGGGTCCTTGAATTCGTAGATGGTGACTACTGGGCTAGGTTGATCTGGCCTAAATCTCCAAAAGGCTTCCTCCGTTTCTCTATTCACGAATAGTTCTATGCTTTTGTTATCTTGAGGAATCCATTCTGGAGTGAGCACTCTGGTTAGAACTGACTTACCTCTAGGGGTCTTGGGTTCTCCTCCTAAGTCTCCTTGCTCCAGGTCTCCTATCTCATTCTCAGGAATGATATTTCCAAACTCATCTGTCCTATCTGGTAAGTTGGTAACCACATACATGGTTCCTTCCTTATCAATGTAAGCACCCTCTTCAAACTTGACCACTGGGTGTTCAAGTCCAAAGGGTTGGTCAGGATTCTTGAGTTGAACCACTGATCGTCTTAGACCATCCTCATAGATGCGAGCACCTAATTGGTTGGTCCTGATATACTCCAATTGGGTCTTATAGGGACCTTCTGGTGTCTGTAAATAGGCAATGTCTGAGCTACGTGTGGGTCTTTCCATGCTAAAAGACATTTCCGAGTCACTGGTTTCTGAACTTCGTGTGTAAGGATAACCACTAAGCTGTTGAGCCCAAGACTTGGATGTATGGTTGACACTAGCCTCAGATGACCTAATGCTTTGTCTATCCTTGCCTAAGTGTCTGCCAGATCTCAGGTTCATAAGCCTTGGCTTCTACTCCCAAAGTTCTCTTATATTGCTCAAAATCCTTTAGAACACCTTGGTCTTCCAATTTTCCTGAGGGTCAACTTCAAAATACCCTATCTAATAATCCTGGTATTAATAGTAACATAGCCAGTCGATGTTTTTGTTGTACTCCTCACGAGCTTTCCAACAAACCCAAGATCACTCCGAACGGATTTCGTATGAGAAATTTATGCCAGTTCAGGGTTTTGGGGGTTAAAACAGGGAAACAGGGTCTCTCAGAAAATGCTTCAAATCAGGCGATATATGACATTTATAGGACACGATACTTGTTACTTGAGGAACTCGATACACGATACTTGATCTTTGAACAGACGATATACGATATTTCAAGGAAAACGATACTTGATACTTCCCCTAAACGATACACGATCTCTAGCCGCAAACGATACACGACCTCCAAGCCAAACGATACACGATCTCTCACAAAACGATCGCTGGACAAAACGATATCTGAGCAAACGATCGCTGGACAAAACGATCTTTGACAAAACGATACTCGATACTTAGCTCAAAACGATACTCGATCGCTGGCAAGTATCGCGATCTCTGAGACGCGATACACGATACTTGGACCAAAACGATACTTGACCAACACGATACACGATACCTGAATCCAGACGATACACGATATTTGATCGCAGACGATACTTGATCTTTGGGAGAAAACGATACATGATACTTCCCCAAAACGATCTTTGGTCAAAACGATCTCTGGACTCAACGATCTTTGGTCAAAACGATACACGATCGACGATATTTGGTTCAAAACGATACGCGATCTCTGAGTGAAACGATCTACGATCTTTGACCAAAACGATCGCTAAGCAAAACGATACCGATCGATGGGAAATATCGCGATACTCAACCTCAGGAGCAAAACGATACTTGTGAAGTATCGCGATACTCGACCGCGGGAGTAAAACGATACTTGACCCTTAGACAAATTTTAACAATTGTTTTTGAATGTTTGATTTTGCCCCCTTGATTTCCTAGCTCTTCTCTCTTATCCTCACTCTCTGTATCAAGCAAAATTCAATATTTAACCTCTGTAAATCCCAAACGATACTTGACGCAGGTCGACTTTTTTTCTCAAAAGAAAACTTGGATTTCCTGAGAGTTTATGAGTATGAAGTGGGTTTGCTTACCTTTGATACTCTCTTCCAACTCTCCTAGCACCCTATTTTGCTCTGCGTAGCTCCCAAAAGCTTTGTTTCTCAAAAACGATACTTGACGCAGGTTTTAGCACTTCCGAAAATGGCCGCTCAGATTCTTGGTGTTTGGAGAGTGTTTCACGAGTTTTTCTTCAGCGATTCAGTTCTGCACCCCCCTCTAAGCTTCTCGCTCACAACCACAAGTAAAAACAAGGTGAATGTACTCTAAAAAATGGAGAAAAACTGAGAAGATGAAGGTGGGTGGAGATGGTGAAGATGAAGAAGAAGGAAAATTCAAAAAAACTGAACTGAAAATGATGATTTTTTTACCTTCCAACGTCGCTACTCTACGTCTTACCGTCACACGCTCGTCCTCCAAGCTCTCTCCCCGGCAACGGCGCCAAATTTGGTGTCACTCTAGCACAATGGTGAGTACCAACGTGAGGAGATACACCTCATAAATGTCAATCCGTGGAGACGTGAGGACCGGTATGAAGACCGCGAGCAAGTGATGGCACAAGTGCGTGAGTGAAAGCACACAAGCATGCACACACATACACACACACGCGCACAAGGTAAGAGCAAAGAGTGGAACAATGGAAAGCTTCGATTACCAAAGAGCTCTCTTACAAAACTGAAATCTACAACAAGCTAACCCCAAAAATGAGCTCTCCAGCCCTTTTTATAGTTTTTGAGTGGTTTTGGCCCTGTCCAGACCTAGTGTCCGGCCTAGCTAAAAAATAGGTTCCAGGGCTTATTTGGGGGCTCAAACGGAGTCTAAAAATCATGAAAATTGGTAGGATGGTAGATCTAATACTCCTCAAGCTCGAGGACTCCTCAGCTTGAACAAAATGGAGTTACAAAAATGAAAATTGGTATTTACAATGGTTTTTAGTGATAAAAATCACTATTTTTGTAGGGATTTCTTTTGAAAATTTGACATGTGCTTCTTGGAGCTCCCTACTTGCTCCTTCTTCTTGTGTGTCCACTTCCTTGATGCGCTTCCATGCTTTGTCCTTGACCTTAAGCTTCAACAAAGGGTTTTGAAAAAAATGAAGGGTTGCCTTAGTGCTAGATCTGCATGTGTGTCCGTACTTGCTTCTTCCCGTATACTGTCAACACTCTCCCCCCCCTAGGGTCTGTTGCCTCTGACAGACCTCTAGTCCACTGTTTGATCAATGTACTTATGCAGGAGGTCGGTTGCCACTTCTTGTTCCTTGATGCGTAGTCCCCAGACCAAGTCTCTCTGGAGGGCATCCCAATTGACTGCTCCCGGCATATCAGGGTGTGGTGTGGTGTAGAGCTCTGAGTGAATGGTTTGTTCACACACGAATAGATGTAGCAGGTGGGTTGGGCGTGGTGCGAACACTTCTGAGTGTGACTCCCAAAACCCCGTGGTGAACATATCATCAAAGGTTTGCTTGTAGCAGGCAGGGAGATATCTTATTCGTGCATGCCATGCGTAAGCTACTCGAATGCTCGGGGTCGTGCTCATGTCATACAGCAAATCATAATTACCATTGATGAAGCCCGGAATTGAAGGCTGGATGTTACGTACATTTCGAAAGGTCTTTAGGACCACTTGCATCATGTCCAAAATTTTGAGCATCATTTGAGCGGCGACATCCGGCATGGGGTGGAGGCGTGGCATCCAATGTTTGATGGTGGCTATCATGTATGATACTGTAGGTGTGCCGGTTGGGGGTGCGATTGCGGGGTAATTGAGCCATTCTTTACAATTTGTGTTGTTCTGAACCTTGATGGCGAATGCTTTCCATGATCTTCTTCTTTGTACTGGACCAAAGCAAGGGTAATACTTCAAATGCATGGGAGCGTGATCCCATGTTCGTAACATCTCCGGATAGGTCTCTAGTAACTTTTGCCTCCATATGGGTTGGAATATGGCCCCCTTTCTGGCTGCCTCTGGAATGTCCTCGGGTTCGAACTGTGTTGCGAACTTAGGGTACTGGTTGGTTATGCGTTTGATCTCAACATTATAGTCAGCCAGCAGTACAAAATAGGGCTTATATTGTAACTCTGAACTGGTGATCAACCGCCTAGGAGCCAAGTGCGAGAAATATTCAGACTTGAGTATAGACTCATAATTGTCTTCAAATGTCTCCTCCACTGGAATGACTACTGTTTCTTCTTCTATGGTTTGATCAGGTGGAGAGGGAGGTCGTTCATACTGTAACAACTTGATTTTTAGTTCTGCAACCTGTTGTCGTAGCTCAAGTACCTCACTGTTGGTTGAAGGTTCAGGTTCTGGCGAAGTAGCGGCCTCGACCGTCTCTTTAGGTGTGGGTGGGTGTGTTGTCGGTACTTTGGATCCTTGTAGTTCCTTTATCTGGTCTGCCAACTGATCATGAGCCTCCAAGAGGGTCGCATAACCTTCTAAAACTTGTTGAATATGCTCTGAGGGGACAACCTGGAATTTTGCAGAGTCTATAGGTGCTCCCGGGGTGTTTTCCATGGCCGCTTCTAGGTTCTCCTGGTTTTGTTGTTGTAGCCTTCTGTTCTCTTCTTGAGCGCTGCTAGATGGCGATGTAGTAGAGCCATGTTGCGTTGAAGTCTCGCATTGCGGCCCATTTGTTCTCTGAGTTGTTCCTCCATAGCTTTGCCTGTCTCTGCATACTTAGCTTCGAGTTCTGTCTTCGATTGTTGGAGGTCAGTCACCTGGTGTTGTAGTGCTGTATTACCTAGTTCCAAGGCATCGACTCGTGCCTGGAGTTGAGTCGAGAGATTGCACAGCTCTGTGTTATTTTCTTCTAATAGCTTATACTCTTGCTTAAGCTGAGTGGCCGCTTCAACCATGGTGTTTAGTGCACTACTAAATGATGTGGATGCATGGGTAGAGGTGGAACATGCAAAGGGTCGGGAAATGGGGAAGGGAAAAGTGGATGATGTGCCTATGAGTGAAGTGAGATGTGATGATGGTGGAACAGACGTGGCGGTGGGTGCTCCTGTGGATGGTGAAATATCCATGGGATCGGATGTGATAGTGTGTGAAGAGTGAATTGTGAATACGGGAACGGTAGGTAGTGTGTTAGTGGTGGCAGTGAATGTGGGGGAGTGGGGTTGGGGAAGGGACTTTTTATTATAATTCTCCACCTGTTGGAGTATATTTACAAGGTTTGTCCAGAATGACGGTTGTGTGACTTGGGTTGAGCCTGAGGGGGTTAACAGGGGTACAGTGGGTAGGGGTTGGGAGGAAGGAACTGTGTGGGTGAATGGAAAAGGTTGGGATAAGGTTTGGCTAGTGGCAAGTGGTTGTCCCAGGGCGGGGAGATAAGAGGGGTGACCTATTATGGTTTGATCGGTGGCAGGATGACCTGTGTGGGGTTCAAAAATTTGGGCAGAAGTGATAGCTGTGGGTAAAGGGAAAGCTGTAGAAAAGGAGGTGTGTACGTTGGTTTCACCATGGATGGATATCGGTTGTTCAGAAAGACTCGTGGAAAAGGGTTCTGAAGGCTAGCTGAGAGGTGATGGCGGAGGTGGTGAATGTGTATTTACATCTGGTTCGTCACTGGGACTAGGGCTAATCATCTGAACATCTTCTGTCATTGGAGTAGGCAATACGGTAGATACCTCCATTTGAATCATCTTTCCCTGCCGTGGCCTTGTATCTATCCTTCTTTGATCATAAGTAGGGTTGGCCTGATAGACCAATGTTCTCATGGCTTCCCCGATGCCACGTGTGTCCGCCAAAAGGTTCAACGATTCTACAAAATGTGGGTCGATGTTCTCCGATTGCAACATGTGGTTTACTAGGGCTCGATTCGCTTCTTCTGACATCTTGTGTCTCCTCTGCACCTGCTTGATTGTCCGGTATAGTCTTTTGAGTTGTGCGGTATAGGCAGGGGCTTCCTCTTCACTGTCTTCTGGTTCATTTCTTTGTGCACCTTCCTGAACTTGTGTGTTTGGGTCATGAGGATGTTGTGCCACCTCTTCCCCGTGTACTCTGCTTGTCTCGCCCCGTGGCTGTTCTCTTTGGACTGATGCTCTCGGATCAACATTGTCAGGGGAACCTTCACTGTCTGATAGGTGGACCGTCTGTAGGAATCTTTCAAAATCAAAGTTTGGATCCTCTGTGAAGGTGGCCATAGATGCAAACTCTGCATCGGTAGGTAGTGGAGGGGCGGATGGAGCGGGTTGTACCACATCCCCAGCTTGAACTCCTTGAAGATGGATCGTGAAAGGTGCACCTGAGCTTCTGGTCTAGGGGAAGCTTCGGTCGTGGCTTCGTGAGGGATCATTACCTGGGAGAGCGATCCACGCATTCGTTTTGCAGGCTGGCTCCCTGACTTCCGCCGTTTGAACAACTCCAGTTGTGCATATTTTAGGGCTCTGGCAACCGGCACATCATATGCAAGACATCGATAGATAATTCTTGTAAGCGCACAACAGCCATGTAAAGTAGGCTTCCTCACTCCCCGCTTGCCTGCTTCATACACTTGGTCCAAGATCCATACAGGCATCTTAATGGGCAAGCTTCCAGTCTCTGCTAGATATAGCCCATACCATATTTTCTTGTGTGGTTGGGTGAAGCGGTCTTGAGCTGGAAATGCGAAGTGTTGTAGGCACATTCGTAGAGGTATGGCGATGTTAGGGGTGAGGGCACACATTTCCTTTAACTTTTTGATTCTGTTGCTCTTCTAACTTTTTGATTCTGTTGCTCTTCATTGAGTCTGGTATCAAGGGATCGCGATCCGACGGTACGTGAGTGCCATACATTTGAAGGGCTTCCCTGATTAAGGTAATATTCAATTCAAACTTCCTCATTTCTTCCTGGTTTGATAAGGAGGGCACCCAGAATGTGCCTGAATGATCTTTATCACCTGTCGGCTTCAGTGTGGCAATTAGGTAGTAGCACATGAGGAAATCGGGTTTAGGCAGAGCTGCACTAAAATAAGTTTGTAATCCTGCTTTTGCCAGATATCTTGAAGTGGAGCTGCATTCTGTAAGGTTTCGAATTCTCTTGAAAAGAACTGGAAGGTCCACCACACTCCTCCACACTCCATCTTGGACTCCCATATATGATCTGCGTCTCCCAAGTCTCCTGGCATTTCATTGAACCAATGAGAGTGCCCTTTTACTCTTTCGGTTAGGCCATTTGGTGGATCTGGAATAGGAATTCTCCGCACATTCACGAACTCTTCAGGCCGAGCTGTTGGTGGGGCCTCCACCGGCATGGCATCCCAATTGATTTGAGCACCAGAGCCTGCCTAAGAGCTTGTACCTGCTACTGCTGCCATGGGAATCGGGTGCTTATCTGCTAGAAGAAGAAAGGCACATTAGTGTTGCATAGGAAACATGATGTAATGGTGTTCCCTGCACAATACTAACATGACAATCCCGAAGGTTAGTGGTCAGAGATGAAGTGCTTGTGATAGGTGTGAGTGGTGATTAGAGGTCAGTATCATCCTAGATGCCTACTTTGGTTATGCAGTGGAATCGGAATGCACCTATGTCAGAGTGGATGGATTTACAAAAATTGGGTCAGGGGGTTTGATACATGGTTTAGGTCTCCAAACTTTGATAGGGGATTCGTAGCTCTTAGAGCTAAAGACAGGCAACGGTTTATGAACTAGGTTGTGATGGATTTGGGAGCTTTTTGGTACCCATTTCCAGGCATTCCTCGATGTGACTGAGTGTGGGTCAGAGGGGTATTTAGGTTGAGTTCTTGTGTTGTTAGTCGAGAGGACTTGAGAGTGTGGAATGATGCCAGTAACTAGAGTTGGAACTATTTGGGCACGTAAACAGGCCTTGGGCACCCATATGTGTCTAGCATTGGGGCTAGCCTTCCTTGACCGCTTAGGGACCCAAATAGATGTGGTGTGCCTAGGAGGTTTCCTAGGTACTCCTTCACTTGTGTTCGTGATGGTGTGGCTGGTTTGTTGTCTCCTCGAGAGTCTGCTATTAGACTTGTGGGTTTTCCATCCTTGCGTATCCAGATCTGCTTTGCGCCACGAGGTGCTCCGTGTTGCATGGGTTCGCGCTCCTGCTTCTTGATCAATGGCCTCCTTCGTGTTGTATAGTGTTTGGTCTTCATGTTTAGAATCTCCTTTGACCCCGCTGCGAACTCCTCATTGAATCCTGTACCTTTGGTAAGATTGACAAACCTCTGCACCATAGAAGTTTGGACAAGAAGAGCAACATTATCTTTATGTGGATTCCTGGAGGGACCAGGAGTTGGTGCCTGTTCTATTGGTTTGAGTGCTTGATTTTCTAATTCAATCGTCAGACGGCTTTGGCCTACCTAAGCCTGAAGAAGTCCACTTCTTAGGTTGAGGTTGATTGCGTGATCATAGATCCAGTCTTGGCCTAAGACAAGAGGTTCGATCAGATCCTCGTCTTCACACACTAGCACTTTTGCTGGCATGAGGACCTCTTGTATGTAGAGGGGAAGATCCACCTCTCCCATGCAAGGGGTTTCAACACCTCCTAATCCTATCAGATATGCTTCTAGGGGTTTTACCTCCAATTGTAGCTGTTGGCAATAAGAAATCCGAACTGCACTTGTGGCTGCTCTTGAATCAATTAAAGCTCTCACGCTTGTTGTGCTGTCTCTTTGTCCTATTTCTAGGGTCACAAAAGGTCGTCGATCCACTACCTTATGGGTACATTCACCTGAAGCCTCACACATGGCCATGTGATAGCCTGGGGACTCTTGAGTGTCAGTCATAGGCTGATCCCTCCCTTGTCTCCTCAACTTCATTCGTCTGATGCGCTCTAAGGCCTCTGCCTGTGCTTCTTCTCGAATTCGTTTTTCCTCCTCTTTACGTTGCTTAGCAGTATTGAGTCGACTTAGCATTTCCTTCGTGAGGGGTTCCTGATACAGCTTGACTCTACATCCGCTAATATAGTTTGGGAGAACATCACCCTCTAAAGTGGCTAGTTGTACTGCTCCACTCGTGGAGATCCTATTGATGATCATAGGTCCGTAGCCTCTCTTTTCTAGCTTCCTTGCGTGTTGTTTCAATGTGTAGACTAAAACTAGATCTCCTGCTTTCAAGCCCTTATCATTCACATGGGCATCAAAGTATGCCTTCTGTCTCTTCTTAGCTGCATATATCCCTACAGCTGCTCTCAGTCTTGTTTCTCCTAATCGTTCAAGGTCAAAAAGTCTAGAGGAGAGTTCATGACCCGTCCATTCGTGCTCTTGTGCTACTTTCAATGTAGGTATTAAGAAGTCCAACGGTAGCACTGCGTTTTGGCCAAATACCATCTGAAAGGGGGTGGCTTGGAGTACCGTTTTGTAGGCGACTCGGTATGCCCAAACAACATGGTGTAGCTGTTTGTCCCAATTAGAGCGTTTATTGTTCACTAATTTTGTCAATACATTGCATAGGATCTTATTGGTGCTTTTGGCTTGCCCATTGGCTTGAGGGTGATAGGGGGCAGACTTCTTATGCACTACCAAAAATTCTTGGAGCAGATTTTCAATAACTTCATTCAAGAAGTGAGTGCCTCTATCACTAACTAGCTCTATGGGTAGCCCGTATCTTGTGAATACATTCTCAAACAAGAATTCAGCAGTTGTCTGAGTGTCGTTCTTCCTTGTGGCTTTTACCTCTACCCACTTGGTTAGATAGTCCGTGGCAACGATGATATACTCAGCATGGGAACCCTTAGCTGGGGGATTGATAGGACCTACAAAGTCTATTCCCCACTTAGAGAATGCACGTCCGCCCATCATGGGCTTCAGGGGCATCTCATCTTTGCGTATAGGATACTGGGTTGGCTGATAAATCTCACACCTCTTCACATAGGTATGTGCATCCATGTGAATAGGTCCCAAACACTTTTTATGCTAGCACATCAAATTCACATGAGGAGAAGAATTGTTCAAATCGACCAAAGTACATCACGCCACTCATGCACTATCCATGTGGTGACTATGGCCATATTCAAAGAAAATGCTCTCTACCTGAGGGTGCACCTCCTTGTTAACACTACTCTGATGCCAAAGACCACTATATAAGGGATTGCCCCCCAAACATCCCTGCTCCAATTCACATGATATCAATATCTCTGCAAGAAGAGTATGGGTCCACATTCTGTTATTGTTTTATCCTCTATGGCACATATGATGACTAGATCCACACAAGTAGGGATCTCCACAAAGACACATAAATGTTTGCAGATACATTTGGAAGAAGGGTGTGATAATGCTAAAGCAACTTGATATATGATGAACATTGAGATAATGCCTTCCTTGCCACTTGAAGAAGATAATCTACTTCATTGGATAATGGGTAGTACATAGTGCTGCACTATGGAAATTTGTGAAATAAATGAAGAAATGGACCAAGATGAACCTTGTCTAGCCTCTGCACTCAAGAGTGAATTCCCAGCAGAAGGTGCTTAATTATGTCGGACTGAGGTAAAAATATCTAACTTACAAACATTCAATAAGGGAGAAGGTATTGGAAGTGCAACTAGCAGTAGCCATAGACATAGGCGTAGAGGAAGCATGTGAATGGAAACACAAGAAGTACGGGGGACTAAATCCATTATTTTTTCAAAGAAATATGTTTTCATTATCTCTTGGACAAACCATAAACAGTGATTTTAATCACCCATGTAACATATGTAAGATATAAAACCCAATTTTGTATCAAGCAACTCCATTTTGTGCAAGCCAAGATGTCTTTGAGCTTTAGGAGCTTAGGTAGAATGCTCATACAAATTTTATAATTTTTAGACTTCATTTGGACCTCTAAATGACCCTTAGAACCTATTTTTTAATTAGGCAAGAGACTAGGTTTGAAATCGATCAAAACTAGTTTTAAAACTATAAAAACATCTAGAAAACTCATTTTTGAAGTAGCTTGTTTGAGATTAGCTAGTGTGTTCAAGTTTTCTAAGAGCTATTGGGAGTAATACAAGTGTGATTCTCACCTTCCATTGTGTCTCTCTTGTCTCTACCGTGTGTGCATGTGCATGCGTGCACTTGTGTGCTTCTCATCTCCACCTTCATGCACATTAGTCATTCACAATCTTCACATCATCCTAGATCTTTAGCGGATTGACAATTAAGCATGTGGAACTTCTTGATGTGGTGCCTACCCTTGTCTAGAACAACACCAAATTTGGCACTGTTGTCGGGGATGAGCTCTAGGACGAACATGTGATGGTAAGGGTATTATGAGAATTGGCATTGGAAGGTAATTATTTTTAGTTTTTTTGTTGTTCTTATGCTATTTTCATCTTCATTCACCTCCCCTACACACTTCTTTCATCCCTATATTATCCACTTTCATCACAAAAAACCACAAAAATTCAACATATCCACCTTTCTCTCCTCATTTCCTTCATTTGCAAGAGAGCGAGAGAGAGAGAGAGCGAGAGAGAGAGAGAGAGCAAGTGTGTGTGTGCATTTGATTGTGTTATTGAGTTTTCCTTGCAAAAAAGTGCTTCAAAACAAGATTATAGCTCTCCATAGGTAAATTTCTGATTTTATTACCATTTTTTTCAAATGCCTCAAACCATCACAATGGTCTGAGAAGTTCATGTTTTTGGGTATGTGTCATATGCACGGTGTAGAGCATCCTTGCGCTTAAAGAAATCCATAGCCGCATCTAAAAAATTTCCATTTTGGTGAACCATCATGATGGTTCATCACCATCATCACGAGGCATCACCATCGTGATTGGCTCATGCCATTGTGACGGTTTGTGACCATCGTGATGGGCCAAGGCCATCGTGACGACTCATATGTTGGTACATTTGGCAAGCCTAAATGCTTGGTCAAAACCATGAGGACTACATTTTATTCTAGCTCAACTTACATGGGGAAGTATGTGGGAACACTTGCTTATGTTTTTCACATTATTACCATAGATAAATGGTAAAGGAATAAAGTAGGAGAATCTTTTGGACGTACGAGATGACAAGCCAATGACTTGGTTGTTGAGAGAATCAATTCAATCACGCCTAAAGTGTAGGAACACTTTTAGGAGTGGGAAGATTCAAAATTCAGATCACATACACATGTATATTTACATCACTCTTGAGTCATAGGAAAATGAGCTACAATGAAGAGCTATTGAGCTACAACCTTGAGCTCTACTACTGTAAAAGTAGTCTTCTACATTCTCCATGTATCATATGTGCTTTATCACTTACAAATTGATACATTTCTTCATGATCATTTCTGTGACTGTTGCTTGTCAACTTCTCATCATTTTAGTGATTTTGTAGAAGCATGTTCTTTATGTATACTCAATCATTTGATGCACTTTAACTTTATAGATAGAATGAAGTGTCTAGTTTGTGCCTACAAAGTTTCATTAACATTGATATAGTAGATCTTGAGATATGTGTTCATGAAGTAGCCTATGTTTGCACTTCTTCTTGCTCTTGAAATGTTAAGATGACCCCCTGAGATTGTTAAACTTATTGCTCAATGTGTAGTCCCTCTAAATTCATGAAATAACTTGTTTTAGTAAGCTAAATACTTCAAATAGATGTGTGCAATGTTGGTGCATTTTACCCAAGCCTACATGCTTGATATATTTGATATTATCCTCATTTGTAAGTCACATGAGTAGTCATGTGAACACCTCTTGTAAAAGAGTTCATTTTATCTTTTGTAAATGGAAAAAGAAAAAAGGAAAAGGATGGCTTACCTCATCCATGATGTAAAAGCAAATTCGTGGCTCCAACTACCAAAATCACAAATTTTTGAGCTGAGGGAATCTCTCCTAACTTTGGGGATCACTTTTAGGTGGAGCCATTCGAATTCGAATTCAAAACTCCCTCCAAGAATAGCTATAAAAAGAGAAAGAAGGAAGAGGCGATTAGCAAGCCTTGTACGTGACCACTTCATGTCATTTTGTAGAGATTGAAGAGCTTACTCCATAGCTCTATCATTCTACTCCCATTGTGCAAAGATTCATTGCCAATGTGGTTGTAATCATATGTGAATCTATACATTTATTATCATCTACCTCTCTGTTTTGTTCTCTGCTATACTCACTCAGAGCAGTAACGTCCGAAGGTCATATCTCGAGTTCTACTGATTCTTTTTCAGTGTTTTAAAGTGCCTTGGATAGCTCTTACTGTCTAGTTTGTAAATATAAATTTTCATTGTCATTGGATTAATAATTGGGGAGATATATGCATTTTACTACTCACTGGTCTATCTCTGCAGAGCCCCGAGAATTGTGGGAATGTTCCAGAAATTGATGAAACTTGTTCTCAGTGCTCAGTCCATTATTTGAAGTGTTTTAACTTGGATTGGGAAGCTTGCTAAGTCTATTTGCTATGCCCAAAAGGAATTTTTCGAATTCCTACCAGGTTGAGAGCACTGTTCATTTTTTCTAGCAGGTGTATGTCCAAAAATAGCAAGTTTTGGGAGCTAGTCATTTCGCAACTAGTCTGTCTTGACTTAAACTTTTGGGATACATGTTCCAAAGTACTTGGCTGATATTTTGGTGGATTTAGGAAGCTCAAAGGGTCAACTAATCAACTCTGAAGTCTCAGTTGGCTAGTGTGAAGCTGGTTGTAGCAGCACCTACTCATCTTTGGATTGCATCCACCATCTCTCTTCACAGTGGTATCAGAGCATAGTCAAGCAACATGGGAGATGGATTTCCATCAACAATTGACAAATTGGATCGAAACTACTACCCGGCATGGTCTCTAAGGATGGAGGCTTACCTTCAAGGGAGGAATCTATATGGATTCATATCCGGAGATGAAGCAATGCCAACCACGAGGAACAAAGGGCAACCATCACATGAAGAAGTGGAAGGACTTTCGAATTGGTGTTCGAAGGATGCACTTGCAAGGTCCTATATTCTAAACTCAATCTCTGACTTTCTTTTACCTCATGTCAAGGGATGCAAGACATCAAGAGAAACCTGGAATGCACTTGCTTCTTTCTTCTCTTCCAACACTCGAGCAAGGAAGAACCAATTGTGGATGGAGTTCACAACAATGAAGAAAAGCCCGAAGCAAAATGTGACTGATTATGTCACAAAGATGAAGGAGATTTCTGACCAACTTGGAAGCATTGGAGAGGTAATTGAAGAGGAGCAAATAATAAGGCAAATCATGAATGGAATCAAAGCAGACGACAAGTGGGAGTCATTCACAACAGCCATGGATTTATACATGGATATGCATGTACTCGACCTCAACACACTCATGGGCCAACTCTTCACTCATGAAGCAAAGATTAGCAAAGTTGGTGAGTCCTCAAGAGGTAATCAAACTTCTGCCTTATATTCTGATAAAGCTAAGGTCAAGGACAAGTCAAAGAATAGGAAGAATGAAGATGAAGGAAGCTCTTTCCAAGCAAACTTTGCAGGTAGAGGAAGAGCTAGAGGAAGAGGCAGAAGTGGAAAGCAAGGCAGGGGGAGATTCCAATCATCTCAACCTTGCAACATATGTGGCTTATCTAACCATACTACTGAAGAATGTTTCAGGAACCCAAGGAACTCAAGAGGAAGAGGATTCAATAGAGGTGGCTATGGATCAAATAGAGGTAGATACAATGGAGGCTACAACAACAACAACTACTACAACAACAATTACAACAACAACAACTATCAAAGTGGCCATAGAGGAAGAAGAGATTACAATAACTATGCAGAGGACCAAAGTCAAGAAGATTCATTATTGATTATGAATCTATCAGCGAAGAAGGGTAAGGATGATGATCACATATTTTACATTGATTCGGGATGCTCGAACCATGTAGCAGGAAATGTGGCTTTACTTTCTGATTTGGAAGATCCTCATAACAAGCATGAAGTGCAGACAAGAGATGACACAAAGCACTCAGTGGAGAAGATAGGTAATGTGAAGACATCAGATGGGAATATGAACCTCTTAAGCAAAGTCTTGTATGTCCCTACAATTACCAAAAATTTAATAAGTGTTGGACAGATTGTTGAAAAAGGATTGCAGGTTAGATTCAATCGATTTGGAGCATATGTTGAAGGCCCAAGGCAAGGCTTTCAAAGGATTGCCAAAGGAGAAAAGACAGGAAGGCTTTTCACTTTTGAAGTGGAAGATACAAAGAACATAGCTTTGTTTAGCTATGGATCTCAAACTCTAACAGAGTTGGAGATATGGCACAAAAGGCTTGCTCACATTGGTGAGAGGACACTCAAACAAATTTGCAGGGACCAAAGTGTACTTGGTTTGCCTAATATCACAAGGCAACACATGATTTATAAGTGTGAAGCTTGTCAACTCGGCATGGCTCATAGACAACCTTTCAATAACAAAGGATATATGTATCAAAATCCTTTGGATCTAGTGCACACGGATGTGTGGGGTCCAAGTAAGGAGCCATCTATATCAGGCTAAAGATATTATGTGTCTTTCATAGATGATTGTAGCAGGTGGACCATTCTGTTTTTCATGAAGCACAAGGATGAAGTGTTTAATTGCTTTAAGAAGTATATTGCTCTTGTTGAAAACCAAATAGGTAGGACTTTAAAAAGACTCAGATCAGATGGTGGAGGAGAATACTTCTCTTCTGAATTTGATGCCTTCTTGCATGAAAGAGGCATTAAAAGGGAAGTCACTACAAGGTATACACCCGAACTCAATGGTGTAGCAGAGAGGAGGAACAAAGCTATTGTCGAAGCAGCAAGGTCCATGCTCAACGAAAAGGGATTGCCAAACTACCTATGGGCAGAGGCTGTGTCTATAGCCACATATCTCATAAATAGACTTCCATCTAAGTCACTAGATGGAACCACTCCATATGAAGTGTGGAATGGAAGAAGACCTAGTCTAGAGCATTGCAAAATCTTTGGATGCTTAGCCTATGCTCACATTCCTTCTCAAGTAAGAGGGAAATTGGATCCCAAGGCAGAGAAGTGCGTATTTATTGGTTATGACCAAAACCAAAAAGGATATAGATTGTACAATCCAACCAATAAAGGATTTTCTGTGAGTAGATATGTAATTTTTGATGAAAACAAATCATGGTTTGATGATGACAGGAAAGTGAAGCTGCCATATGACTTGGATGAAGATTTTCCATCACTTCAACCAAAGGAGCCAAAGCAGATTGAAGAAAGTGATTCGGAGATTGACCTAGAAGACTTGGAAAGACTAAAGCTATGGAAGAAGAAAGGTAAAGCAAAGATGCAGGATGCTACATATGGACCGAAGAGCTCACATCAACCACTTAGAAGGTCTTCAAGGGAGAAGAAGAAACCAGAGAGGTTTGGTTATGATACTTCTTTGGTCACAAAGCACTCAATCTACATTGCAAAAGATTCAACTAATGAAGAGCCTACCACATTCGAAGAAGCACAAAGCAAGAAAGCTTGGAGAGATGCAATGGATGAAGAAATGGAAGCCTTGAAGGAGAATGACACTTGGGAGCTTGTACCTAACAAGCCATCTATGAAGATAATCGGATCTCGATGGATATACAAAATCAAGAGGAATCCAGATGGAAGTATAAATAGACACAAAGCAAGGTTAGTTGCTAAAGGGTTTGCTCAAACCCATGGTATTGATTATGAGGAGACTTTCTCTCCTGTTGCAAAAATGCCTACAATTAGGGTTCTCATTAGTCTTGCTGCATCTAGAAATTGGAATCTTTATCAACTTGATGTAAAGAATGCTTTCTTGAATGGATGGATTTCTGAGGAAGTGTATATGGCACAACCTCCTGGATATGAGGATGCACATCATCCTAACTATGTATGCAAACTAAAGAAAGCTTTGTATGGATTGAAGCAAGCTCCAAGATCTTGGAATTTCAGATTGGTGACTTATTTGCAAGACCAAGGATTCAAAGCTAGCAAGGCGGATACCTCTTTGTTCATAAAGAGGAATGGATCTGAAGTGATCTATTTATGTGTGTATGTTGATGATATTATTATCACAGGCAATGATCTTGAAGGAATCAAACAGGTAAAGAGTCAAATGAAGGAGGAGTTCAAAATAAGTGACCTCGGACCACTCACTTATTTTCTTGGATTGGAGTTGATCTACATAGATTCAGGTATATACATCACACAAAGGAAGTATGTCCATGACATGCTCGTCAAGTTCAAGATGGAAAATACCAAGTGTGCAGGTACACCTATGGAGCAAAACCATAAGCTTAGTGCTTATGAAGGAGAGCCAATTGAAGACATCACAAGCTATCAAAGCTTGGTTGGAAGTTTGAACTATGCAACACTCACAAGGGTGTATATATGCTATAGTGTTAGCATATTGAGTCAGTTTATGCATAAGCCGAGAAGACCACACATGGAAGCGGCCAAGAGAGTCCTCAAGTACCTAAAGGGGACTATGAAAGAAGATTTGTTTTATTCATTTACTTCAGATATTGAGCTAAAGGTCTACTCAGATGCAGATTGGGCCGGATCTAAAGATGATAGAAGAAGCACATCAGGGTATATATCATTTGCAGGTTCAAAAATCATTTCTTGGTCATCAAAGAAGCAACCAACCGTGGTATTATCTTCTACCGAAGCCGAATATAGAGGTTTGGCTAATGCAACTCAAGAAATCATGTGGTTAAAGTCTTTGTACACAGATCTTGGACTTCATTCTTCAACACCTCATATTTTTGGTGACAACACAAGCTCACTACATCTAGCAGCTAATCCGGTATACCATGCTAGAACCAAGCATATTGAAGTCCACTACCATTACGTAAGGGAGAAGCTAATGAGCAAGGATATTCAACTATCCTATGTCTCTACAGATATGCAATGTGCCGACATGTTGACTAAAGCTCTTGATGGTATGAAGTTAAGTAGATTCAAGTTGATGATTGGCTTGCAGGAAATCAAGGACAATTGAAGACTTACTTGGAGGCCAAGCATGTTAGGCTTGAGGGGGAGCTGTTGGTGCATTTTACCCAAGCCTACATGCTTGATATATCTGATATTATCCTCATTTGTAAGTCACATGAGTAGTCATGTGAACACCTCTTGTAAAAGAGTTCATTTTATCTTTTGTAAATGGAAAAAGTAAATTCGTGGCTCCAACTACCAAAATCATGAATTTTTGAGCTGAGGGAATCTCTCCTAACTTTGGGGATCACTTTTAGGTGGAGCCTTTCGAATTCGAATTCAAAACTCCCTCCAAGAATAGCTATAAAAAGAGCAAGAAGGAAGAGGCGATTAGCAAGCCTTGTACGTGACCACTTCATGTCATTTTGTAGAGATTGCAGAGCTTACTCCATAGCTCTATCATTCTACTCCCATTGTGCAAAGATTCATTGCCAATGTGGTTGTAATCATATGTGAATCTATACATTTATTATCATCTACCTCTCTATTTTGTTCTCTGCTATACTCACTTAGAGCAGTAACTTCAGAAGGTCATATCTCCAGTTCTACTGATCCTTTTTCAGTGTTTTAAAATGCCTTGGATAGCTCTTACTGTCTAGTTTGTACATATAAAGTTTCATGGTCATTGGATTAATAGTTGGGGAGATATATGCATTTTACTGCTCATTGGTCTATCTCTGCAGAGCCCCGAGAATTGTGGGAATGTTCCAGAAATTGATGAAACTTGTTCTCAGTGCTCAGTCCATTATTTGAAGTGTTTTAACTTGGATTGGGAAGCTTGCTAAGTCTATTTCCTATGCCCAAAAGGAATTTTTCTAATTCCTACCAGGTTGAGAGCACTGTTCATTTTTTCCAGCAGGTGTATGTCCAAAAATAGCAAGTTTTGGGAGCTAGTCATTTCGCAACTAGTCTGTCTTGACTTAAACTTTTGGGATACATGTTCCAAAGTACTTGGCTGATATTTTGGTGGATTTAGGAAGCTCAAAGGGTCTACTAATCAACTCTGAAGTCTCAGTTGGCTGGTGTGAAGCTGGTTGTAGCAGCACCTACTCATCTTTGGATTGCATCCACCATCTCTCTTCACATGCAAAAGCTCTCTAGTCAATTCATACCAGTTGTGACCTATGAGCAAAACTCTAAGTACTTATAATCCCAAAATAAAAAGCTCTCCCACAAGTCTAACACTTGTAATTTATGTGTTTTGGCTTGTAAATTTAAGAATGATGTTCCAAAGCACATAGTTGTTCTAAATACATATTTGAGAATCCAAAGAGATTTACTAAGGCTCTCTAAAGTCACATTGGCAGGTGTAGAGTAGGCTTTGTGCAACACTAGTCCATCTCTGGAGTGTGTCCAACCATCTCCTCATAGTGGTATCAGAGCAACAACAACTCAACATGGGATATGGATTTCCATCATCCATTGACATCAGACTACCCATGCCAAAAGGACCCTGTTATAGATGTGGAGGAGATCATTTTATAAGAGAATGCACTTGGCCATGCAACCCACCACCCCCCATAGCATGGGAAGGGTATTGTAATGATTGTGGGAAGGAAAACCTCTTTAGAGATTGCCCAAAGAATCCTAATAAGCCTCATGACACGACACCTATTACTGTAATAGAAGTAATTGAATCTTCAGGAAGTGACAAGGAATGCACAGTACCATTGAAAGCCATCACACGAGCATAAGTGAAAGGATAGGAAAGAAAACGAGTAGACTTAGAGCAAGAAAAGAGTAAAACCCTAGAACCCAGAGTACAAGTAATGGAAGACTCAGAAGACCCACTTGAGAATACCCAAACAACAAAAAGCCAAAAGGATAGAAGGGAAAAACTCAACGAAAAATGGATGAAAAATAAAAATAAGGAAGACAAGGACACAAGAGGCAATAAGAAAACAAAGAAGCTTGAAATTCAGGAAGAAATTCCCATTACATCGCAGATACTAGAGCCAGACAAGGCACAATCGATTCTAGCTGACCCAAGACCAAAGGATTTAGACATGTGGTTGAAAGCTTACCAAGCTAGAATCTCAAATGGACCAAACTTAGAGTAGCACGAAAAGCTTTACCCACAAGGGGAGTTAGAAAAAGAGAGGCTAGCGATATGTCGAAAACTCATATCATTACAATGATTGTCCTAAAACCCAGGAGCAAAAACCTAAAAAGGGGGATGATAAGGAAGAACTATTGAATACCCATGACAAATCCATGTCCACAGTCCCTGATTTAGAGGCTGATTGGCCAAAAGTGTTGTGGACTAGAATTCAAGAAGATCAATGGAAAAAGAGTGGAGTTGCAAAACCGCCTTTTGAGGAATTAGATGTGGAAGACTACCAGCCGACGCCAAAGTTGGAGGAAATATATGAAGAAGTCTCTAGGCTAGACCGAAATAGGGAGAAAGCTCGGAGCATTTCCACCCTACCAAACTACATGGGAGAATATGAGAAGGAATCAATAATCTTCCGTGCTCCCACAATACGAGGAAAAGAAAAGGAGCCTTCAAAAACGACCTCACACAATCTAGCAGAACTCAAAAAGACCAAAGTACAATGTCAGTTGACTATGGAAGAATTACTTCGTGTCAAACCACAATTATGGAAACAATTGGCAGGACAATTGAAGTTAGAGCAGAAGAAGAATGAAAAGGAAGGAAAGGAAAATGAAAACCCGTCTACTATACAAATTCCGATGGATAAGGTTGGAGAATTCAGCGAAGGAGATGAGGGAAACACATGTTTACCCATCACGTACAATGGATACATGAACAAGGCCATACTTGATACAGGAGCGGGAGTAGGCATCGCCACCAAAGAGATTTGGGAGAAATGGGGAAAGCCAGCCCTACGACCAAGTCGTATGAAGCTTCAATTAGCAGATGGTCATGTAGAGAAACCCTTGGGAATATTGGAAAAAATTAAATTAACCACCTGTGGAGTCGAATTCGAGCATACATTAGCTATCTGTCAATTTGGAAAGGCAATTAATTAGGAAATGATATTAGGATGACCTTTCATGAGACAACTCAAGGTAGTGCAAGATTGGGGACGAGACTCATTATACCTTCAACATCAAGGAAAAACTAACAAGATAAATTTGCATACCTTTGCGTAGAGGGATGTGCCCCCACTACAATGGAATCCCGTACACGAGGACGAAGATGATTTGTCTATTCATAGTGCCGGATGAAGTGATCAGTCATGGATGCACGAGGATGCCTAATTATGGATGTGTAAGGAAGCAAGGAAAGAGGAAAAAAAACTTCAGCCATGGCCCTTAGGACATCAGAATTATCGACCCATAGAGGACCCGATGTACATGCCTCAAGTTTTTTTTGATGAAGCATTCAAACCGCACGGTTGAATGGAGATACTAGCAACCTTGGATGTATGTGTAAATGAAGAAGTATTGACCATGAATGAATGTGTGGATGAAGAAGGTTATGACGTAAAGTTTTACATGGTAGTCCTTCAGGTTACATACCATGGCACAACAACAAAGATCAAAGTGTAAACGAATCCGTACAAAGATATGCCACCTCTCTAAGGGTGAGGGATACATAATGATAAGGACAAAAGCTCCATAAAGAGTGCACTTTTGAGTGAATCAAGGGTTCTTAATCATATCAAGTATCACTTCAGAGATGAGTGAATTCATTTTCATGTGTCTACACCATATGTTTATTCTTAAGTTCATTTGATCAATGTTTGCATCATAACTCATGATTTTTTCATATTCTTTTGTTCTTAGCCTTTTTGAATAGAATTTGGATATGCATGAAAATGACTTTTGGTATAAATTCACACCGGCACATGTAAATTCAATAGCTCATATAGATTCCAATATAGATTGGAATAGATAAATGGAATGGAAAGGTTTCCAAGAAAGATATTTAATGGAATAAGAATACTAACCAGGATGTTTCATTCAGAGAACATCTTGGTTCTAATAAGGACACAAGTTAGCAAGATAAATTTTTATTTGGTTTAGAAGAACAATTGGTTATGTGTCAATATCAACTAGTATGAAGGATTAGAACATGATGTCTATACATCCTTAGAAGGGACATAATGTGTCTATAGGATTCATAGGAATCAAGAATGGTTTAAGAATGGATGAAATGACTTGTATCCATCCAAGAGATTGTATAATTTCCACTAGTTGGGTATATGAGATATCCCTAGAGGGTATGGAACAATGGAATCTATATTAATAAAAGAGATTTCATGAGACACAGGAATTATGTAGAAGATAGTGGAGCACTTAGAAGAAGGTAAAAAGTTCACATAGATTTTCTTTAGATTAGATGAGTTATTCAATTTGAGAACCATATGGACGATTAGATCCATTTCTTATATTTAGAAATTTATTATTGAATAGTTTAGAGAGTTACTCAAATAGTAATGACTGCTTAGATAAAATTTCAAACCAAGAACGTTAGCTAGATCTTAAAGGATATATTAAGGACACATATGATAGAGGGGAAGATAGAATGGGATATATGTAGCTATAATACATGAGCTAGCTCATAAAGGATATATTAAGGACACATATGATAGAGGAGAAGATAGAATGGGATAGATGTAATGACTATTGCTTGCCCATCATGCAAGCTTTACATGGTTCCTTCACTTCTGCACTTGACGTAGGTGTGCAACCATACCCCTACCATGCATCTCCTTTAGTATAGTGTATCCAATGTGGCCCAATCTCTCATGCCATAGATACTTGTGCCTAGACTTGTATTGGTTGTAAGATCAAACAACACATACAGGTCATTCCTCCTTATTCTAGTCCCAACAATGTTGTTGTTACTATCCATAATATTAGCTCTTATCTTATGGAAAGATACTTGATGGCCTTGATTAATTATAGAAGATATTTAAAGTAGATTTCCCTTGATTTTCGGAACATAAAACATATTCAAAAGCTTTTTGACATCCCCATTAGAGTTAATGAAAGAAATCGTACCTTTGCCCTCTACAAGACATCTTCATTCTTGCATACCTTTATTGTGATAGGCTCCTTTAGAGGATGTAACAAAATCTAAAGGTATTTCCTACACATCATGTGACGAGAGGCACCACTATCCAACACCCATGAGTCACATGTTCCTGAATCTTGAACTAGGGAGCCTACCACCTCTATCGTAACAAATAACTCAAGCTTTGTTTCTGTAGTGTTGGAATACTCCTTGCCCTTGCCACCTTTTAAACAACCATTCTTCTCTTCCACCTTCTTGATGTGATAGTCTTAGATTATATGGCCTTTCTTATTGCAGTGGAAACACTCTCTCGTTATTTTGTTTTTGTCTTTCTTCTTTTTGTATCCATCTTTTGAAGGTCCCAATTTTCCTCCTTTGGCATTTGGTGTGAACGTAACATCTCTTTGCTACCACCACTCCTTGCCTTGAGTCACAGCTCCTCATCCTTACAAAGGGTCAAAGGCCCTTACAAGATGCAACTCGAATACCTTAGGACCAACCGGTTAGGTGCTTGCATCTATGAGGACAGCCTGGGAAGATTTGTGGTGCAGATCAAAAACCCAGATCAACCCATTGGACTAGAGCATCCAGCATTCAAGTTTGAAAATGGAGCATACCCCAACAAATAAGGAACCATGTATGTGGTCACCACCTACCCAGATAGGACAGATGAGTTTGGTAATGTGATCCTTGAAGTAGATGTAGGTGACCTAGAGCAAGGGAACATAAGTGGAGAGCCTAGAACCCATCGAGGCAAATCAGTTCTCACTAGAATTATCACACCAGTGTGAGTTCCCCAAGATAATAAGAGCATAGATCTGCTCTTGAACCGAGAGACCGACAAAGCCTTTTGGAGGTATAAGCTTGATCAACCGAATGAGGTAGGAACAACCATAATCTATGAGTTCAAAGATCCTGATAGCCCAGGTAAAGTGACCTATTTAGACAATACTTTAGAGAGGATCTTCATGGTCACAGAGCATGGTAGTGTTAAACGGACTTTTCGATCAAGTCACTTTTAATCTCTTCTGGGTTCTTGGGGATGGTAGGGGTCTGACAATGCAGAGGCCCTTTACTTAATTTTCCCAATTAACTAATTACCCAACAGTAATTATACGTCCAGGCATTAACTTCTGTTACACAGTTGCAATTCTTGGATTACCGTTATCCTTACACAGTAGGTTGTTGTGCAACTTATCAACCACACAGTTGTTAAACTTATTGATGTTAATACAATGTTACTGTGTTAGTAATAAATTATGATAATTCACAAGAACAAACTTAATAGTATTCCGAATATATGCAAACTCTGCACCACGACTTTTCCAGCATAGTCACAATCGCCTAGACCGACAGTCTGGCGATTCCCGTCTCTCTCGCACCGGAGAACACCGTAATGTCTCTTCATTGATAGGTAGAAAGGTTACATCACTTCGCTACGTCCTTTCGATGTGTGCGGTATATGAAAATATAAAATTACATTGTGCCAATCCGGCGGCCTAACACTGGCACGCACGGTGGACTCGAACCGGCAAAGAAAATAACATTAAGGCTCATCTACAATGCCTTGTATATACATAGTTTGGGCTAATTTAAAGGTTCTAGTGATTTTCTGTTTTAATGAATCCAGCATCAGCTTTAAGGTTTCCAACTCCACCAACTGTTTGTCAGTTTGTACTGAACTCACTGCAATGACTTGACTCATCAAAAGATCTGCCTAGGTCTACAAAAATGCCTCTTGTAAGTAAAATTCATTAGCTAAGGCAGCATCCCTCTGCTGCTTCGTATCCACAATCTGAGCATCGATTCCGCGATAATCTTTCTGCTTGAGCTCCTAGCTGCTTTTCTCGGCATTTCAACTCCTGAGCTTGATATTGAATTGTTCTATAATAGGCATCCCGCTCTTTCATGATTCTTGCTAATTCTTTCTTAAGCTTAATTGTCAATTGTGTTTGGGCTTTTAAGGAACTATTCACCTAGAAAAGATCAACAGAGGCAGTCTGTAATTCTGCAGTAGTCTGCTTAACAAAGTTAGCCATTTCTTGTCCTTTCTGCACTACCTCATCAAGGTTGGCGTGAGTTTCTTCTAAAAGATTACCGAGAGCAATCCGAGCATCCTCCTTATCCTGTACCAACTGATTTAATTTCTTGATTTCTTCATCATGAGCAGCTAACTAAACATCCGTGGCATGTAACTCAGCCAATGTTGCATCGCGTTGGGCAATTAATGTGTCCTGCTCTGCAATCCTGGTTTGAAGTTTTTGAAGCTGCACATGCAGGGCATGATTCTTTGCCTTCATCACATTATTCTCTTCGTGTAATGGGGCAATATCGGCCTCTAAGATATCCACTTTGTGCTGTAATTTGTGTCGAATATTATCGGTTGCCAGCTTCAATTGCATAGATAACTGTTGAGAAAACTGAATCAAGAGTCGACCCATAGACTCCAGTTCATTGAACATCAGAGGTGGAAGAACAGGAAATTGCTGGGAGGAAGAAGCTGATAGTAGATGAGGGGAGGGTGGGGGAGAGTAATCGGGAGAAGAGAAGGAAGTCATGGGTGCGTCGGGAACAACAGGCTGAACAGGAACAATGGGCTCAATAGGGTTTATTGGTGGCGGAATGGGTATAAGCGTATTCTGCCTTGTCGCCTCAGCCTTGTCGAGTATAGCTTCAATCATGGTTATCATGTCGTTAAGAATTTCAGCAGCAATATCTTTCACAGCTTCTTGATTCTGCTGATGAGAATCCACCCGAGAAGAAACTTCGTCTCAGTCTTCCAGGTTGGCACCTTGTTCCTGCTGCATAATTGGAGAAGACGGACCAGAAGACTCAACGTGAATAGAAGTAGTAGTATCATGGAAAACTTCGTCTTCATGGCCAGCAGTTGATCCTTGCACTTGGCTCCCATAAGGACTTATGCGTCTACGTTTCCGGTGAAGAAGTTGAAATAGATCCGCATCATCATCATCTTCGATTATCTGGGTAGAATCTTCATGGAATAGCAAAGGGGCGGTTGGAGGTTGTTCGGCGTGAATCACCAGGAAGAGAAAGGTGAGGATGTGAGGTAGTCTGGTACGGGGGATATCGTTCTTGGCGATATGTTTCATTATAGTTACACATTCACAGTGAAGACGTCGGAAAAAGAAAGACGTAAAATTGATAGGCTCTCGGGATGTAGTGTCTATCATCGAATAGAAGGGGCGAGAGATACCATAAGTGCGTTTCTGTAAATTCAAAGTGGCTACTAAAAATTGCAGAGCGGTACGCTCTAGTTCAGGTCGACACAAAATGGCATACTCATTAGACGAGTGCCGAGGGAATAATTCTTTCATGGTAGTGACACGAATAAGTGGACCATTCACCAAGCCGTTCCGAGGAAGTCGAAAAGCTTCGACAACCGTTTCTAGAGTAATAACAACACGAGACGGTAAACAAACAATGGGCCAACATTGCTCTGAAGCAGGTGTGGCAGCGATGGCAGAAATAAGCTGAGCATGGAATGGTTGACACTGCACTGAATGCCAGGGCAATGTAGCGAAGGTCAGTAGACCACAGTTGCGCAGATACTCACTCACCTCAGGATTGAGTCCTGCACGGAAGGTGGCGACATTCACGAGAGCTTCCATGGCACGCACGAGTAATCACAAGAACACAGAAAACAAATAACGCACAAGCACACAACACAATAGCGATTAACAGTAAAAAAAAAACAAGATTAAGTAGAAACACGGGCAACATTAGGCGGTCAAAAACCCTAATCATCACGCGGTATTGCAAAGATATCCGTCATAATTACGGCATGCATGCAGGAGCAGAAACAGTAACATAGGGCGGCAATTAATCATATTAGATATCAAAACGAGGAGATTACAGTCTATGGTTAACCAAAATACGGGGGTAAAAAGAAAACAAGTGACACGCGAAAAAGATGAGGTACACATCATCGGTGATTGGTCGGTTGTTGATATGGGCGAAGCTTAGATCCATTAATCACTTTGGGAAGAGGAACTCTGGTTAAGGTGGCCAACCAAAAAGTAGCGGGTCCCACCTGTTCAATAATTCTATATGGACCGAACCACCGCTATTTGAATTTACCCGTAGATCTATTGGATACCGCATTATAGAATAAAACAAGTTGGTCCACTGAAAAGACAAGGGTTTGGAGAAAGCGATCATGTGTCCGGGCTTGGCCTAGCTGAACTTCTTACAGGATCATAAAGCTTTCCCAGTGCTATTCATCCAAAGATTTGAGCATATCCAACCGAAATGGAAAGGACTCTTCTGGTAGCAGTTTCTGAGATAAGGCAACTCGCAGGCTCGGCACTACTACTTCCATAGGTGCAATGGCTTCCAATCCATAATCAAGCTTGAATGGAGTTGATCCGATTTCCACCTTATAGGTGGTCCGATAAGCCCACAAAACTGCAGGTAAGAGCTGGTCCCAGCGCTCCGGACATTCCAGGATCAATTTGCGCAGTATATTCAACAAAGTCTTATTGGTACTCTTCGCCAGTCCATTGGCACGGGGATAATAAGGTGAGCTGAACTTGTGGACAATCTGGAAAGTCTCAGTCAATACTTGCATTAAGTGGTTAGCAAAGTGTGTACCTTGGTCCGTGACGATTTCCAGAGGCAACCCATAACGAGGAAAAACGTCCTTCATCAGGCACTTAGCCATCGAAACTACTGTGGCCGATTGTAAGGCCCAAGCTTTGGCCCATCTAGTGGCATAATCTATACAAGTCAGTATATATCGATTGTTGGTGAGGGTCGCTGGTGGTGTTATTGGGCCAATAAAATCTAGACCCCACTTTTGAAAGGGTTCTAGAGGTAAAACAGGTTGAAGGGGAAAGAAGTGCCACTGTAATGGCTGTCCAGACCGTTGACAGGTATCACACTGTTGCACAAACTGAGTCACATCTTTGTACATTGTAGGCCACCAAAGCCCACTTTGCAGAATTTTACGGTGAGTAAGATCAGCTGCAAAATGTCCACCCGAGGGTAATGAATGAGCCATAGCAATAACCGATTCTGCTTCATGAGGAGGAATACGTCGAAGTAAAACACCGGTATGATCCATGTAGTACAGTTGACCTACAATCAACCAGAATCTTCGATTGTAAACTCCATGTTTCCACTGCAAAGCAGGGGGAGTATGAGGAGGGAGACACCCGTTAGTGAGGAAAGTTAGCAACGTATCATAATATGTAGGAGCAACAAGAGGTTCTGCAGATTCATCAGTAAGTGGTTTGGTAATGTAAATTGCTAGTGTAGTGTCATCGACCCCTACCGGAGGCTCACCGAAATCCAATCGAGATAGAAAATCCGCAAAGGCATGTGCTGTGCCGAGTTGATGAATAACTTCATAGTCGAACTCATGTAATAATAAAACCCATCGAGCCAATCCCCCACCTAAATCTTGCTGCCGGACTAAATACACGAGTGCGGCATGATCCACGTGGAAGGTGAACTTTCGGCCCAACAAATAATGGCAGAACTTCTTCACAGAGTACACCAACCCGAGACATTCTCTTTCGGTCACTGAATAGTTTCTTTCAGCAGGGAATAATCGGCGACTCGCATAATATACAAGCCGAAACCATTTATCCGTTTGTTGTATGAGGACGCTTCCAATGGTGATGTCTGATGCATCCACAAAGACATGGAATTGACGTTCCCAATCAGGGGGTTGCAAAATTGGGGCCTGTGTCAATAAAACTTTTAAACGATCAAAGGCACTTTGGCACTCTGGAGTCCATTCGTACTACCACGGAGCGCTAGTCATAAGCTGATTAAGTGGTGTTGCTAAATGAGGTAACCACCGTAAATGTCTACCATGCCACCTGATTTGGCCCAAAAAGCGCATAACTTCTTTCGATGTCGTGGGAACTAGTGCTTCCAACACGGCTGCGACTTTATTTGGATCGACTTGTATTCCTTGTTCAGAGATAATATGTCCGAGTAGTTTGCCACAAGAGACCGCAAAAACAAATTTTGTCGGATTCAAGCATAACCGGTATTCACGGCATTTTTCAAAGCAGCACCGTAAATGATAGAGGTGCGCTGCATTCTTACTGAATATGGAAAAATCATCCAAGTATACTTGCATAAAAGTAGTCAAGTAGGGTGAAAAGACTTCTTGCATACACCGTTGAAACGTACTTGGAGCATTCCTTAACCCAAACCACATTACAGTACAAGCATAAACACCCCAGTTCGTGATAAAAGCTATTTTAGTTATGTCCTGTTCTGCCATCCTCACCTGATTATAGCCACTGTAGCCATCCAGAAATGAATACATCTCATGCCATGCCACCCTGTCGAGCATTGTGTCCAGAAAGGGGAGAGGAAATGGATCCGGTACAGTGGCAGCATTCAGTTTCCGGTAATCAACACAGATGCGCAGCTATTTATTTTTCTTCGGGACAATCACTATTGGAGATATCCATTCAGCATGCTCGATTGGGACAATGAATCCCACCTTCAATAACCGATCAAGTTCTGCTTTGACATGGGCTGCATAATTGGGGTTCATTCGGTAACTAGACTGTTTAATTGGCCTCACCTCCGGTTTGAGCACTACCCGATGTTGATAAATCCGGGGGTCTAGACCTTTCATATCTCGATATCCCAAGCAAAAACATCAGAGAATTCACGCAGAAGTTGTATTAAATCATCTTCGAACATCTCTGCTAAGTCTGCTTTAATCTTAACTGGTCGCAGGTGGACCGTATCACCCAAATTATATGTTACTAATTGATCTTTCGATACATAAAATTGCTGAGGTTTTACTAGATCATCAGCTGACTACAAGAGTTGATGTAAGGTGGTGCCATCCATAGTGACACCATCATTGGCTTCTGCCTCTCCGGTCACTGGTACAACCGTACAGGCTACCGGACTCCACTTGTCTGTGACCGACTGGAGATCTACAGTACCTAATGAGATCAGATCCTTATTGGTCTTTAGGAACGCCTCTTCTTCGTCATCAGATAATCCATCCAGCATATGGACCGGCTCCACTACATATGGTCGTGCATGAAGATCGCACGGTTGCATGGCATCCAATTTAACTACATATTTTCGGTGGTTGTCTTTGAAAGTTAACTCTTGCACTGACCAATCCTATACAACTTTGGCTTGCTTCAGCCATGGTCGTCCGAAAAGTAAGTTGTAATCGAGGCTGGCTTCTGGTAGTTCTAGGACTACAAAAGTCATTTTGAACGTGGTGCCCTGCAAGGTAATCGGAATATTCCGTACTAGTCCCACCGGATGGATGCAGGATTGGTCTGCCATTCGTACAAAAAATTGTACGAACTCAATTTGGGTCCAACCCAATTTTTTGCAGAGCGCTGCTGTTGCAATATTCACACCTGAACCGCCATCAATGAGCACTTGAGTAATCTTTTGGTTTTTATGTCAGTTAGTGATCAATGGAACTGAATGATCCACCATAGAATCAATTTCCGGTTGTATGGTGGCAGTCGCCGGAGTACATGAAGATTCGGGACTAGCCTATTGTTGAAATTGCTGCTTGACTCCTGGCACTAAGGCGAGCAACTGTCCAAAGGGAGTGTGATTGAAGCCTTAGCTAGGATATCCCATACCTGATCTGTTTGGGTCTTACTTCCCACCAATTCTGATAATGATTCTAATGTTGTAGTGGTAGAATTTTGTTCATTTGATCTTGCCTGTGGCAGAGGGACCTGTGTTACCGGAATTGGATCAGGAAATACAGTCGGCTCCTGAGCTGTCCATTGCCTAGCCTTTTCAAACATTTGCTGCTGCTCACAGATACCAGGCTCGAATATGTCAGCTACTGGTTGCCATTGCTTACCCAATCGTGTCTGCACTACAGCTGCTTGTGACTCGATTGGTGAAATATTAACCATATTGGTCATTGGATTTTGTCACTCCTTCTTCCTTTTATCGTACTCTATTGCATCCTTGCAGAATCTACAGATGTGGCCAACCTCTCGGCAAAAATGGCACTGAGGGGGTGGAAGAGAGATACCTTGGCATTATACGTGCAGGTTTCCATTAAGTGTCCTGTTGTGCTGCAGATGGCGCAATACATCTGGTTAAGGGCACATATAGCACTGGTGTGCCCTGGATTTTTGCACCTCATGCAATACACTTGCTTGGTCGGATCATCCGCTACGTTCTTACTAGCTTTCAGCCATTCCAAGTCTTCTATAAATCCTCCAACCTTATGCTCTAGTTGTAGGGCCATCGCAATAACAGCATCCAGTGTCATTGCACCCACACAACAGATGATCATGATTTATTTAAGCTGCGGATTCAGTCTATTAATGAACCATTGGGTTATAACATCGTCCGGTAGATTAGCATGTGCCGGAGGCAGCTGCCTTAAGTGAGTTCGAAACAATGTTGCGTATTCCTGAACAGTCTGATGCGGCTTCTGCCGATTGTTCTGCGAATAGTCGAAGATTTCGGTAGGATTTTTCTTCAACCGGAACCTCTGTAAAAATGTATCCCTCACATCATCATAGTTAATGATATGATTAATGTCATACTCAGTCAACCACGTAACTGCTTCATTAACTAAGGTGGCCTGAAATACGATGGCCTTGTACGTCGGATCGGGTGGATGATTCAGCACTGCATAACTTATCTCGAATGTGTGGACATGTGCATCGGGATCTTCCCCTGGAAACCCACCAAATTTGGTATATGTAACCCCATTTGGAACCGGTCGAAGTGGAATGATTGGCTGGGGTTGATGCTGTTGTTGCTGCTGAAACTGCGGTTGCGGCTGTGGGGGTGTCTACTGCTGAGACTGTGACCCACTCATAGTGCTAGTGTGAGTAATGTTGTTGCTATCTGTCTGTGGAGGAGGTGTCTCTTGTCCTTCAGAATTTGTATTGTCAGACTGCTCACCTTCCGATTCAAAAATGGCGTTGAATCTCTTACTTATCTCCAAATCAAATAACCTCTCCTCCGCTTTGGTATAGGAACTAGAGAAGTTCGCCCCGAACAATGGTGAACGTAGTAAGGGTCCACCAAGTAGCACTTCACTGTCACCGAAAAACTTCAAATTCCCACTAAATGGTACTGAAATCCCACCGAAAATTGTTGAGCTTTCACCTAACCAGGTTATCCCTTCACCGGAAACAGTCTCACTTGGTAACACAAGTTTATCACCGGAAATGGTTGAATTCTGACCAGATAATGTCGGGCTGACTCCGCACTGTGTCTCTGTACACTCAGAAGTCACTGTTCTTGCTTTAGAAAGTACCGGAATCACACCGGAATTCACCAGAATCTCATCATATGGCACCGAACTGGCACCGGAATCGCTCCCAGCTAGCTCCAATCCTTCTACCACTGGGCTTAAATGACCTGTACTTCTACCACCTGGGGGTGTCCCTAATAGATTTGGAACTGCCCAGGGATGCTGGTCTCTCCTATACTTTGGATATGACTCATCGGACCGAGTAACCGGCATATATCACTTTTGCACCGCTTTGCCTTGCGTACTGTTCTACCTTTGCTGATTATTCTCAATCTATTGCCATCTTCCCACAGACGGCGCCAGTGTTAAAAGGACTTTTTGATCAAGTCACTTTTAATCTCTTCCGGGTTCTTGGGGATGGTAGGGGTCTGACAATGTAGAGGCCCTTTACTTAATTTTCCCAATTAACTAATTACCCAACAATAATTATACGTCCAGGCATTAACTGCTGTTACACAGTTGCAATTCTTGGATTACCGTTATCCTTACACAGTAGGTTGTCACGCAACTTATCAACCACACAATCGTTAAACTTATTGATGTTAATACAACGTTACTGTGTTAGTAATAAATTATGATAATTCAACAAGAACAAACTTAACAGTATTCCGAATATATGCAAACTCTGCACCACGATGTCTCTAGCATAGTCGCAATCGCCCAGACCTACAGTCTGGCGATTCTCGTCTCTCTCGCACCGGAGAACACTGTAATGTCTCTTCATTAATGGGTAAAAAGGTTACATTGCTTCGCTACGCCCTTTCGGTGCGTGCGGTATATGCAAATATAAAATTACTTTGTGCCAATCCGTCAGCCTAATAGTAGGCATGCCTACACTTGGAAGGGTGAATGTATTTTTCCCCAACCAAGATCTAATGTCTCTTTTGGCCACGCAGGAGCTGGAACATCCCAAGCTCATGGAGCTCAAAGGGACGGGAGTAGAGATAGGCCAAAAGTGAGCTTCGCTAATCCAATACGAAGAGAACGAACCAAAACGGAGAGAGATAGAATGGAAACCGAAAGACCTAGAGAACCAAGGAACCTAAGAAATACAGACGATTTCCCTCTACCAAGGCCTAGAGAACATACTAGGACCTTGAGGCCAACCCAACTAGTTAAGTCCATGAAGAACTGCTTCGATGACACTGGAGACCCATACGATCATGTGGTTGAGTTTAGGCAAGTCTTGAGAGATGAAAAAGTTGAGGACCTATTCACGCAATATAATGCCTTTGGTCTAACCCTTAGGAACACAGCCCTTACGTGGTTTCAACCACTAAATGAGAGACAGTTCAGGAACATAGACCAACTTCTAGAGGCTTTCAGTACTGAATTATCTAAGAGTGGCAAACGGCATAATACTTCCTCACTGATTCACAGCTTCAAGCAAACACCCCAAGAGACCGTTAGGCTTGCAGGAATACGGTTTAGGCAATACTTAGAGAGATGTCCGATTCCTCAGTTACCCACACCAGCCAAACAAGTGGCTTTATTCTTGGATGGATTGCTAAGTACCAAGTTGAGATCATATGTGTACTTGAAGGACCCTAGGACCATAGAAGAGTGTGTATGCATGTGCATCGACATTGAGGATAACCTAGGGGAGGAATTGGAACTTTCAAAAATCTATAGAGATTCATATAGTTCTACTAGCCTCACTTCCACGCAATCCACATCTATTGAGGAACTCGCTGAGAAAGTAGCTTAGAAGTTAGGAGTCTCAAGCAAACAAATACTGAGGTTTGCCCCAATGAAAAGATGCTATACTTGTGGAGGTGACCATATGGCGAATGTATGTCCCATTATGGCTCAACCCCAAGTGAATCCTAGTAGCCAGTACTGCACCATAGAATGGAGATACACTAATCATACTGCACAAGATTGCCCATACAATAAGCAAGCGATTAGGAAAACTTACCCTCAGCCATACCCACAACAGGGAAGATACCAAAACCAGTACCCACCACAACCATATGGCATACCCCAACAACCTTATCAGCAACCCTACCAAAATCAGCAAAGGCCTCAGCCTGTGCTAGCTCAGCAACCTCCAACCCCAGCCAACGTGATTCCAGTGAAGTACGCAACTACACAAGAGAACTTGAATAGAGCCATAGTGCCAGTGACACCATTGCTTTCAGAAAGTGACCCTAGTGATCATAGTTTTGACTCTACTCATGTTGATAGCCCCCAGGCGTACTAGATGCAGTCACCTGAGCATAATGAGTCCTACTACTATGAAGAACCAAGTGAACCTAGTTGGGATCCAGAGTATGCAAATGTCATGTAAGCAAACCCCAATCCTAGACCACAACCTAGGCAGGTACGACCCCCATTCCCTAGAGGACCATGCTATAGATGTCAGGGAGATCACCTCATTTGCAATTGCCTAATGCTTGCCCCTACACAACCCCAATTGGTGACAATTCAAGCCTTTTGTCAAGATTGCGGAAAAGAGCATCTCTTACGAGATTGTTCTAAGAGCCCCAATAACATGCCGAAAGTAACTACTATCAACTTTATTGGGTTAGTAGGAGACTCTACAGGTAGTGTGACATATGCTACCCTAGAGCTGATCTAGAGATAGAGAGAACCAAACTTTGTGCTAAAATGGTAGCATTGGCTCAGACCATGTTTGAAGCCAGTCGCCTCTTCAACTACTCTTGCTTAGCTAAGGCACAGTTGCATTTTGATGGACTGTTGGAGAAGTTAGAGACCATAATTGCAAGATCTGACAAGGAAAAAACCTTCGAAGGAAAAGACAAGGCAAGTGAAAGAATAAGCATTCCCCCTCAAGAAGCTTATGTGCCTAATTCCACTGAACCAGACACTTCTTCTTCTCTGAATAACTATTCACCAGAATTCCTACGAGAGATTCAAGAAGAGAAATGGGCTCAAGAGAGTGAAGTCCCTCCTCCCATTGAACTTGTGGATGACTTGCATGATCAATTCCCAAAAGATATCCCTCCATTTATGGAGAGAAGGAAAGCATCCAATCCCATGAGAGATTAGACTTCGATTCTAATTCCTCATAGGAACTACCCCATTTCAAGGGCCCATGGGAAGCTAAGTGTACTTGCATGAGAGCACCCATGGTCATGGTAAGAAACAAGGTCTCATTCATACCTAGGAACACAAAGGTTGTAAAGAACAGTAAAGTGTAATGCCATCTCACTTTAGAAGAGTTACTCAAGGTTAGGCAAGAGTTATGGTCATGTAGCCAATCAAGTGCCAGAAGTAGCAAAACCTCGTTCCCAAGTAGGGTCTCATAGAACAGTGCCAGAAATACCCTTGGACAAGATAGGAGACATGAGTGAAGGCGAAGAAGGGAACACCTATCTTCCCATTACCCATCAAGGATACACAACCAAGGCCATTCTAGACTCAGGTGCAGGAGTTGCAATTGCTACCACTTCCTTATGGAAGCATTGGGGCAACCCAGCACTCAGGCCAACGAGAATGAAATTGCAGATGGCCGATGGCCACATTGAGAGACCCTTAGGATTGCTAGAAGGAATAACTCTCACCACATGTGGTGTGGAGTTTGAGCATACTTTTGCTATATGTGACTTTAGCAAAAATCATGCCTATGAGATGATTCTGGGAAGGCCATTTATCCGACAATTGCAAGTGGTATAGGATTGGGGAACCAATTCCTTGTACTTGCAGCACAGGTGTCACTACCAAAGTTAATCTCAAGGACTACTCTCATAGAGATGTCCCTCCCATCCAATGGAATCCCATCCATGGAGCCAAAGATGATACAGAGTCAGTGCATTCCATAGGACCAGGATCCTCATGGATGCATGAAGACACCCACTTATGGATGTGCAAAGCAGCCATAGAAGAAGAGAAGAGAGAAAAAGCAAGAGAGGTAGGTGAGAAGGAAACCCATAGATCAATTCAAGACCCAACCTATGCACCTGTAGTATTCCCAGATGAAGAGTTTGAACCTCACGGTTGGGCAGAAATTCTAGCAACAATGGATGTAGCCATCAATGAAGAACAATGGACACGCCACTGTGATGAGGATGGCTATGGCATTTCAGTCTTCTCAATAGAGCCAATCATGGGTGATTCGGTTATTGAAGAATGTGAACCTAACACTGATGCATTTGAGTACGCAAGTGACTGCGATCTAGAGTCAATTATTATGGACTCACCTTTTGCATCAGATGAAGAGTACTTCTATGAAGTAGAAGCTTACCCTAAGAGACACGGGGAAATTACGAATGATGTAAGGTTAACCACACAAGTGGCCACCAAGAGTGAAGGAAAGAAAAGAAAGAAGAGAGGAGTCACAACCGTGGAAGAAGAATCCTTGTTTGAGGTGAAAACTTTAAAAAGTATGAGATAAACGATATGAGAGTCATGATAAGAATGCCTAAACGTGAGGCGCAGTCACGAGAGGCTTATGACAATAAAGAAAACTACCAAGAAAATAGTTGTAGCCATAGAAGAAGGAGAAGAGAGATGCACTTACATAGGACATGTCCTGACGGAAGAAGAAGAGCAAGAGTTGATACCCTTGCTAGGAGAATATAGAGATGTATTCGCTTAGAGCTACAAGGATTTGAAAGGTGTAGATCCTGATATATGCTCACACACGATCCCCATGACCTCAAATGCCAAACCCTCTAAACAAAAGCCATACACATATAATGATAATTATGCTGCCAAGATCAAAGAAGAGATAGATCGTTTGGTTGAAGTTGGATTCATCTATGAAATTGAGCACACTGAGTGGGTATCCCCCATTGTAGTAGTGCCCAAGAAGAATGGAAAGCTACGTGTATGCATTAATTTGAAGAAGGTTAATGCAGCCACAATTCGAGATAACTATCTGCTTCTGATTACCGAACATCTATTAGAAAGAGTAGCAGGCAAGGAAGTATACAACTTCCTTGATGGATTTTTTTGTTACAATCAGGTAGCCATTGCTCTAGAAGATCAGCATAAGACAGCTTTTGCCACAAAGTGGGGCATATTCGCCTTGGCATTATACGTGCAGGTTTCCATTAAGTGTGCTGTTGTGCTGCAGATGGCGCAATACATCTGGTTAAGGGCACATATAGCACTGGTGTGCCCTGGATTTTTGCACCTTGGCAATACACTTGCTTGGTCGGATCATCCGCTACGTTCTTACTAGCTTTCAACCATTCCAAGTCTTCTATAAATCCTCCAACCTTATGCTCTAGTTGCAGGGCCATCGCAATAACAGCATCTAGTGTAATTGCACCCACACAACAGATGATCATGATCTATTTAAGCTGCGGATTCACTCTATTAATGAACCATTGGGTTATAACATCGTCCGATAGATTAGCATGTGCCGGAGGCAGCTGCCTTAAGTGAGTTCGAAACAATGTTGCGTATTCCTGAACAGTCTGACGCGGCTTCTGCCGATTGTTCTGCGAATAGTCGAAGATTTCGGTAGGATTTTTCTTCAACCGGAACCTCTGTAAAAACGTATCCCTCACATCATCATATTTAATGATATGATTAATGTCATACTCAGTCAACCACCTAACTGCTTCATTAACTAAGGTGGCCTGAAATACGATGGCCTTGTACGTCGGATCGGGTGGATGATTCAGCACTGCATACCTTATCTCGAATGTGTGGACATGTGCATCGGGATCTTCCCCTGGAAACCCACCAAATTTGGTATATGTAACCCCATTCGGAACCGGTCGAAGTGGAATGATTGGCTGGGGTTGATGCTGTTGTTGCTGCTGAAACTGCGGTTGCGGCTGTGGGGGTGTCTACTGCTAAGACTGTGACCCACTCATAGTGCTAGTGTGAGTAATGTTGTTGCTACCTGTCTGTGGAGGAGGTGTCTCTTGTCCTTCATGATGGAGAGTGTTAATCTCCAAAAGAACAAGCTATCCTTGGTATTAGACCACCTCTAGACCAAGAATAACTTTAGACTCCACAGAATTTTGGAAATTCACTATCACATTATCAAGAAATTGATTAACTGCGAAGAAATCACTTCTCTGAAAAGTCTACTGCAGATTAATCACTCATTGACTAATCAATCCTGTAAAGTTTTTAATAAAACTTTGCACAATGCTTCGCCTTAAGGTTCTGCAACTTCTCCAAGTTAAATTTCTCAAAATGATTGAGTATACTATGAGAAATGTGTGAAACACTTTACCTATGTCTGAAACAGCTTCTTTGCAATGGCGACCTTAACACCTGTAATTTCTTAACACTAGTTCTCCCAAAGTAAATCCCGTTTGATCAAGATCTTTTAGCCATAGATGGCTTACCTTTCAACTTAGATTTTGAGCCCTCACTTGTGTAAAACTTTACACCGTGCATTGAGCAATGTTCATTTCTCTGAACATGAAACCTGCGCCAGTTTTTTCGACTCTCAGAACATCTTCACATATGAATGTTCCTATGCAAAATTCTCTTAGCCTGATTACAATTAGACTCTCAAATTCTAGCCATAGATTGATTAACTATGGAATTAGATATGTTCAGAAGGATTTCTCAAAAGATTAACTACAGAAGTAGAAGACACTGAAACATCGGGCGCAAGTTTTTTTTCGATTACTCAGAAAAGTTACAACTGTTTTGAAGAAGTAACTCTACTAACTTTTCATGTGTCCAATGACACTTTCTACATCTGATTTCTCTCTTCCTATTCTCTATACTTTATGCCCCGACTTTTTCCAAAACATTTATAGGCAAATATGTACAAACTTATGACTAATCAAAAGTGTGAGTAACCTATATCTGAACTAATGTACATATTGTTGGTGCAAGCAAGCCTAAACACTTGGCTTTGTCTTGTACCTTGAAGAGCATTGGATACCAATCTTGAAGGTGTTACAAAAGTTCTTGGATTAACTCACTTGAAGGAATATCATAGGAACACATGCCTATGTTTTATTACTTTTTTATCCAATGTAAAAGTCAAAGTGACTTAACTCATCTCTTGTAATTTCACCTACATTCAAAAGTCGTGGGAATTAGAAGTTATGGATGGAGAGAATATCTCTATGAAAGTAGATGAGAGATTTGAGGGAGCCTACAATTTGAATTTTTGAATTCAAACTTCTTCAAAACATCTATAAAACTCAATGTAAAAGTCGCGGGTTTAGTTACACTCTTCCCGAGGCTAATCCAAGAGATTCAGTGAGTGTGTGAGAGCTAATCATTAGCCTACACCTCTGAGTACCATTGGGCATCATTCTACATGCCAATGGGAATGTACATTTGATAGTATCAATACATATACTCATAACTTTTACTCTGTGTTTTCTCTGAGTATCTACCTCCAAGTCTGTCAACTTCAGCTGGACATATCTCAAGATCTACTGAACCAAATTTAATGATCAAGGGCTCATTGGAACCAGCTCAAAGCATTCTACAACACTACAAAGTTTCAAGTCAATCTATTCAGCCAATTGGGAGAAATCGCTGTCGAAGTGATCACTGGTATTTTTCTGTGTGATTCCTAAAAAGTCGGGGGTGTTCCTGATTTTGCTAAACATCATGCTCAGTGTATAGTTTGTCATTTGGAGTGATTTAACTTGCTAATGGTAGCTTGTTAAGTTAATTTAATACTCCCAGAAGGAATTAAACCAATTTCAAGTGTGCTGGACACACTGAGCTTAAGACTGAGCAGGTGTCATTACAGGAATAGCAAGTTTTTGGACATATGAAGGTTCAAACTTATCTGTTTTGATTTGATCATTACTCAATCACTTTGTACAACACATATATAGTTTCTTGGTGTCATTTGGAAGCTCAAGGAGTCTCCTAACCATATCTGAAGAGAAAAGAGGGCAGGTGTGAAGCAGGTCTAGCAGCACCAACTTGATCTTTTGATTGTATCCAGCCATCACATCCAACAGTGGTATCAGAGCAAAACAAGGTAATCATGGGTGATGGTTTCCCTTCCTTTATTGACAAATTGGATAGGAATAACTACCAGGCATGGTCATTAAGAATGAAGACTTATTTACAAGGGAGAAGCTTGTATGGATACATATCAGGAGATGAGGAGTTGCCCTCATTCAAAACCAGAGGCCTACCTACAAAGGATGAGCATGAGAGACTTAATCAATGGTGTGCTAAAGATGCTTTAGCCAGGTCATATCTTCTAAACTCTATCTCTGATTTCCTTCTACCTCATGTTAGGAACTGTAAGACTTCCCAAGAAACTTGGGAGACCTTGGCAACATACTTCTCATCAAGCACAAGGGCCAGAAAGAATCAGCTATGGATTGAGTTTACAACTCTGAGGAAGCAATCAAAACAATGTGTTTCAGATTTTGTCACCAAAGTCAAGGATATAGCAGATCAACTTGCAAGTGTTGGAGAAGAGATTGAAGAAGAACAAATTGTTAGACAAGTGATCAATGGACTCAAAGCAGATGACAAGTGGGAGAGCTTTACCACTGCAATGGACTTGTACATGGACATTCAAGCACCTGATCTAACCACTCTGATTGGACAACTCTTTACACATGAAGCCAAGATCACAAAGAATGGAGAGCAATCAAAAGGTAACAATCCTTCTGCCCTATATACAGATAAGAAATCTAAAGACAAAGGTAAAAGCAAGAAGGTTGATGATGAAGGATCCACCTCCCAAGCAAACTATGCAGGGAGAGGTAGATCATCTAGAGGTAGGGGCAGAGGAGGTAAGTCAGGTAGGGGGAGACCCTATAATCAATCTCCATGCAATATTTGTGGTTTGTCTAATCATACTACAGATGAATGCTACAAAAACTACAAGAACCAAAGAGGAAGAGGTCACCAAAGAGGAGGATACTCTCAAGGCAGAGGCAGGTTCAATCAATCTCAAGGCTACCATGGCTACAACAATAACTACAACAACAATTACAACAATAGCTACAACCACAATGGCAATTATCAAGGAGGATACAGGAACAGAAAGGATTACAACAATTATGCAGAGGATCAAGATGATTCCTTGTTGATTATGAACATGACATCTAAATCAGGTATCAATGATGATCATTTGTTCTATATTGATTCAGGTTGCTCTAACCATGTAGCTGGGAATGTTGCCCTACTCTCTGATTTGGAAGAACCTAAAGGCAAGCATCAAGTGCAGACAGGTGATGACACTAAACACTCAGTGGTCAAAGTAGGTAATGTCAAAACAAGTGATGGTAATCAGAATTTGCTAAGCAGAGTATTGTATGTCCCAACAATCACCAAGAATCTGATGAGTGTAGGTCAGATTGTTGAAAAAGGTCTACAGGTCAGGTTCACTCAACATGGTGCATATGTGGAGGATCCAAGACATGGATTCAGAAGGATAGCCAAGGGAGAGAAGTCAGGTAGACTATTTACCTTTGAACTTGAGGACACTAAAAATATTGCCTTGTACAACTATAGGGACCAAACCCTATCAGAATTGGAGATGTGGCATAAGAGATTGGGTCACATTGGAGAGAGAACCATAAAGCAAATGAGCAGAGATCAATGTGTACTTGGGATACCTAATGTATCCAAGCAACACATGATATACAAGTGTGGGGCTTGTCAATTTGGTAAGTCACACAGGTTGCCATATACCAAGAAAGGATTTATGCATGAAGATTACTTGGAATTGGTGCATACAGATGTGTGGGGACCAAGCAAGGAGCCATCCATATCTGGATCAAGGTACTATGTATCTTTTATAGATGATTATAGCAGATGGACTATCTTGTACTTCATGAAACATAAAGATGAAGTATTTAATTGCTTCAAAAGGTATCTTGCATTAGTAGAGAATCAAACAGGTAGACAATTGAAGAGATTAAGGTCTGATGGTGGTGGAGAATACTTCTCCAATGATTTTGAAGAGTTCTTGCAGGAAAGAGGCATCAAGAGGGAGATTACCACAAGGTACTCTCCAGAACAAAATGGGGTAGCTGAAAGAAGAAATAGACTCATTGTGGAGACAGCTAGGTCTATGCTCAATGAGAAGAAACTACCAAATTATCTTTGGGCAGAGAGTGTATCTACTGCCACATACTTGATCAACAGGTTGCCATCAAAGACACTTGATGGAATGACACCCTATGAGGCTTGGCATGGTAAGAGACCATCTCTGGATCATTGCAAGATCTTTGGGTGTGTTGCATATGTGCATATTCCCTCACAGGTAAGGGGAAAGCTAGACCCTAAGGCTGAAAAGTGTATCTTTATTGGTTATGATCTGAATCAGAAAGGATACAGGTTCTATAACCCCTCAAACAAAGGCTTCAAGGTAAGCAGAGATGTAATCTTTGATGAAAATGATTCATGGTATGATAATGAGTGCAGGAAAGTAAGTTTACCTTATGATATGGAAGAAGACTTTCCAAAGCTTGTCAGGCAAGAACCAACTCAGAATGAGGATACAAGTTCAGATGATGAAGACACCATCAACATTGAAGAATTCAAAGCTTGGAAATCAAAAGGGAAGATGAAGATGAAGCAACTTGAAGACAATCCAGAATCCTCAACTCAAGCTATGAGGAGATCTTCAAGGGAAAAGAAGAAACCTATTAGGTATGGTTATGATACTTCACTTGTAACCAAGCACTCTGTATATCTTGCAAAGGACATCTTAAGTGAAGAACCAGGTACATTTGAGGAAGCCATTACTAAACCAGAATGGAAGGAAGCAATGGATGAAGAAATGGAGGCTCTCAAGGAGAGTGATACTTGGGACTTGGTACCCAAGAAGGATTCCATGAAGGTCATAGGATCCAGATGGATCTACAAACTCAAAAGGAACTCAGATGGTTCAATAAGCAGGTACAAAGCTAGGTTGGTGGCCAAGGGTTTTGCACAAACCCAAGGCATTGATTATGAGGAGACATTTTCTCCTGTGGCAAAGATGCCAACTATCAGGATTATGGTGAGTGTAGCTGCATCCAAGAATTGGAACATGTACCAATTGGATGTGAAGAATGCATTTCTGAATGGATGGATTTCAGAGGAAGTCTACATGTCACAACCACCTGGCTTTGAAGATCCCAATAAGGTAAATCATGTTTGCAAATTGAAGAAAGCTCTGTATGGATTGAAGCAGGCACCTAGAGCATGGAACTATAGGTTGACAACCTATCTCTTGGATCAAGGATTTGTGATGAGTAAAGCAGATACTTCATTGTTTATAAAGAAAAACAATTCAGAGGTAATATACTTGTGTGTCTATGTTGATGACATCATTATTACAGGAAATGATGTGCAAGGAATCAGACACATCAAAGGTCAAATGATGAAGGAATTCAAGATCAATGATCTTGGATTATTGAAGTACTTCCTAGGGCTTGAATTGGTCTACACAAATTCAGGTATATACATTACTCAGAAGAAGTACATTCAGGACATGGTCAAGAAGTTTAACTTGCAGGAAGCTAAAGTCTCAAACATTCCTATGGAGCTCAACCACAAACTCAGTGCACATGAAGGAGAAGAACTCAAGGATATTACAGGTTATCAAAGTTTGATAGGTAGTCTCAATTATGCTACCTTAACTAGGATTGATATCTCATATGGTGTTAGTGTACTTAGTCAATTTATGCATAAGCCAAGAGTACCACATTTGGAGGCAGCCAAGAAGATAGTAAAGTATCTAAAGGGAACACAAAATCATGGTTTGTATTATCCATATTCATCAGATATTGACATCAAGGTATACTCAGATGCAGATTGGGCAGGTTGTAAGGATGACAGGAGGAGTACATCTGGTTACATATGCTTTGCAGGTGATAAACCTATTTCTTGGTCATCCAAGAAACAACCCACAGTGGCTCTATCATCTACTGAGGCAGAGTACAGAGGGCTAGCCAATGCCACTCAAGAATCAATATGGTTGAAGCTACTCTATTCAGAATTGGGTCTATATACAAGGCCACCTATCATATTTGGTGATAATACAAGTTCACTTCATTTAGCTGCTAATCCTGTGTATCATGCTAGGACAAAACACATAGAGGTTCATTACCACTATGTGAGGGAGAAACTACTTAGCAAAGAAATCCAATTATCATATGTGTCCACTAATATTCAATGTGCAGATTTGCTTACAAAAGCTTTGGATGGGAGCAAGCTATGCAGGTTTAAATCCATGATTGGATTACAGGATATCATTGAAGACTAAAGATGAAGACTCAAGCAAGTGTTTGGCTTGAGGGGGAGCTGTTGGTGCAAGCAAGCCTAAACACTTGGCTTTGTCTTGTACCTTGAAGAGCATTGGATACCAATCTTGAAGGTGTTACAAAAGTTCTTGGATTAACTCACTTGAAGGAATATCATAGGAACACATGCCTATGTTTTATTACTTTTTTATCCAATGTAAAAGTCAAAGTGACTTAACTCATCTCTTGTAATTTCACCTACATTCAAAAGTCGTGGGAATTAGAAGTTATGGATGGAGAGAATATCTCTATGAAAGTAGATGAGAGATTTGAGGGAGCCTACAATTTGAATTTTTGAATTCAAACTTCTTCAAAACATCTATAAAACTCAATGTAAAAGTCGCGGGTTTAGTTACACTCTTCCCGAGGCTAATCCAAGAGATTCAGTGAGTGTGTGAGAGCTAATCATTAGCCTACACCTCTGAGTACCATTGGGCATCATTCTACATGCCAATGGGAATGTACATTTGATAGTATCAATACATATACTCATAACTTTTACTCTGTGTTTTCTCTGAGTATCTACCTCCAAGTCTGTCAACTTCAGCTGGACATATCTCAAGATCTACTGAACCAAATTTAATGATCAAGGGCTCATTGGAACCAGCTCAAAGCATTCTACAACACTACAAAGTTTCAAGTCAATCTATTCAGCCAATTGGGAGAAATCGCTGTCGAAGTGATCACTGGTATTTTTCTGTGTGATTCCTAAAAAGTCGGGGGTGTTCCTGATTTTGCTAAACATCATGCTCAGTGTATAGTTTGTCATTTGGAGTGATTTAACTTGCTAATGGTAGCTTGTTAAGTTAATTTAATACTCCCAGAAGGAATTAAACCAATTTCAAGTGTGCTGGACACACTGAGCTTAAGACTGAGCAGGTGTCATTACAGGAATAGCAAGTTTTTGGACATATGAAGGTTCAAACTTATCTGTTTTGATTTGATCATTACTCAATCACTTTGTACAACACATATATAGTTTCTTGGTGATATTTGGAAGCTCAAGGAGTCTCCTAACCATATCTGAAGAGAAAAGAGGGCAGGTGTGAAGCAGGTCTAGCAGCACCAACTTGATCTTTTGATTGTATCCAGCCATCACATCCAACACATATGTGTACATAGCTTTGAATTTCTGAGTATATCCTTCCTTCAAACTTCTGAATTTGTTCTCTTCTTAATTTCTTGACTTCATTTCTTCATAAACCTTCAATTGATGATTGGTATGCACCAACAGCTCCCCCTCAATCATTAATTGAGGTTTTTCTCTATCTTCTTAATACCTACCATATCCTTGAATCTCTGTAGCTTTGGTCCATCTAGACTTTTTGTCATCATATCTGCAAGTTGATCTTTTGTAGAAGTATGCATAACTTCAATTTCCTTATCAATGACCTTCTCTCTCAGAAAATGATACTGTATTTCAATATGTTTAGTTCTAGCATGAAACACAGGATTAGCTGCCAAGTATAGAGAACTCATATTGTCTCCACAAATAATAGGAGTACTTTGAATCACATCAAATCTAGACAATTTATGGTTCACTTCCAATGGTGTAGGTGCAACCCTGCAATCTTCCATTTTAAATTTGGTTAGCAAATTTTTAAGATACCTTTCTTGGGTCACATATACTCCATGTTGAGTATATAAAATCTCCATTCCCAAGAAGAATGACAAGTTCCCCAAATCACTGATTTTGAACTCTTTCTCCATCTGCTTCTTGATCATTTGTATTCCTTTATCATCTATTCCTGTAAGTATTATGTCATCAACATAAATACAAACATAAATGAATCCATCTTCACTTGCTTTGACTAGCAAGCTACTATCTGCCTTTGATGCTTGAAATCCAAGTTCCTTCAAGAACTTTACAAGCCTATAATTCCATGCCCTTGGGGCCTGCTTTAATCCATACAAAGCTCTCTTGAGCTTACACACATAATTTGGACTCACTTGATCTTTGAACCCATCTGGTTGCTCCATGTAAACTTCATCTGAAATGTAACCATTCAAAAAAGCATTTTTAACATCTAATTGAGATAACTTCCAACCTTTGCAAGCAGCAATTGCTATGAGAGTTCTGATGGTTGTCATTTTTGCCACAGGACTATAGGTCTCATCATAGTCCACTCCATATGTCTGTGCATACCCTTTCACAACAAGTCTGGCTTTGTACCTAGACACACTTCCATCTGCAAATCTTTTTGTTTTGTAAACCCACTTACATCCAATAATTTTCTAGCTATTAGGTTTAGGAACCAGATCCCAAGTCTGATTCTCTATCAATGCATCATACTCCTCTTGCATGGCTTCTTCCCAATTTCTCTTGCCTTTGGCTTCATCATATGTAGATGGATCTTCATCTGCTTTTACCAAATAAGCATAATCTTTAGTAGTCAAGAATGAGGTGTCATAGCTATACCTTGTGGGTTGCCATTTGTGCCTAGATGACCTCCTAACTTCTGCACTTTTTGAAGTCTCTGGTTCATCACATTCTGGATCAAACCTTGGCCTCTCTTCAACTTCAACTTGTACTTCATTATTCTCATTTTCATCAAGTAATTGAATCTTTGCTTTACCTTTCCTTTGATCCACTACTTCTTCAACATCTGCATGTATATTATATTTACATGCATACCAAGTACCTTGCTCATCAAATGTAACATCCTTGGATACAAGGAATTGCTTTGTGGATGGACTCCACAACCTGTATCCCATTTGCTTATCATCATAACCAATGAATACATACTTTTCTGCCTTAGGCTCCAACTTATGCCTCAATTGAGATGGCACATATGCATATGCCAAGCATCCAAATATTCTACAATGATCCAAGGTAGGTCTCTTACCCCACCAAGCTTCATATGGTGTCATACCTTGCAAAGCTTTACAAGGCAATCTATTAACCAAATATGTAGTTGTATTAACAGCTTCAGCCCACAAATAATTTGGACAATTCTTCTCTTTCATCATGGACCTTGCAAATTCAATAAGTGTCCTGTTTCTTCTTTCTGCTACACCATTTTGTTGAGGAGAGTACCTGCAAGTAACTTCTCTTTTTATACCTGCATTCCACAAGTAATCATTGAACTCATTTGAAAAATACTCTCCCCCTCCATCTGACCTTAGTCTCTTCAATTTTTGACCTGTAATTCTTTCTGCATATGCATGATAGTGTTTAAATGTATTAAACACTTCTGACTTTTCTTCAATCACATAAATTGTGATCCATCTGGTAGCATCATCAACATGTATGACATAATATCTTGAACCATTTATACTAAAGTCCTTTGAAGGACCCCACACATCTGTATGCACCAACTCAAGTCTTTCTGAATACATAAATCCATGCTTGGAATAAGATTGTTTATGGGCCTTACCTAATTGACATGCCTCACATCTGTATGTCATGTGTTGACCTGCAAGGTTAGGCAACCCAAGCACTGAATCATTGTTAATCATTTCTTTAATACCTCTCTCATTTAAATGTCCAAGTCTTTTATGCCAAAGATCCAATTCAGATACCTTCTGCTCTCCATATGTGAACATAGCATGTCCAACATTTCCTTGTACCTTCAATGTGAAAAGCCTCCCTTCCTTCTTTCCTGTAACAACCTGTTTATACCCTTGACTAGGGTCTTCAACATAGACTCCATCATTGGTAAACCTTACCTCATATCCTTTTTCCACAATTTGACCTACACTAATCAAATTCTTTGGAATTGTGGGAACATAAAGAACCTTACTCAGAAGAGTGCTCCCATCTTTAGCTTTCACTGAACTAATTGACTTTACCTTATGCTTTGTATTATCACCTATCTGAACTGTATGGTTAATTGCATTATGATCTAGATCAGTCATCAAAGCAATATTTCCACTTAAATGATTACTACATCCTGAATCAATATAGAACACTCTCATGTCCTCATGTGAGGTTTCACATGTTGCATTCATAATGAGAGTTGAATCCTCCTTCTGATCTGATGCATAGTTGTAGTAGGTGTTATTATAGGATTGATTTTGGAAGCTTCTTCCTCCACCTCTTCCAAAAGAATTCCTACCACCTCTACCTCTGAAGTTTCCTCTCTGAAATCTACCACCTCTTGCTCTTTGATTAAAGTTCTGATAATTACCATTGTTCTGATTATTGTGCCAACAATCATGAGATAGATGATTGTTCTTACCACATATCCAACAAGCTCTTGCATTATCTTTGTTGTTTCTGCCTCTTCCTCTACTTCTGCTATTTCCTTTTCCTCTTATGAAATTTGCTTGGTTTGAAGTACCTTCTTCTTCACCTGATTGTTGCTTTCCTTTGTTAGCTTTCTTCTTGTCTTTAGAGTACATTGCATGACCTGCACTCTTATCAACATCTCCTTTGATATCATTCTCAAAAGTTAGCATATGACCTAACAATTGATTCAAATCAGGAGTGAAGTGATCTAATGAAAGTTCTGTAGACAAAATAAAAGGCTTCCACTTCTCATCTCCTCTTAGCCCTGTGAGAATTTGTCTTACCAATTTATCTTCTTCAATATCTTCATCCACTGCACCTAAAGAATCTGCAATGTCCTTCATCTTTGTCACATAATCAGAAATTGATTGTGAAGCCTTCTTCTTGAAAGTAGTAAATTCTGCCCATAGTGAAGCCTTCCTTGATTTGGTTGTGTTTTGGAAATGCTCTTCCAAAGCATTCCAAATGTCACATGCACTTTCAAGTCCTCTAATGTGAGGAAGCAAATAGTCATTGACTGCCATGTAGATTATGCTCCTTGCTTGAGCATCCTTCTTCATCCAATTCTTTAAATCTAACAATTCTTCCCTAGTTGGAACACTAGGATCTCTGAACTGAGGCTTCTCTTCTTCACCTGTGATGTATGCTATCAAATCTTTGCTCATCAGATGAGCTTCCATTCTCATAGACCAAGCTGGATAGTTCTCTCTATCCAACTTTTCAATTTGGAGACTATCTCCCATCCTTGCTTCACCTATAGTCTCAAAGTTTTAGCCTTTACAAGAAATAAATGTACCTTAACTTTGAATGTTGCTTCTTCTGATTCTTTTGATAATCTTTGCGTGTCTCCCTTCAATCTTTCTTCACACTTTATCCTTCTGAACCTTCGAGATGTAGAATTTGTATATCTGCAGCAGTCGGAGTCTTCCTTTCCTTAATTTTGACACAACCTGCTCTGATACCACTGATGGAGAGTGTTAATCTCCAAAAGAACAAGCTATCCTTGGTATTAGACCACCTCTAGACCAAGAATAACTTTAGACTCCACAAAATTTTGGAAATTCACTATCACATTATCAAGAAATTGATTAACTGTGAAGAAATCACTTCTCTGAAAAGTCTGCTGCATATTAATCACTCATTGACTAATCAATCCTGTAAAGTTTTTAATAAAGCTTTGCACAATGCTTCGCCTTAATGTTGCACAACTTCTCCAAGTTAAATTTCTCAAAATGATTGAGTATACTGTGAGAAATGTGTGAAACACTTTACCTATGTCTGAAACAGCTTCTTTGCAATGGCGACCTTAACACCTATAATTTCTTAACACTAGTTCTCCCAAAGTAAATCCCATTTGATCAAGATCTTTTAGCCATAGATGGCTTACCTTTCAACTTAGATTTTGAGCCCTCACTTGTGTAAAACTTTACACCGTGCACTGAGCAATGTTCATTTCTCTGAACATGAAATCTGCGCCAGTTTTTTTGACTCTCAGAACATCTTCACATATGAATGTTCCTATGCAAAATTCTCTTAGCCTGATTACAATTAGACTCTCAAATTCTAGCCATAGATTGATTAACTATGGACTTAGATATGTTCAGAAGGATTTCTCAAAAGATTAACTACAGAAGTAGAAGACACTGAAACATCGGGCGCAAGTTTTTTTTCGATTACTCAGAAAAGTTACAACTGTTTTCAAGAAGTAACTCTACTAACTTTTCATGTGTCCAATGACACTTTCTACATCTGATTTCTCTCTTCCTATTCTCTATACTTTATGCCCCGACTTTTTCCAAAACATTTATAGGCAAATATGTACAAACTTATGACTAATCAAAAGTGTGAGTAACCTATATCTGAACTAATGTACATATGTGTACATAGCTTTGAATTTCTGAGTATATCCTTCCTTCAAACTTCTGAATTTGTTCTCTTCTTAATTTCTTGACTTCATTTCTTCATAAACCTTCAATTGATGATTGGCATGCACCAACACTTCAGAATCTGTATTGTCAGACTGCTCACCTTCCGATTCAAAAATGGCGTTGAATCTCTTACTTATCTCCAAATCAAATAACCTCTCCTCCGCTTTGGTATCGGAACTAGAGAAGTTCGCCCCGAACAATGGTGAACGTAGTAAGGGTCCACCAAGTAGCACTTCACTGTCACCGAAAAACTTCAAATTCCCACTAAATGGTACTGAAATCCCACCGAAAATTGTCGAGCTTTCACCTAACCAGGTTATCCCTTCACCGGAAACAGTCTCACTTGGTAACACAAGTTTATCACCGGAAATGGTCGAATTTTGACCAGATAATGTCGGGTTGACTCCGCACTGTGTCTCTGTACACTCAGAAGTCACTGTTCTTGCTTTAGAAAGTACCGGAATCACACTGGAATTCACCGGAATCTCATCATATGGCACCGAACTTGCACCGGAATCGCTCCCAGCTAGCTCCGATCCTTCTACCACTGGGCTTAAATGACCTGTACTTCTACCACCTGGGGGTGTCCCTAATAGATTTGGAACTGCCCAAGGATGCTGGTCTCTCCTATACTTTGGATATGACTCATCGGACCGAGTAACCAGCATATATCACTTTTGCACCGCTTTGCCTTGCGTACTGTTCTACCTTTGCTGATTATTCTCAATCTATTGCCATCTTCCCACAGACGGCGCCAGTGTTAAAAAGACTTTTTGATCAAGTCACTTTTAATCTCTTCCGGGTTCTTGGGGATGGTAGGGGTCTGACAATGTAGAGGCCCTTTACTTAATTTTCCCAATTAACTAATTACCCAACAATAATTATACGTCCAGGCATTAACTGCTGTTACACAGTTGCAATTCTTGGATTACCGTTATCCTTACACAATAGGTTGTCACGCAACTTATCAACCACACAATCGTTAAACTTATTGATGTTAATACAACGTTACTGTGTTAGTAATAAATTATGATAATTCAACAAGAACAAACTTAACAGTATTCCGAATATATGCAAACTCTACACCACGATGTCTCTAGCATAGTCGCAATCGCCCAGACCGAGAGTCTGGCGATTCTCGTCTCTCTCGCACCGGAGAACACTGTAATGTCTCTTCATTAATGGGTAAAAAGGTTACATCGCTTCGCTACGCCCTTTCGGTGCGTGCGGTATATGCAAATATAAAATTACATTGTGCCAATCCGTCAGCCTAATAGTAGGCATGCCTACACTTGGAAGGGTGAATGTATTTTTCCCCAACCAAGATCTAATGTCTCTTTTGGCCACGCAGGAGCTGGAACATCCCAAGCTCATGGAGCTCAAAGGGACGGGAGAAGAGATAGGCCAAAAGTGAGCTTCGCTAATCCAATAGGAAGAGAACGAACCAAAACGGAGACAGATAGAATGGAAACCGAAAGACCTAGAGAACCAAGGAACCTAAGAAATACAGACGATTTCCCTCTACCAAGGCCTAGAGAACATACTAGGACCTTGAGGCCAACCCAACTAGTTAAGTCCATGAAGAACTACTTCGATGACACTGGAGACCCATACGATCATGTGGTTGAGTTTAGGCAAGTCTTGAGAGATGAACAAGTTGAGGACCTATTCACGCAATATAATGCCTTTGGTCTAACCCTTAGGAACACAGCCCTTACGTGGTTTCAACCACTAAATGAGAGACAGTTCAGGAACATAGACCAATTTCTAGAGGCTTTCAGTAGTGATCTATCTAAGAGTGGCATACGGCATAATACTTCCTCACTGATTCACAGCTTCAAGCAAACACCCCAAGAGACCGTTAGGCTTGCAGGAATACGGTTTAGGCAATACTTAGAGAGATGTCCGATTCCTCAGTTACCCACACCAGCCAAACAAGTGGCTTTATTCTTGGATGGACTTCTAAGTACCAAGTTGAGATCATATGTGTACTTGAAGGACCCTAGGACCATAGAAGAGTGTGTATGCATGTGCATCGACATTGAGGATAACCTAGGGGAGGAATTGGAACTTTCAAAAATCTATAGAGATTCATATAGTTCTACTAGCCTCACTTCCATGCAATCCACATCTATTGAGGAACTCGCTGAGAAAGTAGCTTAGAAGTTAGGAGTCTCAAGCAAACAAATATCAAGGTTTGCCCCAATGAAAAGATGTTATACTTGTGGAGGTGACCATATGGCGAATGTATGTCCCCATATGGCTCAACCCCAAGTGAATCTTAGTAGCCAGTACTGCACCATAGAACGGAGATACACTAATCATACTGCACAAGATTGCCCATACAATAAGCAAGCAATTAGGAAAACTTACCCTCAGCCATACCCACAATAGGGAAGATACCAAAACCAGTACCCACCACAACAATATGGCAGACCCCAGCAACCTTATCAGCAACCCTACCAAAATCAGCAAAGGCCTCAGCCTGTGCTAGCTCAGCAACCTCCAGCCCCAGCCAACGTGATTCCAGTGAAGTACGCAACTACACAAGAGAACCTGAATAGATCCATAGTGCCAGTGACACCATTGCTTTCAGAAAGTGATCCTAGTGATCATAGTTTTGACTCTACTCATGTTGATAGCCCCCAGGCGTACTAGATGCAGTCACCTGAGCATAATGAGTCCTACTACTGTGAAGAACCAAGTGAACCTAGTTGGGATCCAGAGTATGCAAATGTCATGTAAGCAAACCCCAATCCTAGACCACAACCTAGGCAGGTACGACCCCCATTCCCTAGAGGACCATGCTATAGATGTCAGGGAGATCACCTCATTTGCGATTGCCTAATGCTTGCCCCTACACAACCCCAATTGGTGACAATTCAAGGCTTTTGTCAAGAATGCGGAAAAGAGCATCTCTTACGAGATTGTTCTAAGAGCCCCAATAACATGCTTAAAGTAACTACTATCAACTTTATTGGGTTAGTAGGAGACTCTACAGGTAGTGTGACATATGCTACCCTAGAGCTGATCTAGAGATAGAGAGAACCAAACTTTGTGCTAAAATGGTAGCATTGGCTCAGACCATGTTTGAAGCCAGTCGCCTCTTCAACTACTCTTGCTCAGCTAAGGCACAGTTGCATTTTGATGGACTGTTGGAGAAGTTAGAGACCATAATTACAAGATCGGACAAGGAAAAAACCTTCGAAGGAAAAGACAAGGCAAGTGAAAGAATAAGCATTCCCCCTCAAGATGCTTATGTGCCTAATTCCACTGAACCAGACACCTCTTCTTCTGTGAATAACTATTCACCAGAATTCCTACGAGAGATTCAAGAAGAGAAATGGGCTCAAGAGAGTGAAGTCCCTCCTCCCATTGAACTTGTGGATGACTTGCATGATCAATTCCCAAAAGATATCCCTCCATTTATGGAGAGAAGGAAAGCATCCAATCCCATGAGAGATTAGACTTCGAGTCTAATTCCTCATAAGAACTACCCCATTTCACGGGCCCATGGGAAGCTAAGTCTACTTGCATGAGAGCACCCATGGTCATGGTAAGAAACAAGGTCTCATTCATACCTAGGAACACAAAGGTTGTAAAGAACAGTAAAGTGCAGTGCCATCTCACTTTAGAAGAGTTACTCAAGGTTAGGCAAGAGTTATGGTCATGTAGCCAATCAAGTGCCAGAAGTAGCAAAACCTCATTCCCAGGTAGGGTCTCATAGAACAGTGCCAGAAATACCCTTGGACAAGATAGGAGACATGAGTGAAGGCGAAGAAGGGAACACCTATCTTCCCATTACCCATCAAGGATACACAACCAAGGCCATTCTAGACTTAAATGCAGGAGTTGCAATTGCTACCACTTCCTTATGGAAGCATTGGGGCAACCCAGCACTCAGGCCAACGAGAATGAAATTGCAGATTGCCGATGGCCACATTGAGAGACCCTTAGGATTGCTAGAAGGAATAACTCTCACCACATGTGGTGTGGAGTTTGAGCATACTTTTGCTATATGTGACTTTAGCAAAAATCATGCCTATGAGATGATTCTGGGAAGGCCATTTATCCGACAGTTGCAAGTGGTACAGGATTGGGGAACCAATTCCTTGTACTTGCAACACAGGTGTCACTACCAAAGTTAATCTCAAGGATTACTCTCATAGAGATGTCCCTTCCATCCAATGGAATCCCATCCATGGAGCCAAAGATGATACAGATTCAGTGCATTCCATAGGACCAGGATCCTCATGGATGCATGAAGACACCCACTTATGGATGTGCAAAGTAGCCATAGAAGAAGAGAAGAGAGAAAAAGCAAGAGAGGTAGTTGCGAAGGAAACCCATAGATCAATTCAAGACCCAACCTATGCACCTGTAGTATTCCCAGATGAAGAGTTTGAACCTCACGGTTGGGCAGAAATTCTAGCAACAATGGATGTAGCCATCAATGAGAAACAATGGACATGCCATTGTGATGAGGATGGCTATGGCATTTCAGTCTTCTAAATAGAGCCAATCATGGGTGATTCGGTTATTGAAGAATGTGAACCTAACACTGATGCATTTGAGGACGCAAGTGACTCCGATCTAGAGTCAATTATTATGGACTCACCTTTTGCATCAGATGAAGAGTACTTCTATGAAGTAGAAGCTTACCCTAAGAGACACGGGGAAATTACGAATGATGTAAGGTTAACCACACAAGTGGCCACCAAGAGTGAAGGAAAGAAAAGAAAGAAGAGAGGAGTCACAACCGAGGAAGAAGAATCCTTGTTTGAGGTGAAAACTTTAAAAAGTATGAGATAAACGATATGAGAGTCATGATAAGAATGCCTAAACGTGAGGCGCAGTCAGGAGAGGCTTATGACAATAAAGAAAACTACCAAGAAAATAGTTGTAGCCATAGAAGAAGGAGAAGAGAGATGCACTTACATAGGACATGTCCTGACGGAAGAAGAAGAGCAAGAGTTGATACGCTTGCTAAGAGAATATAGAGATGTATTCGCTTAGAGCTACAAGGATTTGAAAGGTGTAGATCCTGATATATGCTCACACACGATCCCCATGACCTCAAATGCCAAACCCTCTAAACAAAAGCCATACACATATAATGATAATTATGCTGCCAAGATCAAATAAGAGATAGATCGTTTGGTTGAAGCTGGATTCATCTATGAAATTGAGCACACTGAGTGGGTATCCCCCATTGTAGTAGTGCCCAAGAAGAATGGAAAGCTACATGTATGCATTAATTTGAAGAAGGCTAATGCAGCCACAATTCGAGATAACTATCTGCTTCTGATTACCGAACATCTATTAGAAAGAGTAGCAGGCAAGGAAGTATACAACTTCCTTGATGGATTTTTTTGTTACAATCAGGTAGCCATTGCTCTAGAAGATCAGCATAAGACAGCTTTTGCCACAAAGTGGGGCATATTCGCCTTTAGAGTAATGCCATTTGGTCTTACCAACACGCCAGCCACTTTTGAGAGGCTGATGTATCATGTATTTAAAGAAATTTTGCGGAAGAATTTAGAAGTCTATGTTGATGATCTATGTGCTCATTCCAACATTATACAAACACATATACCTGAACTCAGGCAAATCTTTGACAAATGTAGATAATATCAGTACGCAAAGTGGTTGAAATTAGCACATGTAGGTGCATTAAAGCAACATCACTCAAGGCAACGAACCCTACAAACACTAAGGAGACTCAGAGTGCATTGGCCTACTATGGAAGCAGATGTACATAAGTTGTGTAAAGAATTCCGTCTGTTGTATTAAACCACCTATGGAGCATGCTACATTGTACCAAGTGACTCTAATACCAGATTGGAGTGAACCAGTAGTAGCCTTTCTGAGGACAAAAAACATTCCCTCAAGAGATGACTTTGGCTAGGCAAAGGAGTTTAGAACAAGAAGCCCTAGACTACTCACTCATTCGAGATAATTTATACAAATGTGGCAAAGATGGTTACCTAAGACTATGTGTCCATGAGAGTGAATACCTTAGGATCTTGGAAACTGCTCACCAAGGTGTAGCATGAGGAAATTTTGGACCAGATCGGGTGATCAAGGCAATACTATTTGCAGGTCTTTGGTGGACAACCGTTCACATGGATGCCCATACCTACGTGAAGCGGTGTGATGTTTGTCAGCGAACTCAGTATCCTATAGCAAAGATGATATGCCACTGAAACCTATGATGGGTGGATGTGCATTCTATAAGTGGGGAATAGACTTTATCAGTCCTATTAATCCCCCAGCTAAGGGTTCCCATGTTGAAATGACAGCTACGTTTTTATTTGAGAATGTGTTCACTAGATACGGGCTACCTATCGAGCTAGTAAGTGATAGAGGCACTCACTTCTTGAATGAAGTTATTGAAAATCTTCTCCAAGAGTTCTTGGTGATACGCAAGAAGTCCGCCCCCTATCACCCCCAAGCTAATGGTCAAGACGAAAGCACCAATAAGATTCTATGCAATGTGCCGACCAAATTAGTGAATAATAAACATTTTGATTGGGACAAACAACTACACCATGTTGTTTAGGCATACAGATTTGCCTATAAAACGCTACTCCAAGCCACACCCTTTCAGATGGTGTTTGGCCAAAACGTAGTGCTACCATTGGATTTCTTGATACCTACATTAAAAGTAGCACAAGAGCATGACTAGACACGCCATGAGCCCTCCTCTAGAATCTTTGACCTTGAACGACTAGGTGAAACAAGATTAAGAGCTACAGGACAAATTTATGCAGCCAAGAAAAGACAAAAAGCATATTTTGATGCACATGTGAAGGATAAGGGTTTGAAAGCAGGAGACCTGGTCCTATTCTACACTTTGAAACAACATGCACAGAAATTAGAGAAGAGAGGCTATGGACCAATGATTATCAATAGGATCTCAACGAGTGGAGCAGTTCAATTAGCTACTCCAGAAGGCGATGTTCTACCTAGTTACATTAGCCAGCCTTCATATAAGATTGGTATCATCTACAAACATTTGCAGTCAGAGTTTTTCATTAGTGCCATGGATGTCTAGATTCTTGATAGGCTGATTGTTGATTGTCTTTAACCAACCAGCTAAATGCATTAGTGATAAGAGCAAATAATAAAGGAGCTGATGGACAGCCTTGTCTTATAGATCTTTGGAGTCTGATTGCATATATTAGCTTTGGACATGAATGGTATGCACATTCCCACAAAGAAAGAAACATTGATCCCCGAAAGAATGAAACACAAAGATCTTAACAAGTTAAAGGATATGGTAGCTATGACACCTACCATCACCCTCCACCTATGCACAATCATGCAACACTTTGCCTTTCCAGCCCAGGAGCGCTTCACCATGCCACCCAAAAGAATTTGGTTTAGCATGTACTTGGCGGAGATAGAAAACCTCACAATCAATCTACCCCACTCGATCATAGATCAAATCCACTTAGCACATCAGTGTTGGAATAAGAAACATAAGAATGTGCTTGATGGATGCTTCACGCTAACAAGGATCATTTACAGGTGCTTAGCTTATGATGTGCCTATTCAAAGAGCACTAGTGTGGTCCCGAGCTCAGGAGTTCTAGAGACGGCTATCAACAACAGGGCAACCATTGAAGAAAATGAGGGGAGCAGTCCAAATACCCTATGCACAAGCAAGGGGTGCCACCCTCACACCAGAGGTGACACCACCTTAGACTAGACGTGTCCATCCATTTACTATTCACTTACCTAGACTAAGTGCAGAAGGACCCAATCTTGTTTCCCCTCCAATTCCCTCAGACTTGGAGTTCCCACAAGGCTACACCCTGGATGATTTGACAGATGAAGAAATTGCTCGAATGATTAATGAGGCTAACCTTGAGACGGAGGAAGAGTAGACTAGGGGACCGCAACCAACCACCAGAATTTCCACTCCTACCCAACTAGAATAGTGGATGTAGATGAAGATGAAGAAGAATCTGAAGAGGAGGCAGACAAGGAACACGACCAAGATCAAGAAGAAACCTCAGCACTAGCTGGTGCCCCAGCCTACACTGTGCAGATCAAAAGATATTATGAAACTATGAAAAGAGTCCAAGAGCACCACAAGTTGTCACTGGAAACAGGGAAGATGCTAATAAGCCAAATGTTAGGCGAAGAAGGCGTAGACGAACAATTTATTGAATCAATGAACCTGCACGCGGATGCGCTTGGCCTAGATGAAGCCATCCATTCAGCTCTCACCTACATTCATCGCTTTGAGAAACCAATGGATACCCATCCCCTTCGCTCCGAAAAGCAAATTCACATAGAAGTATCGGCACCAGGAGATACCACACAGACGGAAGAGCAACATGCGGCACCATCATCACCACACTCCTCACATCTCACTGCACAATTCACTTCGACCCATGACAACCACCCCAACTTCCATGATCACCACATATGTTATGAGAATTCCTCTCTCCCTAGGCATCCAACTGGGAGGGGTTACCATGCCCACATTCACAACACTATTCACAAACATCACATCCACTCTGCCTTCCGTTCCCATTTACATAGTCACACACACTTTTGACACAATGGAGACCTCACTAGCCACAACACCACTCCCTCCCCACACACAGCCACAATCTCCCATACCCCTCCAACCACATCACCACTTGATTCCACTTCATTCACGATTCCCTTTCCCTTCCCCATTCCCCCTGCATCCTCTCCTTTCCCAGCATTCTTACATGTAAATAATGTGTTTTCTACATTACATCAATGTGTATATCAGCTGTAGAGCGAATATTAGGCTCTAGAAGATCGCCATCATCAAATAACTATGGATCACCAACAACTATAGAGATGGCTTGCGACTATAGAAGAGGAAAATGTGGACCTGAATCAATGCTATACTACACTTGAACACGCCCACCAGACCATATTGAAGCCCCCCAGCAATCTGAATCTTCCGACGTTAAAAAATTAATAGCTTTACTTGAACTCTATCAGTCAGAGAATGTCAAACTCGGGTGCAACCTGACGTTATTACGAAAGCACATGGCCACGGCCCTAGAAGAAAATAAACGACTTCAAAGGCAGAATGAAGAAAACCGGGAGGCTGTGATGGAAGGCTCCCCTCATGAGATTGACCCAAAACAGTTTAAAGCAGTCCCTTCAAAGATGATGAAAACAATCCTAGAAAGTTATGCTGATTTGCTAGAAGCACATGATGATATGGAAAGAGAACGAGATGCACTGCGCCACCAGTTAAGGGAGCAAGAAGAACAACCCAAGATCATAGAGTTGACATCAAGTTCAAAGGAGGTAAAAGCACTAAAAGAGTAGGTTAAAGAATTGCAAAGGAAGCTACTTGAGTATGAAAGACAACCCTCCCCAATTATCAAGCCAAAAATAGATGAATTGGTGCCCATCAAACTGGATGAGTCGTATGAGGAACCCTATGCTCATATGCCTATGTCGGGCGGCCAGCAAACATCAGAAGGAATTGATGGAGAGTGTTAATCTCCAAAAGAACAAGTTGACCTTGAATTTAGACCACCTCTATATCAAGAACAACTTCAGACTCCACCAAATTTAGAGAACATTCATCAACTTATCAGAAAATTGATTATTCTGAAAAATTCAACTTCTCAGAAAAGTTTGTTGTAGATTAATCCTTGATTGACTAATCATTTGTGTAAAGTTTTTGATAAAACTTTGTAGGTTGCTTCGCCTTAAGGTTGCGCACCTTCTCCAACTTAAATCTCTGCAAACGATTCAGTATACTCTGAGAAATCACACAAACAATTTACCTATGTGTAAATCACCTTCTCTGCAGTAGCGACTTTGACACCTGCAACTTCTTAGCTATAGTTCTCCCAATGTCGAACCCGTTTGGTCAAATGCTTTTAGATGTAGATAGCTTATCTTTCAACTTAGATTTTGAGCTATCACATGTGTAAAACTTTACACTGTGCACTGAGCAATGTCCATTTCATTGAACTCAAAATTTGCGCCTGTTTCAGGAGACTGTGAACATTCTTTACATATGAATGTTCCTACACACAATTCTCTCAGCCTGATCACAATTGGAAGCTAAAACTTTGTACAATAGTTGATCAACTCTAGACTTAGACTTGTACAAAAGCATTCCACAAAAGCTTTACCACAGAAGGAGAAATCATGAAAACTTCGGGCGCAATTTTTCTGATATTTCTGAAGAAGACTACAACTGAATGAGAGAGAGACTTCAACTAACTTCTCATATGTCTAATGACACTTACAACAACTCATTCCTCTATTCCTATGCTCATACATAGTCTCTCCTCGTCTTCTCTCTATTCCTCGACATTTTTCCAAGGTATTTATAAGCAAATATATACAAGCTTATGACTAGACAAAAATATAAGTGGTCTATGTCTTCACTAATGTACATATGTGTACATATCATTCATCCTGTGAATGTAGCCATCTTCTTTGCTTCAAGACTTGATCTCATCTCCATCCTTTGTCCTTCAAATCTTCAATTGGTGATTGGTCTGCACCAACAGCTCCCCCTCAATCATCAATTGAGGTTTCTCTTATCTTCTTTATGTCTGCCATGTCTTTAAACTTCTGTAACTTTGGTCCATCCAAACTCTTTGTTAGCATATCAGCTATCTGATCTTTTGTTGAAGTATGTATGACTTCAATTTCCTTATCCATCACCTTCTCTCTTAGAAAGTGATACTGTATCTCAATGTGTTTGGTCTTGGCATGAAAAACAGGATTAGCAGCTAGATATAATGAACTCATGTTATCACCATAAATGATAGGTATGCTCTATATAGTGTCAAAACTCTTCATGAGAGTCTTAAGCCAAATCACTTCTTTTGCAGCTTCAACCATGCCTTTGTACTCTGCTTCTGTAGATGAAAAAGCAACTGTATGTTGCTTCTTTGAGCACCAAGAGATTAACTTATCTCCCACATAACACATGTATCCATAGGTTGACCTCCTATCATCTGGATTACCTGCCCAATCTGCATCACTATAGATCTTGATATTTGTATCTGATGTAAAACCATAATACAAACCTTCTTTGAGTGTACCCTTAATGTACCTCAACACTCTTTGACCTGCAATCCAATGCTCTTTCCTAGGACAATGCATAAATTGAGACAAAACCCCAATTGCATATGATAAATCAGGTCTAGTTAATGTAGCATAGATAAGACTACCAACCAAACTCTGATATTGCTTTATGTCCTTGAACTCTTCACCTCCAAATCTGCTTAATTTGTGATTCACCTCCATTGGAGTAGGTGCTACCCTGCAATCATTCATTTTAAACTTGATTAACAAGTTTCTCAAATACCTTTCTTGAGTCACATACACTCCATGTTGAGTGTATGAAATCTCCATGCCCAAGAAGTATGACAAGTCTCCCAAATCACTGATTTTGAACTCTTTCTCCATTTGCTTCTTTAAGCTTTGAATGCCTTTCTCATCTGTTCCTGTAAGAATGATATCATCAACATATATGCACATGTAAATAAACCCATCATCACTTGCTTTGACAAGCAAGCTACTATCTGCTTTTGATACTTGAAATCCAAGTTCTTTTAGGAACTTTACAAGTCTATAGTTCCATGCCTTGGGGCCTGCTTCAAGCCATATAAAGATCTCTTGAGCTTACACACATAATCTGGATATCTTCCATCTCTGAATCCTTGAGGTTGCTCCATGAACACTTCATCTGAAATGTAACCATTCAAAAAAGCATTCTTCACATCTAATTGACATAATTTCCAACCTTTGCATGCAGCAATTGCTATAAGTGTCCTGATGGTTGTCATCTTTGCCACAGGACTATAAGTCTCATCATAATCAATACCATATGTCTGAGCAAACCCTTTCACAACAAGTCTAGCTTTGTACCTAGACACACTTCCATCTGCAAATCTTTTTGTCTTATAAACCCACTTACATCCAATGATCTTCTGACTATTTGGCTTTGGAACCAAATCCCATGTTTGATTCTCCATCAATGCATCATATTCTTCCTGCATAGCTTTCTCCCAATTTTCTTTACATTTTGCCTCTTCATATGTAGAAGGGTCTTCATCTGCTTTAATCATGTAAGCATAATCTTTGGTAGCCAAAAATGAAGTATCATAGCTATACCTTGTAGGTTGCCATTTGTTCCTTGTAGACCTCCTAAGTTCTCCACTTCTTGAGGTTTCTGGTTCTTCACATTCAGGATCAAATCTTGGTGTTTCTTCCACTTCAACCTGCACTTCATTATTCTCTTGCTCATCAAATATCTGAACCTTTGATTTACCTTTCCTTTGGCTCACAATTTCTTCATCATCTGTATTAATATTGATAGTACCTGCATACCAAGTACCTTGCTCATCAAATGTAACATCTTTTGATACAAGAAAATGTTTTGTGGATGGATTCCACAACCTGTATCCCATCTGCTTATCATCATAACCAATAAACACATATTTTTCAGCTTTAGGTTCCAATTTGTGCCTTAATTGTGATGGCACATATGCATAGGCCAAACATCCAAATACTTTGCAATGGTCTAGTGTAGGTCTCTTACCCCACCATGCCTCATAAGGTGTCATACCCTGCAAAGCTTTACAAGGTAGCCTATTGACCAAATAAGTAGCTGTATTTACAGCCTCAGCCCACAAATAATTTGGGCAATTTTTCTCCTTCATCATGGACCTTGCAAACTCAACAAGAGTCCTATTCCTCCTTTCTGCTACACCATTTTGTTGAGGAGAGTACCTGCAAGTAACCTCTCTTTTTATACCTGCATTCCACAAGTAATCACTGAACTCATTAGAGAAATACTCTCCCCCTCCATCTGACCTTAGTCTCTTCAACTTATGTCTTGTAATTCTCTCTGCATACATATGATAATGTTTGAAAGTATTGAATACTTCTGACTTATCTTTGATCACATAAATAGTGATCCATCTGGTAGCATCATCAACATAAATCACATAATACCTTGAACCATTGATACTGAAATCCTTTGATGGTCCCCACACATCTGTGTGTACCAATTCAAGTTTCTCTGAATACATAAACCCATGCTTAGAATAGGGTTGCTTATGAGCCTTACCTAATTGACATGCCTCACATCTGTATGTCATATGTTGACCTGCAACATTAGGCAATCCAAGCACTGAGCCATTATTAATCATGTCTTTAATACCTCTTTCATTGAAATGTCCAAGTCTCTTGTGCCAAAGATCTAACTCAGAGATCTTATGTCCTCCATAGGTGAACAAGGCATGACCAACATTACCTTGAATCTTCAATGTGAACAATCTTCCTTCTTTCTTCCCTGAAACAATTTGTTTATACCCATTGCTAGGGTCTTCCACAAACACTCCTTCATTAATGAACCTTACTTCATAACCTTTTTCCACAATTTGTCCTACACTTATCAAATTCTTAGGAATTGTAGGAACATACAAGACCTTACTCAATAAGGTGCTACCATCCTTGGCCTTCACTGATCCAATTGACTTCACATTGTGCTTTGTGTTGTCACCTGTTTGAACAACATGATTAGATACCTTATTCTCCAAATCAATCATCAAGGCTATATTACCACTCAGGTGATTGCTACACCCTGAGTCAATGTAGAAGACTCTTTGATCTTCATTCTGCCTTTCACAAGTTGCATTCATTATCAATGTTGAATCTTCCTTTTGATCTGAAGCATAATTGTAGTAGGTATTGTTATATTGTTGACTTTGGAAACCTCTACCTGCATTTCTTCCAAAGTAACCCCTACTACCTCTGCCTCTGAAATTACCTCTTTGATTTCTGCCTCCTCTTCCTCTTGAATTATAGTTTTGATTGTATCCACCATTACTCTGATTATTATGCCAACAATCATTAGCTAAATGATTTGTCTTACCACAAATCCAGCAAGCTTTGGATCCATCTTTGTTGTTCCTGCATCTTCCTCTACCTTTGCCACCTCCTCTACCTCTTAGGAAGTTGGCTTGACTAGTTGTGCCTTCATCTTCACCTGATTGTTGCTTTCCTTTGTTAGCTTTATTCTTGTCCTTTGAGTACATTGCATGACCTGTACTTTTGTCACCATCTCCTTTAACATCCTGCTCAAATGTTAGCATATGACCTAGCAACTGATTTAAATCAGGAGTGAAATGATCAAGTGATAATTCTGTAGACAAAATGAATGGCTTCCATTTGTCATCACCTCTCAAACCTGTAAGGATTTGCCTTACCAATTGATCCTCCTCAATATCTTCATCAACAGCTCCTAATGCATCTGCAATGTCTTTCATCCTTGTTACATAGTCTGAAATGGATTGAGAGGCCTTCTTCCTGAAAGTTGTAAATTCTGCCCACAAAGATGCGTTCCTTGACTTTGTAGTGTTTTGGAAATGCTCTTCCAAAGCATTCCATATATCACTTGCACTTTCAAGACCTCTAATGTGAGGTAGCAAGTAATCATTGACTGCCATATAAATGATACTCCTAGCTTGAGCATCTTTCTTCATCCAATTCTTCAAATCTGTTAATTCCTCCCTCGTTGGAACACTAGGATCTCTGAATTGTGGCTTTTCTTCTTCACCTGTAATGTAAGCTATCAAATCTTTGCTCATTGACCATGCAGGATAGTTTTCTCTATCCAACTTCTCTATTTGAAGAGAATCTCCCATCCTTCCTTCACCTGTATTAACAGATCTTTAAGCTTTATGAGGAATCAATATACCTTGACTTTGAATATTACTTCTTCTGATCCTTTTGACAACTTCAATGTGTCTTCCTTCAAGCTTTCTTCAATCTTTGTCCTTTTGATCCTTCAAGATGTAAAGTTTGTATTTCTGCAGTAGTCGGAGTCTCCCTTTCCTTGATTCTGATGCTTCCTGCTCTGATACCACTGATGGAGAGTGTTAATCTCCAAAAGAACAAGTTGACCTTGAATTTAGACCACCTCTATATCAAGAACAACTTCAGACTCCACCAAATTTAGAGAACATTAATCAACTTATCAGAAAATTGATTATTATGAAAAATTCAACTTCTCAGAAAAGTCTGCTGCAGATTAATCCTTGATTGACTAATCAGTTGTATAAAGTTTTTTATAAAACTTTGTAGGTTGCTTCGCCTTAAGGTTGCGCACCTTCTCCAACTTAAATCTCTGCAAATGATTCAGTATACTCTGAGAAATCACACAAACAATTTACCTATGTGTAAATCACCTTCTCTGTAGTAGCAACTTTGACACCTGCAACTTCTTAGCTATAGTTCTCCCAATGTCGAACCCATTTGGTCAAATGCTTTTAGATGTAGATAGCTTATCTTTCAACTTAGATTTTGAGCTATCACATGTGTAGAACTTTACACTGTGCACTGAGCACTGTCCATTTCATTGAGCTCGAAATTTGCGCCTGTTTTAGGAGACTGTGAACATTCTTTACATATGAATGTTCCTACACATAATTCTCTCAGCCTGATCACAATTGGAAGCTAAAACTTTGTACAATAGTTGATCAACTCTAGACTTAGACTTGTACAAAAGCATTCCACAAAAGCTTTACCACAGAAGGAGAAATCATGAAAACTTCGGGCGCAATTTTTTTGATATTTCTGAAGAAGACTACAACTGAATGAGAGAGAGACTTCAACTAACTTCTCATATGTCTAATGACACTTACAACAACTCATTCCTCTATTCCTATGCTCATACATAGTCTCTCCTCGTCTTCTCTCTATTCCTCGACATTTTTCCAAGGTATTTATAAGCAAATATATACAAGCTTATGACTAGACAAAAATATAAGTGATCTATGTCTTCACTAATGTACATATGTGTACATATCATTCATCCTGTGAATGTAGCCATCTTCTTTGCTTCAAGACTTGATCTCATCTCCATCCTTTTTCCTTCAAATCTTCAATTGGTGATTGGTCTGCACCAACAGGAATGGACACCCTTGAAGTCGAAGCACCAGAATGGCTTCAGAAACTCGAAAAGACTGCCAAAACCCATGAAGATCACGTCGCAGTACAAATTCAATCCATGGCTAAACTGGAGGACACTATTATAAACTCGGAGTACTTCTGACTCATGTCACATCATCGCTGGATAGGAACAAACAATGCTCAATACGTGCCTTACTGTTAGCAGATTACAATGCGGAGATTCAACGAAGGTTGGCAAAGCCCTGACTTTTGCCACTCAATTTGGTCCCGATCATCTACCTGAACATGAGAAACAAGAGTCAACCTTTCAACCCACATGGAGGATTCGTCTTCTCGAGACCTATCCAGAAACGGTTCGTACCTGGAATAACATGCCTTTATTTATCAAGTATAATCCATGCTATGTTCCAATCCTCCGAAGACGCACATGGCCCGATTTTGCCATCGCTGTCAAGAACATCAAAGGTTGTGCAAACTGGTTCAATTATGTGTATCTGGCGCCTCCACAAGGAGAGCTCTTGGTGGCATATATGATTTCTAACATCCTTCAATGGGGTCTTAGACTACGGAACACCCGTGATGTGATGGCTCAAATGTGTATGAAGATATTTGAATTAATGCTGGTCACATTCAGAACATTCAAAAACATCAAAGATGCACACTTCTCATGAGTCCACTTCACTAGAGGCAACTTAGACCTGGTGTATGACATGAGCACAACCCCCTCAATCAATGTAGTATATGCTTGGCATGCAAGAATAAAGTACCTCCCAGCTTGCTACAAACAAACTTTTGAGGAGATGTTCGTCAAAGGTTTCTGGGAATACCACTCTGAAATATTCCTACCTAGACCCTCACATCTCCAATTGTTCGCTGTGGAGAGGACCTTACACTCAGATCAATTGCCGTTGCCACATCCGGACATTCGAGGGCTAGTAGATTGGAACGCTTTATTAATAGACCTAGCACAGGGGTTGTGGCTGGATGAACATCACCTAGCTTTAGATGTGGTTCAATACTATGTCACACGCTCAGCCAAACAAGGGTCTGTTAGAGACAACAGACATGAGAGAGGGGGGGTGTTAGTAGCAGCCAAGGCATCCAAGGACCCACAAGACAAGGAAGCCAAAGAAGGGAGTCGGAGCAAGGATCAAGCAGGCAAAGTAATCAATGCAGATACGGAAAATAGGCCCATAACTTTTCCATGTAACAATATTTCCCAAATAGTGATTGTAGTCACTTCAACTCATTGTAAATACCATTTTTTTATTATTTCTACTCCATTTTGTGCAAGCGGAGGAATCCTCGAGCTTGAGGAGTATCAGTAGTATTTATGTACCAATTTTCATAATTTTCTCAGCTCGTTTGAGCCTCAAAATTAGCCTAGGAACCTAATTTTTAACTAGGCCAGACACTAGGTCTGGACAAGACTAAAGCTAGTCACAAACTATAAATAGAGCTAGAGAGCTCATTTTTTAGGTTAGCTTGTAATAGAGTTGAACTTGTATGAGACATTTTGAGTAATCTAAAGAACTCCATTGTTTCTCTCTTTGTCTTGCCTTGTGTGCGCGTGTGTGTGTATGTGTGTGCATGTTTGTGTGCTTCTCATTCACACACTTGTGCCATCACTTGTTCGAGGTCTTCATACCATCCTCTTGTCTTACCGGATTGACATTAAAGGAGGTGCTACTCATCAGTGAGCTACACTCCTCTTTTTTGTGATTTCCTTCTTTTGTTGCTCCAAATCCATCTTTCCTCTTCTCTTTTAATTATCCATTAATCTTTGCTCAAGCTATCCCTCTACTTGCTTAATTTTTTTGATACGATATCTATACATAAAATACATAGAGAATGCATGGCATTGTAAGCCTAAGTTGGTAGAGTTGTTTCCGTATAATCTCTTATCCATTTTAAGTGAGCTTTACCTTTTTGGAAAGGGTCTATTGTATGTATGCAATTAAATCTCAAGAATACTCTAAGTCAATTGTGAAAAACTCTACAAATAGTGGTTTTTCCTCTCTTTCTCTCTTTGATGTTGCGAATCCACCCAATCCTTCCTCTCCTCATGTATGCTTCTAGCTCAGTGATGAGTGGCACTTCCTTTAATGTCAATCCGGGAAGACATGAGGATGGTATGAAGACCTCAAACAAGTGATGGCACAAGTGTGTGAGTGAGAAGCACACCAACATTCACACACATACACAAACATGCGCACACACGGTAAGACAAAGAGAGAAACAATGGAGTCCTTTAGATTACTCAACAAGTATCATACAAGTTCAGTTCTACAACAAGCTAACCCCAAAAATGAGCTCTCTAGCTCTATTTATAGTTTTTGACTAGCTTTGGTCCTGTCCAGACCTAGTGTCCGGCCTAGTTAAAAATTAGGTTCCTATGCTAATTTGGAGGCTCAAACAAGCTCAGAAAATTATGAAAATTTTTCTGAAGTCAATGCAGACTCTATGATCTTGGGTTGTTATTCTTGCTCCCTTAGCTGGTGGTGCAGTGCATCTCGTTCTCTTTCCATATCATCATGTGCTTCTAGCAAATTAGCATAGCTTTCCAGAATTGTTTTCATCATCTCTAAAGGGACTGCTTTAAACTGTTTTCTCATGAGGGGAGCCTTCCATCGCAGCCTCCAGGTTTTCTTCATTCTACCTTTGAAGTCGTTTATTTTCTTCTAGGGCCGTGGCCATGTGCTTCCGTAATAATGTTAGGTTGCGTCGGACTTTGACATTCTCTGACTGATAGAGTTCAAGTAAAGCTGTTAATTTTTTAACTTCGAAAGATTCAGATTGCTGGGGGCCTTCCAATAAGGTCTAGTGGGCGTGTTTGAGCGTAGTATAACATTGATTCAGGTTCACGTTTTCTTCTTCTATAGTCACAAGCCGACTCTATAGTTGTTGGTGATTTGTAGTTATTTGACGATGGCGATCTTCTAGAGCCTGATATTCGCTCTACTGTTGATATACACATTGATGTAATGTAGAAAACACATTATTTACATTTAAGAATACTGGGAACGGAGAGGATGCAGGGGGGATGGGGAAGGGAAAGGGGATCGTGAATGAAGTGGAATCAAGTGGTGAGGTGGGTGGAGGGGGTATGGGAGATTGTGGTTGTGTGTGGGGAGGGAGTGGTGTTGTGGCTGGTGATGTCTCCATTGTGTCAAAAGTGTGTGTGACTGAGTAAATGGGAACGAAAGACGGGGTGAATGTGATGTTCGTGAAGAGTGTTGTGAATGTAGGCATGGTAACCCCTCCAAGTTGGATGTCTAGAGAGAGAGAGGCATTCCCATAACATATGTGGTGATTGTGGAAGTTGGGGTGGTCGTGTCATGGGGCGAAGTAAATTGTGCAGTGAGAGCTGAGGAGTGTGGTGATGATGGTGCCGCATGATGTTCCTCCGTTTGTGTGGTATCTCCTGGTGCCGATACATCTATGTGAATTTGCTTTCCAGAGCAAAGGGGACAGGTAGGCACTCCTTTCTCAAAGCAATGAATGTAGGTGAGAGCAGAATGGATGGCTTCATCTAGGCCAAGCACATCCACGTGCAGGTTCATTGATTCAATAAATTGTTCGTCTATGCCTTCTTCGCCTAACATTTGGCTTATTAGCATCTTCCCTCTTTCCAGTGACAACTTGTGCTGCTCTTGGACTCTTTTCATAGTTTCATACAGTCTTTTGATCTGCCCAGTGTATGCTGGGGCACGAACTAGTGTTGAGGTTTCTTCTTGATCCAAGTCGTGTTCCTCGTCTGCCTCCTCTTCAATCATCTACATCCACTATTTATGGTTGGGTAGGAGTGAAAATGCCAGTGGTTGGTTGCAGTCCCCTGGTCTGCTCTTCCTCCGTCTCAAGGTTAGCCTCATTAATCATTCAGGCAATTTCTTCATCTGTCAAATCATCCAGAGTGTAGCCTTGTGGGAACTCCAAGTCAGAGGGAATCGGAGGGAAAACCAGATTGGGTCCTTCTGCACTTAGTCTGGGTAAGCGAATAGTAAATGGACGGACACGTCTGGTCTAAGGTGGTATCACCTCTGGTGTGAGGTTGGCACCCCTTGCTTGTGCACAGGGTATGTGGACTGCTCCCCTCATTTTCTTCAATGGTGGCCCTGTTGTTGATAGCCATCTCTAGAATTCCTGGTTTTGGGATCACACTAGTGCTCTTTGAATAGGAACATCATAAGACAAGCACCTGTAAATGATCTTTGTTAGCATGCAACATCCATAAAGCATATTCTTATGTTTCTTATTGCAGCGCTGATGTGCTAAGTGGATTTGATCTATGATCCAGTGGGGTAGACTGATTGTGACATTTCCTGTCTCCGCCAAGTACAGGCTAAACCAAATTCTTTTGAGTGGCATGGTGAAGCACTCGTGGGCTAGAAAGGCGAAGTTTTGCATGATTGTGTGTAGGTGGAGGGCAATGGTAGGTGTCATAGCTACTGTTAAACACGCGTTTGCCATCAGGGACGCGTTTAAGCTCTTTTCGGGTTCTTGGGAGTGGAAGGAGCCTGAATAATCAGAGGCCCTATACTTGATTTCCCCAATTTAACACTCTCACCACAGTACCTTAATATTTAAATCTCTGTTAATGCAAATTACTCTCCAGACTCTAATTCGTTCTCTCACAGTTTCACTATCTGTACTCAGACTATTACTAACTCTTCCACAACCTTACCGATTCGCTCTGATTGTTACGTCCTCAACACAGAGTGCTGAAACTATTCATTACTGTAATACAGACTCACAAGTCGTACTTAATGGAAGAGCGTTAAACACAAGTGAAGGTAATCAACAAAAGCGAAATAACACGGTACTACTCAGAATTCTCAAAAACACAACACAACGGAACTACACAGACGTATCGCCCAGACAGACAGTTTGGCGATCCTTCTAGTTGTCACCGAAGCGTCCTTTCATTGATTTATAAGAGATTACAGTTCTTCACAACGACCTTTCGGTTTGTGCGGAATATGAAAAAGAGACAAGTTTACAATTGCCAATCCGGCGGCTTACACTGGCATGCACGGTGGACTTGAACCCGCAGGTATACAAAATCTTATGGCTCATCTATTATACCCTGTAGATACATTGTTCTAGCTAATTTAAACATTCGAGAAATTTTCTTTTTTAACGAATCCAGCATCTGTTTTCGTATCTCTGGTTCTACTAACTGAGCATCAATTCTAACTAAACTAGTGGCAATAACTTGGCTTATCAAAATTTCTGCCTGTGTTTGTAGAAAGGCTTCCTGTAGATAAAAGTCATTCGATAGAGCTGCATCACGGTTTACTTTCATATCGGCAATCTGTTGATCTATTCGTGATAAGCGTTCTGCTTGAGCTCCAAGTTGCTTTTCTCTTCTCTCCAATTCTTGATTCTGAAATTGAATGGTCCAGTAATATGCATCTCGTTCACTTCGAACTGCTTGAATCTCTTTCTGGAGCTGAGCGACCAATGTCATCTGGTCTTTAAGAGCAGCATTTGATTCAAACACGTTTGCATTTGCAAACTCTAGCTCTGTATTGGTTTGCTTTAGTAAAATTGATATTTCCTGTCCTTTCTGCACGGCTTCATCCAATTGTTCTCTAGTTTCTTTGAACAAAGTTCCCAGTGCTATGCGGGCATCCTCTTTATCCTTAACTAACTGCCATAACTAAAGAATTTCTGCATCAGCAACACATAATAAATCATCTTTGGCTATTACTTCAGCCAATGCAGCATCTCTTTGACTAATCACTGTTTCCTGTTCAACAAGGAGAGTCTGTAACTGTTTAATCTGGAAGTGCAGATTATGATTCTCTGCCTTTACTACATCTACCTCATCCTGCAACGGAATGATATCCGCTTCTAAAACATCAACTTTATGTTGCAATTCATATTTGAGATTATCAGTAATCTCCTTCATCTATTGTGGCAGTTGTTGTGATAGGTGGATCAACATATGACCCATGGATGTGAGCTCAGTAATCATAGGAATCGAAGGAACGGGAAGAGGAGGATGTGGTTGAGATGAAGAAGTTGTCAGGAGTTGATGGGAATTAGGTGGAGAATAATTAGGTGAAGAGGATGATGAATTCGATGCTTCATGTACAATCGGTGGAATGGGAACAATGGGTTTAAGTAGAGGTTCGAGTGGAGGAGTGGGTTGCAGATTGTTAGCTACTTCGGTAAGTTGCTGCGAAGTTACTTCAGGTTGGGCAATGGCAAACTATACTGCCGTAATTAATTCCAGGAAAATTTCTACAACAATAAGCTATGCATCTTCTTGCATATCTTGTTTGGACTGCTGCTGAGATTCTTCCTTAGAAGATCTGTCTTCAGAATCAGCAGTAACACTGTGATCTTGTTGCTAGTTTGGAGATGACTCAGTGGATGAATCATGGTGAATCGATGAAGCTGTGTCATGGAAAATTTCTTCTTCATTTTTGTCTGCTTTATTTCCAGCGGCAGGCCCTTGCACTTGACTGTCAGATGAACTTATCCGGATGCGTTTGCGGCGAAGGAGCTGAAAGAGTTCTTCATCATCTTCTTCATCGTCTTCAAGTATCTGAGCAGATTCCTCATGATAAAAAATTGGACCTCTGGGTGGTGGTTGCGCTGTTGGAGGGCCGAAAACAAAAAAGTGAGTATGTGCGAAAGACGGGAACGCGACAGATCGCCTTTGTTAACCTGCTTAATGATCGCAACGCATTCACGGTGAATGCGTCGGAAATAATAAGAAGCGAAATTGATAGGCTCTCTAGCAGCCATATCAATCACCGAGTAGAATGGGCGAGAAATCCCATAAGTGGGTTTCTATAAGTTCAGTATGGCTACTAAAAATTATAAAGCTGTTCTTTCAGGATCAGGACAACAGAGTATGGCATACTCATTCGAAGAGTGCCTGGGAAACAATTGATTCATCGTAGAAATTGGAAGGTTAGGGCCATTCTCTCGTCCTTTCGGAGAGAGTCGAAAAGCAGCAACAAATGACTGCATGGTGATTACAACACGAGAGGGGAAACACGTAATAGGCCAACTCTACTCCGTAGCAGGTGTGGCGGCAATAGCAGCAATTATCTGAGCATAGTATGGATGACACTCCACTTAATGCCAGGGCAATTCAGCGAAGTTGGACAAACCTCGGACACGCAAGAATTCACTTACGTCCTGAGGAAGTCCGTCACGGAAGGCAGCGAAGTTGGCTAACACTTCCATGATGTGTACACAAGAGCACAAGAACACAATTGCACAGTAAACACAGAAATCACAACGCACAGAGCACACGGATACAATAGCGATTATCAGTGAAAAGAAGAAGATTAAGTAGATACTTGGTAACTGGAGGCGATAAAAAATGCTAATCATCGCGTGATGTTGAGATGATAACCTCATAACTATGGTGTGCATGCATGAGCAGAATCAATAACAAAAGGCGGAGATTATTCATGGTTATGTAGCAAAACGAGGAGTTTATGATCTTTATTCAACTGACACGCAAAACTAAAAAAAAAAAGGAAAATAAAAAGAAAAAAGAAGAAAAGAAAAAAATACGCGGGCAACCGCAGAATACGTCAGTGCAGATCAGGTGCTTGATGATACGGTTGCAACTTTGAACCATTTATCACTTTAGTAAGAGGACCTCCGTTCAAAGTAGTCAACCAAAAAGTAGCTGGGCCCACTTGTTCAGTAATCCGGTAAGGACCAAACCATCGTAATTTGAATTTTCTAGTTGCACGATTTGATTTAGCATTGTAAAATAGCACAAGTCGTCCTACCGTAAAAACTGGAGTTTTTAGATATCTATCATGAATACGAGCTTGCCGCAACTGAACTTCTTGAAGGGTCAGAAAACTTTCCCAGCGATGTTCATCCAAGTCTCTGAGTGTATCCAACCGAAATGATAAAGAGTCTTCAGGTAACAATTTCTGAGTGATAGCCACACGTAAACTGGGTACCACAAAGTTCCATTGGTGCAATTGCTTCTAGCCCATAAGCCAGCTTGAAAGGAGTTAGTCCGATTGCTACTTTGTATGTAGTTCGGTATGCCCATAATACTGTAGGTAGTAACTAATCCCATCTTTCTGGTGATTCCACAGTCAATTTTTGAAGCATACTCAGCAAGGTCTTGTTGGTACTTTGAGCTAAGCCATTAGCACGAGGATAATACAATGAACTGAATTTATGCAGAATCTGAAAAGTGTGTGTTAGCACTCGCATTAAATTTTTGACAAAGTGTGTCCCTTGATCTATGACAAGTTCCAAAGGTAATCCATAACGTGGGAATACGTCCTTCATCAGGCATTTGGCCACCGAAACAGCTGTGGCGGACCATAAGGCCCAAGCTTCTGCCCATCTGGTAGCATAATTTGTACATGTCAGAATGTAGCAATTGTTGCTAAGGATTGCTGGAGGTATAATGGGTCCAATAAAATCAAGGCCCATTTCTGAAAAGGTTCGAAAGGTAATACATGTTGCAGAGGAAAGAAATGGCGTTGTAAAGGCTGTCCAGATCACTGACAAATGTCACATTGCTGCACAAATTGAGATACATCTTTGTACATATTAGGCCACCAGAGCCCACTTTGCAAAATTTTTTGGTGCGTTAAATCTGCTGCAAAATGTCCACCGGAGGGTATTGAATGTGCCAGAGCGATAACTGAGTTTACTTCATGTGGTGGAATACAATGAAGCAAGATCCAAGTGTGATCCATATAATACAACTGTCCGGCAATCAATCGGAATCTGCGACTGTAAACTGCAATTTTCCGATGCATAGCAGGAGAAGTCTGAGGAGGAAGACATCCATCAGTAAGAAAGGTTAATAACTGATCATAGTAGGTTGATGTCACAGGAGGTTCTGCAGATTCATCATTAGCTGTTTCAGTAACATAAATTGCTAGTGTGGTGTCATCAACACCGACCGGAGCTTCACCGGAATCTAATCGAGAGAGAAAATATGCTAATGCATGTGCAGTGCCGGGTCGATGAATCACTTCATAATCGAATTCTTGTAACAATAGAACCCATCGTGCCAAGCGACCACCTAAATGCTGCTGTCGGACTAGATACACCAGTGCAGCATGGTCTACATGAAAGATGAATTTTTGGCCTAGCAAATAATGCTGAAATTTCTTTACAGAATACACCAAACCAAGACATTCTCTTTCAGCGACTGAATAATTCTTTTCAGCAGGAGCAAGCCGTCGACTTGCATAATAGACAGGCCAAAACCACTTATCAGTTTGTTGCATTAAAACACTTCCAATGGCTATATCTCATGCGTCTACAAAAACATGAAATGGTTGTTCCCAATCAGGAGGTTGTAAAATTGGAACCTGCGTTAATAATCTCTTGAGACGATCAAATGTAGTTTGATATTCTGGAGTCCACTCAAACTGTCGTGGAGTACTAGTTATTAGCCGATTGAGGGGTATTGCCAAATGGGCAAGCCACCGTAAATGTCGACCATGCCACCTGACTTGACCCATGAATCGCATCACTTCTTTCGACGTAGTAGGCACAGGTGCTTCTAACACAGCTACAACTTTGTCTGGATCAACTTGTATGCCCTGTGCAGATACAATGTAGCCAAGGAGCTTACCACAAGAGACTGCAAAGACAGATTTGGTTGGGTTTAAACAGAGTCGGTATTCTCGGCATTTCTCAAAACAACACCATAAATGATACAGGTGTGCTACCATCTTACCAAATAAAGAGAAGTCATCTAGATATACTTGCATAAAGGAAGTGAGATAAGGTGAGAAGATTTCCTGCATACAACGCTGAAAGGTACTAGGAGCATTCCTTAACCCAAACCACATGACTGTACAAGCAAAAACATCCCAATTCGTAATAAACATTGTTTTTGGTATATCTTGCTCAACCATTCGGACCTGGTTATATCCACTATAACCATCAAGAAATGAATACATCTCATGTCCAGCCACTTTGTCCAGCATGGTGTCAAGAAATGGAAGAGGAAATGGATCAGGTACGGTGGCTGCATTCAATTTCCGGTAATCGACACATATTCGGAGCTGCTTGTTTTTCTTTGGTACAATCACGATCCGGGAGATCCATTCAGCATGCTCAATGGGTACAATGAATCCTACCTTTAATAGGCGATCAAGTTCTGCTTTGACCTGTGCTTCATAGTTGGGATTCATACAGTAGCTGGGTTGTTTAATTGGTTTTGCTTTTGGTTTGAGCACGACCCGATGCTGATAGATTCGAGGATCTAGATCCTTCATATCACGATAATCCCATGCAAAAACATCAAAGTACTCATGCAAGAGTCTGATCAAATCTTTTTGAAATTCCTCAGACAATCCTTCCTTTATCTTGACAAGTCGTGGATTTACTTCATCTCCCAAATTATAGGTGATTAATTGATCTTCGGGAACATAGAATTGATGAGGTTTGCCTGGATCGTCAGCTGACTGTAAAAGTTGTTGTAGAGTGGCTTCATCCATAGCAACAGTATCTTCTGTCTCCAGTTGTCTACAACAGATTGTAGATCTACAGTACCTAAGGAAATCAGATCTTCATTGTTCTTCAGAAACGCATCTTCTTCATCGTCAGATAAGTCATCCAACATGTGGACGGGCTCTGCTACATATGGTCTAGCATGGAGTTCGTAGGGCTGAATGGCATCAAGTTTGACAACATATTTACGGTGGTTGTCCTTAAAAGTAAGTTCCTGTGCTAACCAATCCTGTATAACCTTAGTCTGTTTCAATCAGGGTCGGCCGAAAAGAAGATTATAGTCAAGACTAGACTCTGGTAGTTCTAAGACTACAAAAGTCATCTTAAACATTGTACCCTGCAAAGTTATCGGGACATTCCGTACGAGTCCTACCGGATGAACTCGGGATTGATCTGTCATTCTAATGAAAAATTGAACAGGCTGGATTTGCGTCCATCCCAACTTTTTACAAAGCGCTGCAGTGGCTATGTTTACACCAGACCCACCATCAATTAGTACTTGAGTAATCTTGTGATTTTTGTACCATACCGTAATTAAAGGGACCGAATGATCCACCGTAGAATCAGTTTTCGGTTGTACCTTTGTCGTTGCTGGAATGCAGGAAGACCCAGGACTCAGGTGTTGCTGAAATTGCTGCTGAACTCCCGGCACTAGTGCAAGTAACTGTCCAAGAGGGAGAGTAATGGACGCCTTAGATAATTTCCCATGCCTCATCTGCTTGAATTGTACTTTTCACCGATTCTGAAGATGATGCGCCTGTTACTGGGGTAGAATCTTGTTCCTGCGATCCTTCCTTTGGGAGCGGAACTTGTGTCACAGGAATTGGATCTGGGAATACTGTAGTCTCTTTGGTGGTCCATTGACTAGCTTTGTTATACATTCTCTGTTGTTCATGGATGCGAGGTTCAAACACTTCTGCTGCTAGTTGTAACTGTTTACCAGATCTTGTTTGAATCACTGCTGCTTGAGTTTCTACTGGTGAGATATAGACCATATTGGTCATTGGGTTCTGATGCTCTTTCTTCCTCTGATCATATTCAGCTGCATCTTTACAGAATCTTCGGATGTGACCCAACTCACCACAAAAATGACAGCGAGGAGGTGGCAAAGAAGTACCTTCCTGTGATGTTCCTGTTTGCCAATGATTTGTATTGTGATTTGTATTCCGCTGTCCTCGATAATTCCTATATCCTTGCTGCTGATTATTTCTCATTTGAGGTGGAATATAATGGGTGGTCGGCTGTCCTGGTTCTTGTATAATGGCATTTACAATTGCTGGTCCCTGCACTTTGGCGTTATATGCATAATTTTTGGTGGAATGTCCGGTGGTATTGCAGATAGCACAATACATCTGATTAAGGGCACATGTGGCAGTGGTATGCCCTGGATTCTTGCACTTAGTGCAGTACATCTGTCTAGCCGGATCCTCTACAACATTTTTACTGGCTTTCAACCACTCTACGTCTTCGGTAAAGCCTCCAACCTTATGCTCGAGCTGCAAGGCCATTGCAATAATGGCATCTAGTGTCATAGCTCCCACACAACGGATGATCATAATCTGTCTGAGCTGCGGATTCAAACCATTAATAAACCATTGACTAATAACATCATCCGGAAAGTTGGCATGGGCCGACGGTAGTTGTCTCAAATGAGTTCTAAACAGGGTGGCATATTCCTACACAGTCTGGTTCAGCTTTTGTCTATTGTTCTGCAAGTAATAAAAATCTTGGCAGGATTCTTCTTTAGCTTGAATCTCTGCAAAAACACATCCCTTACCGCTTCATAGGTGCCGAAATGGTTGATATCATACTCTGTAAGCCATCATAATCTGTAAGCCACCTTGCTGCTTCATTAACTAATGTTGACTAGAATACTATGGCCTTGTATGCCGGATCAGGTGGATGGTTTAGCACTGCATAACTTATTTCAAAGGTGCATACATGAGCATCAGGATCATCACCTGGAAATCCACCGAATTTGGTGTATGTTACCCCGGTTGGAACCGATCGAGGTGGTAGTAGTTGTTGCTGCTACTGTTGTTGTTGTTGTTGTTGTTATTGTTGACTCATGGTGCTAGTGGCGGTACTATTACTATTTCCTGAGTTCTGAGGATGTGTTTGCGGTCCTTCAGAGTCTGTATGATCAGACTACTCACCTTCCGTTTCGAAAATAGCACTCAACCTTTTACGAATTTCTAATTCGAATAGCCTATCCTCTTCTGTGGTATCAAACGTAGGCAAACTTGCCTTGAACAGTGGTGTCCAGAATGAAGATTCACCGGGGAGTATCACACTGTCACCGGAAACTTGTAAATTTTCTGCAACTCGGATCGAACTACCATCGGAATTAGTGGAACTTTCTCCAATCCAGGGTATTCTTTCACCTTCAATGACCTCTCTAAGCAAGACGCCTCTATCCTCAGATGGGTTCGAATCCTGACCAGATGGTGTCGGATCAACTACACACTACGTCCTTGTAGACTCTGAAGTTACTGTGTACTTGAGCCGTAATGACTCAAGGACTTGTACCAATGAGACTATACCTCGATTGCCATACAAGTGCATATAGTGGAGTTCTTTTCACACATTTAATTATCAATCCGAAGGAGTGACTTACCAAGTGTATGAAGACATTTGCACACGTGATAGCACACGTGATAGAAAATGAAGTGAGTTAACTATCCAAGCAAGAGAAAAGACCAATACTACCCACACCTACTGATAAACTGGAAGTGTTGCCGCAAACCTACTTTCAGCAGTTTTGGTTTTTTGAGGTTTTCTCCCAGCCCAGAACTCCGAACATAGGCAATAGGGTACTCGTTTCGAAGCTCTCGACGAGACGAATCCAATGGTGGTGGTTTCACTCAATTCTGACCACTCTGCTGCAAGTTATGGCAGAAACAGTGAATTACGGGAACTACTAACACCCGCGTTTTTGCTTCTCCTAGCTTACGCACGCACTACAGCCACTCAAAACTAGGGGGAAGGGGTAGACAACAGTCCTACACTTGCATTTCAAGCATCACACACACATACATGAGCAAAATGAAGATCAAAATCAGCAAGGAAGAGGCAAACTCGAAATTTCAGAAGTGCTCTTCTTCACAATGACAAGAAGTCCTTTACAATGAGTCACTTTTGACTTATATACTAGTGCCCTAAGTTTGGTCCTTTCACACAAGAGACCGGCACTTTATTCTCTAAAAAGACTAATTTCCTACTATTGTACATGGGTAAATCACTAATCTTTGAGGGGATGCATCTAGAGGACTCCTCTAGTGCATTTACAACGGAAAATATATACAAAAGTGGTTATGTTACAAAAAATTGTGTGTCCAAATCGGAAAAATTTTGGGGCCCGTCTTTTTTCTCTGCTTTGCGCGCTCTTTAGCTCTGCAACACTCTCCCCCTCTTCGTCTCTGTCGTCCCTTGACAGACTTTGCTTCGCGAACGCGTCCCGTGGGTAGTGTTGTCGGCTTCTTGATCTTGCATTACGTTTTAGAGGCGCTTCAGCTTTTCCACTGCACGCTCCCCTTGGTCAGTGTTGTCTGCAGTTAAACAGACATGCAGATTCGATGGCCTTCTTGATTCAAGCTCTACTACTCGAGAGCCTGATGTAGTTGTCTTGCCTGTTGACTCGGGTTGCCACGCACGCCACCAGTGACTAGGAATGTGATGTTCTTAGTCACCCTCTTCAACTTTTCAGCCTCTACCCCTTTCTTACTTTTGGTCCTACTCTGATGTTTGAAAAATCCATAACTCGGGACCTTGGGGTTTAGCTTTGTAGCCTGGTGCGTGCCCCTGCGGGGCTCTGTGCAGAGATGGTTGTTGCGCCCCTGCGGGGCTTCCTGCAGAGATATGTTCTTTTTCTCTTCTTAATGAATAGTTTTGGATTTTGATTTTCTTCTTCTTTTCTTCTTGCTTGATTGTCCCTCTACACGTCCCTCCTCCTGAACTCTGTCGTCCTCGACAGGCTTTCTGAGGCGACGCGTGTATGTTTGAATTGCGGTTTGCTCTCGTTGGTTCAGCAGATTTGCATGACATATCATAAATTCCTTCCATTGCTTTGACTTCACTCCGTCTTCTGGCGCCTGTCTGTGATCAGCGAAGAAGCTAGTTTCATAGGCCACCAGTCTTGCATTTAAATTTGAAGTCATCTTTACAAAAATTTCCGAATCGATTTCAAAGAAGCCGGTGAAGAATGCTTCTTCGAAGGTCTGCATATACGTCGATGGCAAAAACATAAGGCGGGAATAGTATGCCATAATGGTGAGTCGGCTCGGAATGGTTGATAGATCAAAAATGAGGGCTTCCGACCCTTGCGTAATGCCAATGAAATTCAAAAATGTGTACTTCGCATGCTGGAAGACCTTCAATACTGTGATGAGCATGCTAAATATTTTATTCGTCATTTTGACTGCTAAGTCCGGCACTGTAGCATATTTGGCGATCCAAAATTCCATGGTCTTTACCATATATTCTTCAGTGGGAAGATAATTATGTGGCGGACTAGGTAGTAACGGGTAATTTAGCCACTGATTATTGATGGAGCCTTGACGCTGTGCTTCCCAAAATTGCGTCCAAGAGCGTCTGCGGGGTACAGGACAAAATGATGGATTTACCTGAAGCGCATATGGTGATGCTTCCCACTGTACCCGCAAAGTCCGATTCTTCTCCAGAATTTTCCTTCGCCATATGGGATCCGCCTTCTCAAATTCCTCTTGAGTATACTTGAAAGTGTCATGCTGGAATTGAAGGTTGTGGTCCGGATCTTTATTCGTGGTAGTCTTTATATACATGCGCGTCTGTTCTTTAAGTAGACCATATGGTACATTGAAGGGCTTCAAAATTTGATCTAGCTGTTTATTGTCTATTCGAGCTTCTTTCATTATTTGTATTATTTGATCTTCAAAATCAGCAGTGAGCTGGGACACCAGTAGTGCCCTTTCTGGTCTGCTCAATTCTGCAATGTCGCGTGTGTTAGGTTCTAGTGGAACCTCCTTTTTCGCCCTTATTGGTGAATGATACAAGGGGGGAGAGAGAGGACGTACCTCTTCCTCCACAGTAGCCGTGGTTTCTGGAGGAACTACTGGTGTCCCTTGTTTCTCTTTTAGCTCAATCTGCTCCTGCAGCTGTTTAATGATGTCATCTTTATTCTTGAGCTCCTCTTCAGCCTTGGTAAGTTTTTCTTGGTGTTTGATTAATTCCTGTGCCACAATATGCATGTGATCTGTGTCTTCCTTGCACTGTCGGAAATAATCTTTCTCGGCTTTTTTCCATTTCTTTCGTAGAGCTGCAGTATCATTCATATATTTCTGTTCCCATTCTGCAACTGTTTCTTGCTCCTGTTTGAGCTGTTCTGTCATCTTTGTCAACTTTGCTTCCATGTCTTTTATGTCCTCATTCGTTTTGTCAAGATCTGTCGATGGTTGATCACTGAGGAGAGCTGTCATTAGCTCTTTGTTTCTGTCTCTGAGCTGGTTTGCTTCTTCCATGCTCACCTTTAGCTGCGACTCGAGTACTTTGCTACGAGTTTGTATTCTTGTTTTGTCTTTTTCTGTTACTTCCAGTTTCTTCGTCAGCTCCAACACTTGCTCTTTCAGGTGGGCATTCTCCTTCTCTAATGTTTTGCATTGTGTTTTGGTTGTTTTTATCTCCTCCTGTTTCTTCAACACCTGAGCTTCTACTTTAGATAATTTCTTTTCCAAATTCATACCTTCTTTTTGAAGCTTTTGTTTGTCGAGCATGGCCTGGTCGTAATCTTCATCAGCATCAAGCATTAACTGTTGAGTGTCTAGTGCAGTGCGAATCATATCCTGCACCACAGGCTTGAGCTGAGCTATGTCCACGTTCAACCATGTCTTTGTTACATCCGGTGTTTCTCCTGTTTGTACATCTTGGCCCAGTGCTACGTGAATCAATTCTTGGTGTGGTTGTCGGACCTGTAGTTGTACTTTACATTCTGCTTCCTTTTCGACCGTTTTCCGAACTTTCGTGGCACTCCCTTGAAAAGTTACATCCAGAGGGGACGGTTCTGCCACAACCCTAAGTGGTGTGAAGGGTTCTTCGTCTTCTTTCTCTTCTTCTTGAGGCTTGTTCTCAGATATCATTGCATGCGTCTCAGCTTCAGACTTCTCTTCCTTTGTGTGAGTGATGGAGGCATCCTTCGTTTGCACAGTGTTTTGCCCTTCTTCTTCTGCCTTCGCTGTGGTTGCATTCTGTTCTGCCAGCAATGATTGACTTTTTTCTTTGTTGTCAAGTTGGGCTTCGTCATAATTGACTTCGTTTAATTCGGCCCACTGGCCATCATCTTTTGATTCACTTTTAATATCTACATCCAGTAACGATGTAGTTTGCTTTTCTTGGGCGTCTGATCCGGAACTTGAGTTGTCTAGCCCAATCTCTCGATACCTGTGTACCTTAGTAAGTTTTCTTTTGGGTTTTTGCACTGTTGCAGCCTGTTGATAATGATGACCTTGCACTGGGAGATTGATTTGCCCTTCTGTATACTTGTGAGTCTCCTCCAGTGCTTGAGTTAAGTCTTCTTCCGTAATTTTCCTGGGTCCTTGAGTGGTGGTGGTGGGCAGCACATGTACTCTCTTTGATTGTGGTGCTTCTTCTTCTTTCTGCAGAACTTCTCTAGGCCGCTTTGTACCTCTCATGGTTCCTCTCATCCGCGGTTGCGAACTTGTCTCTGTTTCTTCTGCTTGTTTACTTCCTTTCTTGTGTTTAGGTACTGTAGCACTCTTGACGTATTGAGCCAGCTCCACTGAAGATGGCATCTCCCGCAAATATTCGCGCATGCCCAATGCATGGTAAATCATGATTGTGAGGGCAGTAGTTCCATTGAGGAATTTCTTATTTTCCCATTTCTTTTTGGCCTCAAACAATCTTTCTTGCACATATGGGGTAAGATTTACTTGATTGCCAATTTGTTTTATGGCATGAGACAATAACTGGACAATAATTTTTTGAGGGGCCGTGTATCGGTTCATGCTCGGAAAACAAAAATGTTGGTGAATCAATCTGACCTCCTCTTCAATGTCCACTCTGTTAATGTCGACAAAGGTTCTCGTATTTGCTCCACGAATTTCTTCTTTGGCCGTATTGATACCATCTTTCTCCCATTGAAAAGCTTCTTTAATTAAGTCGTGGGAGAATTGCACAACTACCCATTCACCATTCTTATCCATCACATTGGCTTCTGGCACCAATGGATCATGTAGTGCTGGTCTTAAAGTGTTCATAACCTGTGTGCATCGTTGGAAGTCCGGCTTGTAGATGGGTAACTCAAAATATTTGTGAATTCCTGCTTTCTTCATGATATCAATTGTAGATGGCATGCCATGCAAAATCTTGAAGTCTTGGGACATTATCGGAAAGTGGTGATCCGTGTCCATAATCTTTATGTTGGCCAAGAAAAGATACTCTTCCACTGGCTGCTCATCTCTGAACCAGTGGCCTTTAGCCTTCGTAAGACATTGGGGAGGAAATTCCTGGACCTCCTCTTGGATTGTAGCTTCAGAGTCTTCAGAAGCCATCTGCACTTAATATAGAGTGTTAATCAGTATCCATATATTTTTTAGCAATCCTCCTCCATGTGTTGATCAATAATTTACTATTGCTCCGAGTGCATGGTGCCGTCCCTTTCCCGTGGGTGTGAGAAGGGTAATACCTGAATTTTTATGTGTTTTTATATTTTTTGCTGAAAAGAAAACATAAAAGTTAGTCCATAGCCGAAGCGGTTAGTGAATTTTTTTGGAGTAATATTTTTATGTATGTACAAGTGCATTTCCCATTTCTCAAGGGAAAATGTGTGTGATTATTCTGAAGTTAGAAAAAAGTGTGCCGAATGCTTGGCCTTGTAATATGGCCCTATCATGCGTACTTTGGGTGCATCAGACACAACATGAGTGCAATTGGGTGCTTTGTCTCCTCGATCATCTGCTCCTTGTGGTAGTTTTGGTTTCCAGACCCATTTTGAGAACACTGAGATAGGTCTCTGGGTTTTCTCAACTCGTGCAGCTCTTTGTGTTCCATTTGCCTTATCCACAGTCCGATGGAATTTGACATTGCTTTGTGATCTTTTCTGATGATTCTCTGGTGGTGGTGACCTTTGCCTCGTCTCCTGTGGCGTTTCCACCTTGGTCTTCACATTCTGTTTAACTGCTTGTATGACCTTTTTGGGAATCCATATCTGATGTCGAGATCGTTGAGCTTCAAGCAGGGGCTTGGAAATCCATACTTGTACTGGTTCTTTTCGTTTGTAGTTCTTTGCAGCTGATTTGGTGATGTCCGTTTTCTTAGAGGCGCTTGTAGACAGTTTTTGACTCTGTACCTGCTCCTTTCGTACCCACATATATTTGGATGGTGGTCTGTTCGAGTATCTGCTTGTTGGTTTCCAATAGTGCGATCTTTGAAGGTGTTGAGCCTGTTTAGGAGAGAGCGTCTCCTCGATGGTTGGCTGATTCTCATTTACTTCGGGTAGCTTTGACACTACAGGGGATGTCGGAATGATTAAAGTTTCAGTTTCTACACATTTGCTTTCTGAGGGTTGAGCACAGTCGCTACTAGCTTTCATCGCTTCTTGAACTTCTTCTGATCTTGGTATTGATATGGCTTGATTACACGGTTTCTCTTCAAGCAAGCTGAAAACTTCCTTATGCCCTATCGTGGCTGAAATATATCCTTGAGCCAGATGGATACATGCTTCTGTTTCAATGATCCAATCTTGTCCCAGAATGAAGTCTTCCATTAAATCGTTATCCTCATATACTAGGACTCTTTGTTCCATGGAGGAATTTCCTATGTGGAGGGACACATTAGTTGTTCCAATACAGTCTAGGATGTGACCTCCAATTCCTATTAGTTTGGCTTTCGTGGGATTCAATTCCAATTGTAATTCATTGGCTATTCTCTTCCGCATACAGCTGAGGCCTGCTCCTGAGTCTATCAATGCGTCTATCAATTTATACTCCGTCTGACCAATCCCTAGGTTTAGGTAAGGTTGTGTTTTACATATAACCGTTGTGTCACCATTTTTGATCTGGTAGTTTGCCATAGGGATGGGCTCTTCTCCTTGGAGATAGCGTTCATCTCTTTGCCTGATCCACTCCTTGCGTTTTCTAATGCGTTCTAGGGCTTCCTGTCGTGCTTCTTCTCGTATTCGTTCTTCTTCCCTTTTCCTACTTTGGGCTCCCAACAGTCTAGCTAGCATTTCATCGGTCAGAGGCTCCATAAATCGTTTCACTCGGCATCCACTGATGTAATTGGGAAGAATGTCTCCGTCTAGTGTGGCGAGATTGACTGCACCACTAGTGGAGATTCGATTTATGATCAGGGGACCATATCCGCGTTTTTGGAGCTTCTTTGCATGCTGTTTTAGGGTGTATACTAGGACTAAGTCGCCTTCTTTTAGCCCCTTATCTTTAATATGTGAGTCATAATATGCCTTTTGTCTCCGCTTAGCGGCATAGATGCCTGCTACCGCTTGCAATCTAGTCTCATGCAGCTTTTCAATTTGATCTAATTGCTGAGACAATTCATGACCGTTCCACTCATATTGCTGGGCTACTTTTAATGTAGGCACTAAGAAGTCAATTGGCAAAATTGCATTCAGCCCATACACTAGGTTGAAAGGTGTAGTTCCAATGGCCGTTTTATATGCCACTCGGAAGGCCCAAATTGCGTGATGCAATTGTTTGTCCCAATCTGACCTTCCATTATTGACAATCTTTGTCAATACCGTACATAGTACTTTGTTGGAACTTTCAGCCTGTCCGTTGGCTTGAGGATGGTATGGGGCTGATTTTTTGTGGACCACTAGAAATTCATTCATTAGAGATTCAATGACTTCGTTTAGGAAATGAGTTCCTCGATCACTTACTATCTCGATCGGTAGTCCAAATCGGGTGAAAATGTGCTCAAAGAGAAATTTTGCTGTAGTTTGAGCATCATTTTTGCGAGTGGCTTTAGCTTCTACCCACTTTGTCAAGTAGTCGGTGGCTACTATGATGTATTCTGCATGTGATCCTTTCGCAGGTGGGTTGATAGGTCCTATGAAGTCAATTCCCCACTTGGTGAATGCTCTCGCACAAACCATGGGTCTTAAAGGCATGTCATCTCTTCTAATGGGATATTTTGCCCTTTGGCATGTTTCGCAACTTCTCACATATGTCTCCGCATCCATGTGTAGAGTTGGCCACCACAAGCCTGCAAAGAGAATCATCTTGACCGTTCTATCTGCTGAAAAATGTCCTCCCGCAGCTCCTGCGTGTGCCATTTCTAATATGGGAAGATACTCTCCTTCATGAGCACATAATCTGAGTTGATTGTCTCTTCCTCTTCTAAACAATTGTCTTCCCATTATCACATAATCTTTGCTCAATTCTTCTAGGGATCGCTTTCTTGCTAGGCTAGCTCCTATTTCGTGCTCCTTCGTTTTGAGGAATTGCACTAATGTTTTACTCCAATTAGGCGCTATGGTAGAAAATGGTAAGGACACGTGATCCTCAGGGCTAGTTTCCTGGCATTCCATACAAGTACTTACATACTCGTGAACGTCCTTGGACATATCAGGCCAATATACGCCTATTTTTTTTAATTCGCGTATTGTTCCGTGCATCCCTTGATGGGTTTTCCATTTGTTGACATGTGCTTGCTGAATTAGTTGCTTCTGTTCATCCTCCTCGACACATCTCAATAAAACTCCGTTAGGTTCCTTATAATACATGTTTCCTGCGACAATGTGTAAATTCCTTGTTTGAAGAATTTCTTTTTTGCTATTTCTGTTAATTGGATGTTGAGGGCCATGCGTAAGTATAGGGGTCAATTTTTCTGCCCACTTCGGACATACTTCTAGATTAAACAGATAAGCATCTGGTAAATCATCTGGTACTCCGTTAGGTGGCTCTCCGTGTTTTAATCTAGAAAGGTGGTCTGCTCTCACATGTGTGTTTCCTTTTTTGACCACTACCTCAAAGTCAAACTCCATTAGTAACAAGAACCATCGTACCAATCTCCCTGTGTTGCAAGGCTTGTTGACTAGGTACAGCAAGGCTTGATGGTCAATGAAGAATTTGAACTTGTTGGCTAAGAGGTAATGTCTAAACTTCTTTACTGCGTAGACCATTCCTAAGCCCTCTCTTTCAGTAGTCGTGTAATTTCTCTCTGCTTGGTTTAATTGTCTACTCGCGTAAGCGATTGGATGATCAAGCTTTCCTTCATTGGCCGGTTGAGCCAGGATACATCCAATTGCATAGTTAGAAGCATCAACATGAATATGAAAAGGCTTGTTCCAGTTGGGTGATTTTAGAATTGGGGCTGTACTCAGCCTCGTTTTAAGCTCGTTGAAGGCCTTCTCACACTCGTCCGTCCAAGTGAACTGAGTCAATAGACCATATAAGGGTTTAGCAATTATGGCATACATGTGAATAAACCTACGGTAATATCCACAGTGTCCCATAAAGGCTTGCACTTCTTTCGCATTCTTGGGTCTTGGTAAGTCCAATATGACTTTAATTTTATCCTCATCTGTAGATATCCCATTTCTTGAGACTATGTGTCCTAGTATTTTTCCTTGTCTTACCATGAAGACACATTTCTCAGGGTTCAAGCAAACTCTATACTGCCTACATTTGTTGAATATTTTCCGCAGTTCCGGTATGTGTTCTGGTCGTTGATTTGAGTATGTACACAGATCATCTACGTATACTTCCATGCTTTTTCTGAGAAATTCTTTGAAAACATGACACATCAATCGTTGGAAGGTGGCTGGCGCATTAGTGAGCCCGAAAGGCATCACTCTAAATGCATAGATTCCCCATTCAGTCGCGAATGCGGTTTTATGCTGGTCCTCAGTTGCAATAGCTACTTGGTTATAACCAGAGAATCCATCCAAGAAGCTATAGACCTCCTTGCCGGCAACTCTTTCCAAAAGATGGTCTGTGATGGGTAAAGGGAAACTGTCGCGTATAGTTGCTGCATTTACTTTTTTTAAGTTGATACACACCCTTAATTTTCCGTTTTTCTTGGGCACTACAACTAGTGGTGATACCCATTCTGTGTGTTCTATCTCATAAATGAATCCTGCCGCTAGTAATTTTTCAATTTCTTCCTTTATTTTTGCAGCGTAAACTTCGTTATACGTGTAAGGGCGTTGTTTAGAAGGTTTTGCATCTGCTGTCATAGGGATTCGATGAGCGCATATGCTAGGTTCTACTCCCTTAAGGTCTTTGTACGTCCAAGCAAATACATCTCGATATTCTCGGATAAGGTGGATGAGTTCCTCTTCTTCCTCGTCTTATACGTCTTTCCCAATATACGTGCACCTCTCTTCTCTGTCTTCTATCGTTACAACCACTTTTTTGGTTTGTTCTTTGTTATCATAGGCTTCTCCGTCTCGTGCTTCTCGTTTAGGCATTTGAGTTGCTATTTTCCTTTCTTCCACTTCGTATCTTTTAAAATGTTCTGGAACTTCGAAGTGGTCTGGTTCAGGTCCCACTTTACTTGTGTCCTCTCTATGCTCGTGCATTCTTGGGATAGTCTCAATTGCTAAGACTTCTGTCGGTTTTTCTTTTGATTCTTTTTGCATAGTTTCTAAATATTGTTCTTCAGAGTCGAACTCTGGTTCCATTTCTATGCTTTCGTACTCTTCTTTCTCCTCTTCCTCTACAATTTCTCCTGCTTCTACTTCTTGGAGGACAACCATGTAGAGGTTCACGTCATATCCTTCCTCGTCTATACAGTCATTCATCGTCAATACTTCTTCGTTCACACAAACGTCTAATGTGGCTAGGATTTCCATCCAGCCATGTGGTTCAAAGAGTTCATCTGAAAAAATTTGAGGCATATAAGCAGGGTCTTCTATCGATCGATAATTAGGATGCCCTATTGGCCACATTTGTTTTTTATACTCCTCCTTCTTGGCTTCTTTGCACATCCACAACTGGGCATCCTCGTGCATCCAAGATTGGTTACTTGATCCAGCACTGTGAATGGATAGGTCATCTTCCTCTTTGTGGACTGGATTCCATTGTAATGGAGGGACATCCCGATAAGCGAATGTGTGCAGGTTTATCTTGGTAGTGTTTCCTTGATGTTGGAGATATAATGAATCTTTGCCCCAATCTTGTACTACTCGCATCTGTCGCATGAATGGTCGTCCTAATATCATTTCATAATTGTTTGCTTTTTCGAACTTACATATGGCCAATGTGTGTTCAAATTCTACTCCACACGTGGTTAACCTAATTCCTTCCAATATTCCTAGGGGTTTCTCTACATGACCATCTGCTAATTGTAGCTTCATGCGAGTGGGTCGTAAGGCTGGTTTACCCCACTTTTCCCAAATTTCCTTCGTTGCAATTCCTACTCCAGCTCCAGTGTCTAAGATGGCCTTGGTCATGTACCCATTGTAGGTGACAGGTAAGCACGTATTACCTTCATCTCCTTCGCTAAATTCTCCTACTTTATCAACTGGAACTTGTATTGTGGAGTGGTTTTCTTTTTCCTGTCCTTTTATTTCTCCCTTCTCTACTGGTGGCTCTATTTGATTTGCTAGCTGTCTCCATAGATGTGGTTTAAGTTGAAGCAACTCTTCCACCGTCAATTTACATTGCACCTTTGTTTTCTTAAGTTCTGTTAGATTGTGTGAACTCTCTTCTGAGTTTCCTTTTTCTTTCCCATGCACTGTGGGTGCTCGTATTATTATCGACTCTCTTTCATATTCTCCCATGTAGTTAGGGAGCGTTGAAATGCTCATGGTTTCCTCTCTTTCTTTATCAAATCTTGACACTTCCTCATATGCTTCCTCTAGGTTATGATCATGGTGACTTTCTGCTCCAATTATTTCCTCAAAAGGAGGTGGACTGATTCCATCCTTTTTCCATTGCTCTTCTCTAATTCTTTTCCACAAATCTTTGGACCAATCTTCCTCTAGGTCAGGTATTATGGATACCTGTTCCCCTTGAAATTTCATTCGTTCATTTCGTTCATCTTCCCACCTAGGCTCCTTATCCTTAGGTTGTATACACTCTTCATATAGTTCCTGTGCGATCCTTGTTTCAGGTAAAATTGGGATAGTCTTTTCTAGAGTCGCCTGAGCTACTTCGATGAGTTTTTTGCATATCGACAATCTTTCTTTCTCTAATTCCCCTTGAGGATAGAGTTTTTCATGTTGTTCTAGGTTTGGTCCCATCTTGACTCTAGCTTGGTATGCTTTTAACCACATGTCCAATTCCTCTGGCTTTGGGTCAGCTAGAATTGATCCTGGCTTCTTTGCCTCTGAGCTAATTGGTGGGGTTTCAGGGATCTCCTTATGCGTTTGTTGTTCGTTATGTTTTCTAGAACCCTTCGCTTGTTTTTTGCTGTCTTGGCTCCTGTTTCTTGCCCATTTCTCTTTGAGCTTTTCTCGTCTTTCTTTCCATTTTTGTACTTTGGTGTTTTGGGTATTCTCACATGAGTTCTCTGAATCCTCGACTATCTGAATGTTAGCGTCTCCTGTTTTATTGTTCTCTAGTTTCTCTTCCGGTTGTTTTCCTGTTTGTTGTTTTGCTTGAGCTCTAGTAATAGCTTTCAGCGGTACAGTGTACTCCTTATCACTTCCGGATTCTTCTATGACCTCTATTACATTGATTGGTGCAGGACCTTGAGTTTTTGTAGGGTTCTTAGGGCAATCTCTGAAAAGATGTTCTTTCCCACAATCACTACAGTATCCTTCCCAAATCCTGGGTGGTGGAGGGTTGTAAGGTCGAGGACACTCCCGAATGAAGTGATCCCCTCCGCATCTATAACATGGTCCTCTCTGCACTGGTGGTCTAATGGGAGGTCTCAATGGTTGTTGTGCTTTGGGCACTGTGTACATTAAAGTTGCAGTTTCCGTTCCATAAGTCTGATCAAATCCTTCATATCCATAATAGGCCACGTCATATGCTGGTTCATATTCCATCATGTTGGCTTCATATGGATAGTACTCTCCTGGTGGAGGTTCATACCCTTGGTTGGTTGATTCTACATTGGTCGCTATTGAAGCTGGTATTATGGCTCTTTCCAAGTTTTCTTCTGGTTGAGTATACTTCACAAGTACAACTTGTTGAGGTTGTGACAATTGGGGTCCCAAAACTGGTTGTGGTGGTGGGTACGGTGCTTGCTCATATTGTCTTGGAACTCCTACCGGATACGGGTTGTATCTAGGCATCTCCCTACCAAGCTCTCTAGGTGGGTATCCATAAGGTCGGTATTGGGGTGGGTGGACAGGTCGTGTTTGCCTATTAAAGGGACAGTTCTCGGTTATGTGATTGGTATATTTTTGCTCGATGTGGCAGTATGAAGAAGTCCCCTGTTGTTGCTGTTTGTTGTGTGGATACATAGGTTGTGTACCGGCTCCTCCTCTGGTACACAAGTGTGTGGGATGTTCTCCTCCACATAAGTTACACCTCCTCAACATGGGCACTCTTTGAGCTGGATATTGGTAAGCTCTCTGTCCTTGGACTCCTAGTTTCTTAGCTAATAGTTCTGCTAGTTCTTCCATATTACTAGAATTGGACATAACCGTGCTTCTCGAGTCTTCTGATTTTGTGAGGTCGGTAGTACCTTTGAGGTCCTCAGCAAGGTTATCTTCCAAGTCGATGCACTCTTGAAGACACTCACTCAATGTTTGCAGCCTTTTTACATACACTAGGGTTCTTAGGGTCCCGTTAGAGAGTCCATCCAAAAATAATGAAATCATCTTTTGTTGAGTCGGTCTCTCAGCCATTGGGCATCTATCCACGTACTGGTTGAATCTTCGGGCAGCAGTCTTCACCGTTTCATTAGGGTTTTGTTTAAAGCTATGGATTAAAGATGCGGAATTGTGTTTAATCCCTCTCTTTGTGAATTCTCCTATGAATTCTTGAAAGAATTGCTCCATGTTTCCAAATCGATTGGGATCTAGAGGTTGGAACCAAGTTAGAGCTGTTCCTGTGAGGGTGAGTCCAAAAGACTCATACTGCACAAAGAAGTCCTCTACTTGTTCTGCTCTTAGAACTTGTTTAAATTCGGCAATATGATCATATGGCTCCCCTGATCCATCATAGTGGTTTCTCATACACTTAGCCACTTGGATGGGTCTCAATCTTCTCATTGGTTCAGGCGGTCTGGGCATTACAGGGAAGACTGGGGCAACTGGTCGTGGTGGAGGCATTCCTGGCTGTCCTCCCATAGGTGGTCGTGGTCTGACCGGTGGTCGGAAATGGTTCCCCATCCCTGTGTAGGTCTGATTATGTGTGTGCTCACCTGGAGTTGCAAACTGTACATGAGTACGGTTGGGCACACTTCTTTGACTGGTCTGTCCTGATGTGGTATGTTCCGTCTCTGGTTGATTTCCAAAAGGATTCTGCGAGGTAGTTGCCTGCTCCCTCTGAGGAAATACAGGCGCACCCATATATCTCAGCCGAGCCTTGTCTAGGACACCTACCGGCCAATATCTTCTTTGATTCTTATCTAGGTAAGTGAGTCTAGTTTCGTCCTCTGGGTCTTTCAGCTCATAGAATGTCATGGGGCTCTCTCCTATTCCTTGAATAGGTACGTCAGTTTGAAGCAATAAGTCTGCTCCGTGAATCATGTAGACTTCCAACAGGTAGTCGTCTTGAGGTATCAAGTCTCCTCTCAAGACCCGTGATACTTGTGATCTGCCTCTAGGGGTGGTCACTAACTCTTCAGAGTTGTTGGGATCCATAAACTCTCCTCTTTCATTGATCCTCTCAGGAAATTCAGTCACTATGTAGATGTGACCCATTTTGTCAATGTAAGCACCTCCCTCGTATTTGACAGCTGGTCGTGGTATGATGGTGACATTTTGTGCTGTTGCCATTCTGGCAACGGACCTGTTTAAGCCATCCAGGTAGATTGGAATCTCCTGGGCATTTGTGGATATATATTGTAAGGAGGTACGGTAGTCTCCTTCAACAGTAGTCATGAAGTTTCCTGTTGGTGTAGGTCCTTGCATGTCTTCTGAAGCCATAAGTAGCTCCTCTTCCGAGTCACTGGAAGTTTCTAAGTAGACTGAGTGATGACTAGCCTGGGCTGTACTCCCTACTGAGGATATGACACTCCTTCTACTACCTAGAACTCTTCCTGACCTCAAGTTCATTCACTCTCTGAGGCCTCTCTTTATGCTGCTTAGATTTACTTTGGACAGCTCTACCAATGATTCAGTTTGCTTGCCCAAAAGAAGGGTTTACCTCTGGGCGATACCACACTTGGCGATACTGCTCTCGGCGATACGATACCAGAGCTCCAAACGATACGATACCAGACACCCAGACGATACGATATCAGTCTGGTGTCGCGATACCAGGTTTTAGTGCCAGACGATACGATACCAGATATTGTGTCGCGATACTCCACTGGGAAATACCACGATACGATACCAGCAGAGTAGACGTTACGATACTGGAGATAAGAGGCGATACGATCTCAATGTGGTGTCACGATACGATCCTTGACAGGAGACGTTACGATACCACCGCAGTAAGTGAGATCGCGATACTAATCTTGGCGATACGATACCACTGAAGTAGTGTCGCGATACCAAGACAAGCAGTCGACGATACGACACTTGAGAGGGCACGATCGCGATACTGAAGCAGTGTCGCGATACTAAAATAGTGTCGCGATACCACTGTATCAGGCGATACGATACCACTCGGTAAAGTGAGGTCGCGATACTAGAAACTTAGGCGATACGACACCACAATGGTGTCGCGATACCAAGTATTAGTATTGGACGATACGATACCAGAGATCGAGTGCGATCGCGATACCGACTTAGTGTCGCGATACCAGAATGGTGTCGCGATACCAAAGCAGGTATCAAGCGATACGACACTGATGGCGAGTGTCGCGATACAAGGGAATTTTGGTATCGCGATACCAAAACTCAACCGATCGCGATACTCAAGCCAAAAGTAAGGTTTTTCTCAAACTTTTTTTACCCCCTTGCTCTCCTCACTCTCCTCTTCCTTCCTAGACCTCTGTATCACACAAAAAGATAACTATGATATCAGTTTTTCCCCCCCGCGATACTGCGCAAACTTTTAATCATGCCTTTGATCATTTTTAAAGTGTTTGTGACAGATAATTTGAGAGAATGTTTACCTTGGTATTGTCTTGATTGCAATGGGAGCTCAAAGCCTAGCTGTAAAAGCCTGAAAGCCACGATACCAAACTCACGATACTGGTCGCTGCTCGCAAACGATACCAGAATTCTGTGAAGTGTCAAATGAGCCAAATTTTTTGGTTTTTATACTTTTTTTGACTGAACTTAAAATTTTTGAATTTTTGGAGATTTTCTGGGAATTTTGGCCTACTCCTACTCCTCTCCTCCTCACTTTTCCTCTACTTCTAACCTAACCCTAACTCTTCCTTCTCTTCCCTCCTCCTACACTTAAACCTAAAACTTATCACACACACCTCAAGGATGAGAAGTGACAAGTGCTGAAAAGGAATACTACTCGTCAATGGACAAATTCACCTCTACAAGTACGATTCGATCACACTTGCTCTCTAACTATCACGAAGGCAACTTGGTGGAGTGCTTCCCCGGCAACGGCGCCAAAAACGTGTGTACTTGAGCCGTAATGACTCAAGGACTTGTACCAATGAGACTATACCTCGATTGCCATACAAGTGCATATAGTGGAGTTCTTTTCACACATTTAATTATCAATCCGAAGGAGTGACTTACCAAGTGTATGAAGACATTTGCACACGTGATAGAAAATGAAGTGAGTTAACTATCCAAGCAAGAGAAAAGACCAATACTACCCACACCTACTGATAAACTGGAAGTGTTGCCGCAAACCTACTTTCAGCAGTTTTGGTTTTTTGAGGTTTTCTCCCAGCCCAGAACTCCGAACATAGGCAATAGGGTACTCGTTTCGAAGCTCTCGACGAGACGAATCCAATGGTGGTGGTTTCACTCAATTCTGACCACTCTGCTGCAAGTTATGGCAGAAACAGTGAATTACGGGAACTACTAACACCCGCGTTTTTGCTTCTCCTAGCTTACGCACGCACTACAGCCACTCAAAACTAGGGGGAAGGGGTAGACAACAGTCCTACACTTGCATTTCAAGCATCACACACACATACATGAGCAAAATGAAGATCAAAATCAGCAAGGAAGAGGCAAACTCGAAATTTCAGAAGTGCTCTTCTTCACAATGACAAGAAGTCCTTTACAATGAGTCACTTTTGACTTATATACTAGTGCCCTAAGTTTGGTCCTTTCACACAAGAGACCGGCACTTTATTCTCTAAAAAGACTAATTTCCTACTATTGTACATGGGTAAATCACTAATCTTTGAGGGGATGCATCTAGAGGACTCCTCTAGTGCATTTACAACGGAAAATATATACAAAAGTGGTTATGTTACAAAAAATTGTGTGTCCAAATCGGAAAAATTTTGGGACCCGTCTTTTTTCTCTGCTTTGCGCGCTCTTTAGCTCTGCAACAGTTACTGTATCTTCTGCAGACTGTGCCGAAATTACACCGGAATCTACCAGAATTGTAGTATGTTCTACCGGAATCACTGCTAACGCACTTTGTTTCTTCTACTACTGGGCTTAACCGATCCGTGCTTCTGCTTCCTGGGGGTGTCCTTAACAAATTTGATACCACCCAAGGCTGTCGGTCTCGCTTGTACTTCGGATACGACTCGCCGGACCGAGTAATCGGCATATATCACCTTTGCAACACTTACGTACTACTTTACCTTACTGTCGATTCATAATCTATGGTTACCTTCCCACAATCACTTTGTAACAATCTGTTGCCACTTTCCCATAGACGGCGCCAGTGTTAAACGCGCGTTTGCCGTCAAGGACGCGTTTAAGCTCTTTTCGGGTTCTTGGGAGTGGAAGGGGTCTGAATAATCAGAGGCCCTATACTTGATTTCCCCAATTTAACACTCTCACCATAGTACCTTAATATTTAAATCTCCGTTAATACAAATTACTCTCCAGACTCTAATTCGTTCTCTCACAGTTTCACTATCTGTACTCAGACTATTACTAACTCTTCCACAACCTTACGGATTCGCTCTGATTGTTACGTCTTCAACACACATCGCTGAAACTATTCATTACCGTAATATAGACTCATAAGTCGTACTTAGTGGAACAGCGTTAAACACAAGTGAAGGTAATCAACAAAAGCAAAATAACACGGTACTACTCAGAATTCTAAAAAACACAACACAACGGAACTACACAGACGTATCGCCCAGACAGACAGTCTGGCGATCCTTCTGGTTGTCACAGAAGCATCCTTTCATTGATTTATAAGAGATTACAGTTCTTCGCAACAACCTTTCGGTTCGTGCGGAATATGAAAAAGAGACAAGTTTACAATTGCCAATCTGGCAGCTTACACTACCATATCCTTTAATTTGTTAAGATCTTTGTGTTTCATTCTTTCGGGGATCAATGTTTCGTTCTCTATGGGAATGTGCATACCATTCATGTCCAAAGCCTCCCGTACTAAATTGAGTGTAAGTTTAAATCTTTCCAATTCATGGCCTGGTGTTAGAGAGGGGAGAACAAATGTACTATCTCCTCCTTTGGCTCTATTAGGGATGATCATGCTAATAAGGTAGGAGCAGCGCAGAAAATAAGGTTTAGGTAAGAGTGCTCTAAAATAGCTCTCCAAGCCCGCCTTTGTCCATACCGATCTCATTACGTCTACGTCCTGATATTTCTCGAATTCACGGGTGAAGAAATGATACCTTCCCCACTTCCCATTAAATTCTAATTCAACTTCTCAAAAGTATGTGCCCTCTCCTAGTGGACCTGCGACATCACTCAACTAGTGTGCATGTTTGCCAACTTGTGACGTGTGCCCTTGCAGAGGGTTGTGAATTGGGAGGACATGCACTGCCCTGAGTTCTTGGGACCTCTTGGTGAGTTGTGGTTCAAAGAGGAGAGTTTCAATATCCACTATTTGGGCACTCGACCCTGCCTGGGAGCTAGTTGTTGTTGCTTCTGCCATGTTACTTCTTGTCTGCTGGTTCTGTGAGAATATAGAAGCATGTGTTAACATTGTAATGGACAAGATAGAACAAGTTTTGTCCCTGTTACAACATTAACATGAGGCACAATGATAGGTTAGTATGTCAGTGAGTGCTCGGTCATTGTGTGTGTAGTTAGTGAATGAGTGGTCCTATGAGCTAAGTGGAAGATGCAGTGTGAGGATGATGCAGTTAGTAGGTGGAGATGAATTTACAATTTGGGGTCGAGGGGGGGGGTTTATTACAAGATTTTGGTCACCAAATGTAATGCATGTTTTTACAATGGGATCGTCGGTAGGCTATGGGAGACTTTACATGAGCATTCATTTGAAAGTGAGGTTTTTTAGGTACCCATGGTTTTGCTCATGCTCAAGGATGAATATGTGTTTGTGCATGTCAAATAATACTGGATATCATCTATTTGAGTGAGTGAATCATGTGGTAGGTGATGTGGTCTATGTGTGGCTATTTGAGCCCGCAAGCAAGCCTTGGGCACCCAAATTTGTCTTGATTTTGGGTCTGCCTTCATTGACTTCTTGGGTACCCAGATATTCTTTACTTCCATAGAAGAATTGTTGAAAGACCTCTTATTAGTGTCTTGTAGTTGATCACTAATAGAACGCTCTGCCAATGGCTGTGGTTTGACCACAACAGGATGCTCGCCTTTCCGCACCCACACTTATTTTGGCGGCTGAGGCACCTTGCTTTGTACTTTCTTTTGACTTTGAGCATAGGTCATTTGCTTCTTCGATGCTTGGTACTCCTTTGGTTGCTATGCCTCTACCAAATTTGCAAAGAAGGGAGTTCCCTCGCATCCTTGATTTCGTTGTTGAGAAAATCATCCCTCTACATCACATAGTTTTGCACAAGAACAACATCTTTATCTTCATGTGTACTCCTGGAGGGACCAGGAGTGGGTGCCTTTCCTAGTTCTTTGAGTGCTTGATTTTCTAGCTCAATAGTAATGTGAGTTTGTCCCACCAAGACATGAAGAAGTCCACTTCTTAGGTTCAGGTTGACTGCATGATTATATATCTAGTCTTGACCCAAGACAAGAGGTTCACAAAGATCCTCGTCTTGATGCACTAGTACTCACAGTCATTAGAACATCTTCAAGATTGAGGGGAATTTCCACCTTGCCCATGCAAGGGGTTTCCACACCTCCCAATCCTATGAGATATGCTTCTACAAGACTAACAGTTAAGTTCAATTCTTGACAGTACGAAAGTTTAACAACACTAGTTGCCTCACCTGAGTCAATCAAGGCTTGTATAGTCCTTGCACTATTTCCTTGTCCTATTTATAAGGTTACAAAAGGACATCGATCAATTATTCTATGGGATCTTACACTTGAGACTTCACACATAGCCATATGATATCCTGCATCTACATAGGCATCTGTCCTATGCTCATCTCTACCCTGTCTTCTCAATTTCATTCTGCAGATACGTTCCAATGCTTCTTCCTGGGCTTCTTCTCGAATTTGCTTTTCCTCTTCTTTACGTTTTTTTGCCATATTGAGTCGATTTAACATCTCTTCCGTGAGAGGTTCTTGGTAATAATTTGACTTGGCATCCGCTAATGTAACTAGGGAGAACATCGCCTTCTAGAGTAGCTGATTGAACTGCTCCACTCGCTGAGATCCTATTGATAATCATTGGTCCATAGCCTCTCTTCTCTAATTTCCGTGCATGTTGTTTCAAAGTGTAGACTAGGACTAGATCTCCTGCTTTCAAGCCCTTATCCTTCACATGTGCATCAAAAAATGCTTTTGTCATTTCTTGGCTGCATAAATTCATTCTGTGGCTCTCAGTCATGTTTCACCTAATCATTCAAGATCAAAGATTCTAGAGGAGAGCTCATGGCTTGCCCAATCATGCTCCTGTGCTACTTGCAATGTAGGTATCAAGAAATCCAATGGTAGCACAACATTTTGACCAAATACCATCTGAAAGGGTGTGGCTTGGAGTATCGTTTTATAGGACACTCTGTATGCCCAAACAACATGGTGTAGCTGTTTGTCCCAATCAGAGCGTTTATTATTCACTAATTTGGTCAGCACATTGCATAGAATCTTATTTGTGCTTTCGGCTTGCCCATTAGCTTGTGGATGATAGGGGGCAGACTTCTTGTGTATCACCAAGAACTCTTGAAGAAGATTTTCAATGACCTCATTCAAGAAGTGCATGCCTCTATCACTTACCAGCTCTATTGGTAGCCTGTATCTTGTGAACACATTCTCGAATAAGAACTTAGTTGTCATTTGAGCGTCGTTCTTCGTCGTAGCCTTCACTTCTACCCACTTAGTCAGATAATCAGTGGCAACAATGATATACTCTGCATGGGAACTCTTAGCTGGGGGGTTAACAAGACCTACAAAGTCTATTCCCCACTTAGAGAATGCACGTCCACCCATCATAGGTTTCAATGGCATCTCATCCTTATGTATAGGATACTGAGTTCGCTGACACACATCACACCTCTTCACGTAGGTATGTGCATCCATATGAAGGGTTGGCCACCACAAGCCTGCAAATAGTCTGGTCCAAAGTGTCCTCCTGCTACACCTTGATGAGCAGTTTCCAATATCTTGAGGTATTAGATTTCATGTACACATAATCTAAGATATCCGTCTTTTCCACGCTTGTATAGATTATCACCAATGAGTGAGTAATCTAGGGCTTCTTGTTCTAAACTTCTTTGGCTAGGGAATGTTTTTGTCCTCAAGAAGGCTACTAATGGTTCACTCCAATCTGGTATTAGGGACACTTGGCATAGTGTGGCATGCTCCACAGGTGGTCTAATATGACAGACTGGGCATTCCTTGCACAATTTATGGACATCTGCCTCCATAGTCGTCCAATGCACTCCGAATCTCCTGAGTGTCTATGTTAGAAGAAGCATTTTTTGAAGGGAAATATTTGTAAAATGTCAAAAAATTGTAGAAATATTTATGCAAATGATGTAAAAATGAGGAAGAGTGTTCCTCATGTAAATTAGAATCATATGTATTTTTTCTAGAATTTTTGGAAGCTCTTTGATAGCATATTTTTAGACTAGAAGGGAAAAGGACCAAAATTTAAGTGTGAAAGAGGACACTTGAAAATGTATAAAAGATAATTTCCTCTATTTTGAGAGGGTTGGTTGTATTACTTTTGCTATCCAAGTAATGTGAAGAGCTCTCTTGCAGAAAATCGTGTTTTCTTCTTTCATGTACTTTCTTTTGATTTCTTGAGTCTATTCTTTATGTGATCCATGGAATTTGTGAGCTTCAGTTGTGTATTTCTGAGTAATGAGTATGAAGAGAGGTGATTCTTAGTGTATTGAGTAAGAAAGTGTAGAAGAACAAAGCTGGCAATGGAAAATCTCAATTTTTACAGAATTGCGATTGTCTCGTCTGTGTGATACAGGTACTGTTTTTGAAATTTGACTTCATAATTGTCTTCTATTGTGGAAATGGCACACTTTAGGCACAAAGATCATTGAAAATGCTATTCTAGAACTCAAGATAATCAAAACCCTAGATATTTCTCTCCTTCTTCATAATTCTTAGAAAAACAGTCATTTAACTCTTGTTCTTGGATTCCATTAACTAGAAGTGGCTGTGGTCTTTGCATACTTCTTAGATTGACAATTTAAAGATGTGTAGTTGATCCTTTATGCTAAAATGATTGTAGAGGACAACTCCAAAGGGTAACAACAAACATTTTTTGGTGTCGTTGCTGGGGAACAAAGCAAAAGCTTTATTGAAGTTTTGGACCTTGCTGGACCTTCCATTATTGATGGTATTTGAACACATTGAAAACGTACTACTCTATAGTCAAGAAAGAAAAATGAAAAGGTAGGTTTCTTTGCTTGTCTTTTGGGAAAAGAAAGCATGAGTTAACCTTTTGGGATAAAAGAGGTTGTGAAATTCTTGCAGATTGATAGTTGCTCATTTCTTTTAAGAGTAAAGTGCATGTGTGAGGAAAAAAAATTAAATCAAGATTGTTAAAAGGAAGGTAAAATGTGACTATCTTTGCATATGTAGAGTGATTTTTGACTAAGTACCAAGCAAATTTGTTAATCTTGGAAAAGATGACATGATTGCAATGAGGAAAGTCAAGTAAAGTAGCTATGTGCAAATAGATTGATCCATTTGATTATTCAAGAAGGATAATAATCTTGAAAAAAAATTGTTTGGCTCTTGAAAAAAAAGTAACTGAGTTTATCTTTGCATGAATTGATACTTGTACTTCTTAGCATATATTTTCTTGAAAAGCTCTACTTTTAAACTGATTAGATTGCAAGCATAAAAGAATATAACCAATCATGAAACAAAGGATCAATGGATCTTGGAACAAGAAAACCCTAAAATAAGTGTTTACCTTGATTTAGGGTTCAAAATACTAAAAAAAATCATAATATCCATTAAAAATTAAAACAAATTTCTTTTTTCTTAGAAAGTTGGACTGGAGGATTGTTCTTGAAAGTGGAGGAGAAAAAGTGAAGAAAAAAATTCTGGAAATTGAAAGAAAATAAAAAATATCTAGAGTGAAAGTTGCTGTTAAAATTTTTCAAAAATACTCTTTGAATGAATTTAGTGGTGTATAATTGCAGGTGACAAGTGATTTGGAATTGGTAAAGAACACTGGAGAAGAGTAGAAGGAAAAAAAAGTCAAAAAGTGCAAAAGCTAGAAGTTCAGAGAAAAACAGGATTCTCTTCACAGGATCGCGATTTTCAGTAAGATAAAGAATTTGACTTAGTTGCACTATTGGGTACTGAGGTAAGTGATTTTAAAAGGTTTCATAAGTTGAATGAGTAAAGGAAATCAAAATTTCAAAATTTCAGCAGGAATTGAGCATCAAGTGATTAGATTGGAGAATTGGGTACAGAATCGCGATTTTCATCAGTAGAATAAAGAGAGCATTTTTTGTTGGAAAGGATAAGTTCTGTGAATTAAAACCACAAAATTACTAAGGGACAAGAATCATACAGTGAGAAGTTAAAATTTTGTAAAAAACACACACAATCATGATTGTCTGAAGACTATAAAAGCATGAAATCTCAAAAAAATGTTCATTTGAGTGAAAGAGAGAGTGAGAGGAGCTGACAGAGTCGCGATCTTCTGCAAAAACAAGCTTTTTGGACATTACTTGATCAGGCAAAAAGGTAATTTTCCTACAACAAGTTTTTGTATAATTGCAAGTTTAGCATCTTAGTAAAAGCACAAAAAACACAAAAAATTGTTAGAAAACATGGAATCAGGACTTCCTGTTTTTTTGATTTTTTTTGTAGAAAAATCATTGTTTTGACAAAAGTTCTTTATTGCATGCCATTATTTTGCTAAGGCGCTCCCATTAGAGTAAAAAGATATCAGAAAAACAAAAACCAAAAATTATCAAAAATTCTGACAGAATCGCGATTCTGTAATCAAACACAAAATCGCGATTCCATAATCAAACACAAAATCGCGATTCCCAGAATACGATTTTCATAAGAAAATCGTGTTTTTACGATTGTGAGCAATCATAATTCTCAAATCACGACTCTCTTCATAGAATCGTGAAAATCACGATTCTCTTCACAGAATCGTGAAAAACACAATTCTCTTCACAGAATCGTGAAAATCACGATTCTCTTCACAGAATCGTGAAAATTTGGGCTTTATGGAAAACAATCCTAAAGACCCCTCAGTTGTCTTCCCCTAGGGTATGGTGAACTTCAAAATACTATACTCAGTCGTCTTCCCCACGAACTTTCCAACAAACCCAAAATCACAGCAAACGAATTTTGTATGAGAAAGTTATGCCAGTTTAGGGTTGTGGGCTAAAACAGGATTAAAGCTGGCTAATAGGAAAACAGGATTTCTCAAATTACTTGCGTAGCGGCCTCACAATGCTCTGATAACCTTAATGCTTCCCAAATATTAGCCAAAAAATAGACCAAATATCTCTTGTCCTAAAAAATGCTGAATTTGCCCGTCAATCACGATCGAAAGGTCTGTCAATCGCGATTGATATGTCAGTCGCGATCGATGTGTCGGTCACGATTGACAGGTCCATCATGGATGTTAGTCGCAATTGACAAGTGGCCCGAAATTTCAGTCACTCCTGGTCAAACAATCATTGACTATGTCGATCACGATTGACAGGTCCGTCATGGCTGTCAGTCGCAATTGATGGGTCGATCACAATTGATGGGTCGATCGTGATTGACACGTGGCACGCGAAGGCTCTGTCGCTCGTGGTGAAAGGGTCGTTGACTCTGTCGGTCGCGATCGACGTGTCAATCGTGATTGACAGATCAGTTGGCAAGTGTTTGTCATCGTTTGTCGATCGCGATTGACGTGTCAGTCGCGATTGACAAAAAATAGAGGAATTTTAAAATTTTAAACAGACTTTTGGAATGCTCTAGGCCTACACATCATGTTTATGGACTTAGTTTATCAAATTGATCAATTTTCTTATCAGTCGCGATTAACAAGGGTCAATGCCTTGGGACCTGCATAGTCAAAAATTTGTACCTGCTGAAGCTGGTGCAACTGCTGGGGATACTGATTGCTACATAAAATATCAAAAAACACACCAAAGCACAAGCATGCAAACGCTCTCTCGCTCTCTCTCACAAGTGAAATGAGGGGAAATGGTATGGGAAGGGTGATAAGACCAAAAAATTGAATGTGTCGCAATGGTGGAGATGGAGATGGGAGATGGTGATGATGATAATGGTGATGAAGAAAACAAAAGAAAGTAGATAAAAGTGAAGAAAATACCTACGACTCCAATGTATCAACTCTACGTCTTGCCATCACACGCTTGTCCTCGAAGCTCGATCCCTGACAATGGCACCAAAATTTGGTGTAGCTCAGTGATGAGTGATAACTCCTTTAATGTCAATCCGGGAAGACATGAGGATGGTATGAAGACCTCGAACAAGTGATGGCACAAGTGTGTGAGTGAGAAGCACACCAACATGCACACACATACACACACACGCACACACGGTAAGACAAAGAGGGAAACAATGGAGTCCTTTAGATTACTCAACAAGTCTCATACAAGTTCAATTCTACGACAAGCTAACCCCAAAAAATGAGCTCTCTAGATCTATTTATAGTTTTTGACTAGCTTTGGTCCTGTCCAGACCTAGTGTCCAGCCTAGTTAAAAATTAGGTTCCTATGCTAATTTGGAGGCTCAAATGAGCTCAGAAAATCACGAAAATTGGTACATAAATACTACTGATACTCATCAAGCTTGAGGACTACTCCGCTTGCACAAAATGGAGTAGGAATAATAAAAAATGGTATTTACAATGAAGTGAAGTGACTACAATCACTATTTGGGAAATATTGTTACATGGAAAAGTTATGGGGCCTATTTGCGAGATCTGCGTTGACTACTTTGCCTGCTTGATCCTTGCTCCGACTCCCTTCTTTGGCTTCCTTGTCTTGTGGGTCCTTGGGTGCCTTGGCTGCTACTAACAATGCTCCTACCTTGAAAGCCACAAAGTAAATAGCTTGTTTCTTTTAAGAAAACATATCAATGTGGCTTCAATAATGCGAAAGGATCATTGGTAGTTTGCCAACATTGCTTTAAGTGTCTTTTATTATACATGTTAAAACTGAAGATCACAATAGCATTATTTAAGTGAAAAAAGCATCCATAAGTGACGCAAAATGTAATTAAATAAAAAATAAATAAACAATTTGGAAAGCATTGCGTAAGTGACAACTTCCCCATCGCGTATGCAATACTGTTAAAAAAAGAACTATACGTCCCTTTGGCCCCCCTTCTCTTGTAGTGCTAAAAAGGGAACATGACACTTTTCTTGTTTGTTATGTCTCAATGTTCAAGATAAAAGCACTAATATTTAAAGAGATGATGTGCATGATACTTTTCTTCTATGCTTTTTGCTTCGAGTAAAAATCATATAAATGGCATTACAATATTTAAAAAACTTAATTTTCTTTACTTTAGACATCTTGTTTGAAAAGCGTGTGATACCACTATTTTGATATTTTCGATGGTGATGTGTGTGAACACACTTAGGACCATAGCGATCTTTTTTCCCTCTTTGGGAGGGTTCCCCCCCTATATATATGCCTATAACCGTAATGATTGACTTATCTTTTGTACATTCTCTTGGTTATACATCCAATATTGTGTGTGGTGCTCCAAGCTTCTTCTTCTTCTTCTTCTTCTTCTTCTTCTTTTTCTTCTTCCTTGTGTTGTTCACATGATTCCCCATGCCTCATAATCCAACAATTGGTATCATAGGAGGTCCTTGCTTCATCTAGGGCATCATCAACACCCCTCAAATCACAATCTCAGAGTCACACAGAAATTGGTGAGCATACTCACGATGAAAATTTGATATGAGCTCATTTCAAACTCTAAATGCACTATCACAGTGTGTGAGAAGGAAATTTTGTCCTTTTGTGGAAAACACATATATAGGTTTTGGTTCGCTAGTACAAGCCCCTCAAAGTTTGCTACAAGTTTAATAGGGCTCAATAGGGTGGTTCTCTTCAACTTTTTGAGATACAATCCTTTTTTTGCATCATAATATTTAGTTAGTGGCCATGGTTGAAAGCAATGATGTATTCTGTATATTAGCTATTGAGGACAAGTTGGATGGTACTAATTAACCATTATGGGCATATATGATTTCTCATGTATTGTGGCAAAAGGGGTGTGCAATATTGTTGGAACATCAAGCTTACACTATGCTTGAGGTGGATTTGATCTACATCAAAAAATATGGCTTGGATTATGTCGAAGGAATATTTGTTGGAGAGTTCTTTTTCTTATGCTCACTTATTGTATTTTTTTAAAAGATTTCTCATGAACCTTTTACCATTGTAAAAGCCTAGAGATTTACACATGTAAAAATAGAAAGAGAGAGCCGAAATTCCATGAATTTGTGGTGGTTGAGTTGCAATCAAATCGATCAATCAATCACCTAAAAGTACATAAAACTAGATCTTCACTTGACTGTAGGATAGTGAATTGATTCCCTCCAACAACTCTTATTGCCTTCATTTGAATTCAAAATCCATTTTTAGAAGTCTTGGAGCACTTGAAAATTCTATATAAATAGTTCAAAACACTTGTACAATACATGGAAGCAATATACATACACTTGTGACCATCATTGTCTTGTTCCTTCATTTTCCTCCATCATCTCCTTTGACAATACTAATCTTGTAGAGGTTGCTGCTCTCTCTATAGAGCTTCCAATTGGATGCAACATGGCTAATTGGAATGATAGTAGTTGCTATTTTATGCCTCTAAAGTTTCATAGCATTTGGTTCAGCAGATCGGGAGACATCTCAGTTTTTCGATCTCAGGCTCAATCTCTGCATATTCTTGAAAAATAGGAGGTACCACTGTTGATTGTCTGATTCATTCCTAAAGCATATTTTTCTTATTCCTTATACTCTTGTGCATTCTATACACTTAACCCTATGTGTATCACTCCCATAAAAGGATTTTTTCTAATAGTGATCATGTTGGTCGCTATGAGCATTTGAAGTTCATTGTTTCATACAAAGATAGTAAGTTTTTTGAGCTAGTCGATGTGCAACCCTATCTGTTTTGTATTGACTATTTCTCCTTGATGCTCCAAAGTATATAGTGCATTTTATTGCACTTATCACATGCCTATAAGGTCTATTTCAGTCTGCATAAGCTCAAAGGCTGGTCTTGTACCGGTTGGCCTGTTGATATATTTAGGTAGTGATGTGTGTGAACACATTAGGACCGTCGGGGCACTTTTTTCCCTCTTTAGGAGGTTTTTTTCCCCCGGCTCGTATATACGCCTATTACCCTAATGGGCTACTTATCTTTGTACATTCTCTAGTAATACATTCAGTATTGTGTGTTTGTGCTCCAAGCTTCTTCTTCCTCCTTGTGCTGTTCGCGTGCTTCCGCAGGCGTCTATCTCCAAAAATTGGTATCAGAGCAGGTCGTCGCCTCATCTAGGGCGCCATCGACACTCCTCCGTTTGCAATCTCAGAATCGCACGAATTTTGGTGAGCATACTCAGTGTGTTTCCGAGATCAAAACAGCTTTGCTGTGTGGTGCCGAAATCGCGATCTTAGCTCGTTTCGGCCTCCGAACGCACTATTGTAGCACTTGTGCAGGCTATTTCGTCTTTTTGTGCCAAAGGTATATACCAGTTTCTGTTCGCCAGTTTAAGCGTCTCGAAGTCTGCTATAGGTCTAGTAGAACTCGTCTAGGCAGTTCTGTTCAACTTTTTGAGATACAGTCGATTTTTTGCATCAAGGTATTTTACTCACCGGCCATGGCTGAAAGCAGTGATGTATTCCATATGTTGGCTGTTGAGGATAAGTTGGATGGTATCAACTACCCATTATGGGCTTATATGATGCGACATGTATTGGTTACAAAAGGACTGTGGAACATTGTGTAGGGTGTTGAAAGACGTCCTGTTACAACTGTAACAACAGGTACTACAAATACAGGTGCTGGAGCTGATGAAGATGGTGTCAAAGATGATATTCCGTAGATTCCTGTTCGTGCTGCTATTTCTGTTGCACCTACTGCAAATAAAATTCGTTGGGATGGCACAGATGCTCAAGCACATGCATTGATAGCTTTGTCTATCAAACATGCTATTATTCCTCACATTCGCTCTTGCAGAACAGCAAAGGATGCTTGGGATACACTTACCACTTTGTACCAGGCTAGGAATGAGGCTCGTGTTGCTTACCTCCGAAAACAGTTGGAGAGTGAGCACATGAATGAAGGTGATTCTATGGACAGTTTTCTCACAAAGATCAAAGACCTGAAGGAACAATTGATTTCTGCTGATGAGGTTTGTTGAGCCCATAAAAGTCATGTTGGTCAAAGTCAACTACAGGCAAAGTCAACTACAGTCAAAGTCAACTGGTCAAAGTCAACAAATGTCAAGGTCAAAGTCAGCAGGTGCAAAGTCAAAGTGCGTAAGTGCAGGTGTCAAAGTGCACAGGTAGTGCACAATGAATTGTCCACAAAGGGTAAATTGGAGAAAATGGGTTGCAGGTTGCAGAAGTATTTTCTCTAATTTCCCTAAGGTTCAAAGTGTGTTTTAAAGTGTTTTGGAAGGTTCAGGTGAACCCCCTCTTATGTGCAAAAGCGAAGACTTAAAAGGAAACATGAAGGTATGTGAAGCGGCAAAGTGTACGCACAGGTGAAAGTATGGCCCCCCATTAAAATTTTTGGTTTTAGACTAAAGTCACTACAAGACAAAACAGTGAGTCGTTGGCTGCCACTTGTGAGGACAATCTTGGGACATCAAAGTGAGCACCAAGATACCATTGCAGTTAGGAGCGTACGTGATCGACACACTCAAATCAAGGCAAGGGCCATTCTTGGACCAATGTTAGAGTAAGCAAGAGAGCATAGTCTAAGGGAGCAAGAGAGAGAAGTGCAAGAGTCACCAGTGCGACGACGCAGAGAAGTGGAAGTGAAGAAGTGCATAAGGAGTGCCTAAGGGATTGTGCAGAGAGTGCTAAGCTAGTTCCCCAAGTATCTCAAGGTCCCATTGCAGTGGGTGCGTGCCGACAGAAGGTAGTCACTCCTCCCCCTTTGTGGAAGCTTGGTGCAAGGTGTGCACAAGGATAAGCTTGAAGCAGGCGGAGGTCTGGTGCAGAGGAGCCGGCAGCAAGAAGACTTTGGGATATTTGGTATTTTGTGATTGGGCACTCTGTGGGATTGTGCACAGAGGTATTGGCTTGTCTTGTACTTCAAACCTTGTAATTGTCTTACTGTAATCAATCGGCAGAAGCTTCCAGGTGTATTTTCTCTTCTTGTTTCTTTCCCTTTTCTCCTACAAACCCTCAAACTCCTTCTTGTCTAAGAATCCACCAACAAAATTTGGCACGCACGGCGGGACTTCCAAGGAGATTTGAGCTTAGGAGAAACCAAGTGTCAAGCATCAAAGATATCAAGTGTCGACAGAACCACAGTGCTACTTCATCAAACAAAAGGTAAATATATTCTTATCAAGGGTCTTACCTTCAGTGGGCTATGAGCTGCTCATGACCGCAACCCGGTCCCAAGTATTGAGGGTCACCTGCAAGCAGACAAGGAGGAAGGTTGTTAGAAGGTCCCCCAGTCCTCTATCTTCCACATCATCAGTCAAGGGCATGGCGGGTCAGGTAGACTTGGAAACTTTACTCTCTAGATTAAATATAAAGTTTCCTTCTTTCAAAGGCCTAGCTTAGGAGGATCCAGATGAACACATTAGAAGGTTTTTAGCACTATGTAAGACTAGAGGCCTAATGGGTAGGGAGGATGCTTTTTTGATTCTCTTCCCTGCCACATTAGAGGGATTAGCTGATAAGTGGTTCAGCCAGTTTGCTGAAAACCATTTTACCACTTGGGAAGTGATGAAAGATGCTTTTAAAAATCAGTTCCAACATGGCAACACCGCGGAGATTATCATAGAAGAGCTAGAAAATTTAAGATTAGGTCCAGGAGAAAAGTTCCCAGAGTTTGTGACTCGGGCCAAAGCACTAATGGCTAAATTGCCAGACCCACCCCACGATTTTTTTGTCAAGAAATGGTTGGCTAAGCCCCTACCAGTGGCCACCCAATGCAAAATAAAGGAGTTAGTGCTACCTACAGCCTCCATAGAGGAGTTCATCAGCACAGCCACACACTTGGAACAGATAAGGTACCAGTATGGAGCCACCTCTTCCCAACCAACATATGGTATAGAAATGGAGGATCCAGTGATACAGCTAAGGAAAGAGTTGGAGGGCTTAAAGAGAAATAAGCCCTACAAAGAGGAAGAGAATGATGTTGCTCAGTTGAGAAGAGAGATTGAAGCACTAAAGCTCCAAAAGGAGGAGGAGACCCAGGCAGAGGAATTGGCTCAGCTGCGACAGGCGTTGCAGGAGCTCAAAGGAGGTGGCATCAAGAGTGGGCTTTGGTGTTCCATGTGCAGCAAGCAAGGTCACATAGTAAGTGAATGTCCTCTATTAAATGTGACTTGTCAATTATGCAGGAAGGTTGGCCATGAGGCCCATGAATGCCAATCAAGAGGAATGCCTGCAACGACATACTGGACACAAGGAGGACCTCCAACACCAGCAAATCAAGGTAACAACTATAATCCTAGACAGAGGAATAACTTTGGAAATGGGCCTAGGAGGCCAATCATTTGTTTCAGATGTGGAGAATGTGGGCATTATCAAAGTAGGTGCACCCTACCAGAAAATGCCCCTCCCTGCAGGAACTGCCCTGATGCAAGAGACCATTATACAAATTGTTGTCCTAAGAATCAAGCCTCTTCCTCCGGACCCCACATTCAAATGATTTCTGTGCACAAGGAAGAAGTGTGTGATCCAATCAACAAACCATCTCCATCTACCAGGGTGGTGCAATTAGAAGAAATAACATCTTTGACTGTGCAGACAAGAAGCAAGGGGAAGGCTAAAGTTGACATAGGACAAGAATCAAAGATTAAGGAAGGGAATCAAAATAGAGAAACATCTGAAGATAAAGTCAGCACAGGTGCAGATACAAGTCAAAAAGGAGATCAAATATGCACTAGTGATGCCATTGGGCATGCCTTCAACAGGGCTCATGAGGAGCTTGATAAGTCAACTGGAGTCCAAGCTCTCAAGGAATCAGAGGCTTCAAAACTACTCAAGTCCATGAAGAAGGAGGTTAGTATTTTTGAATTGATAAAGATGGATGGGAAATTCAGATCAGAGTTATTGCAGATAATTGATGAGGCTTCTACCACAAGTTTGGTGGCAAAGGCCACTGTTTTACATAAGGGAAAACTTGTAGGGGAAGCACCCCTTACAGATTATAAAAGTCCTCGGCTGACAGTATCTATCAAAGGTCATGAATTTCAAGGAGTTATTGTGGATGGTGGTTCCGGCATTAACTTGATGCCTGAACACACAATGAAAAAGATTGGACTCCATCCTTCAAGGCCTGCAAATTTCACTGTTACTTTGGCAGATCAGAGCAAAGTAAGGCCCTTGGGAGTGATCCCAAAAGTTCCACTGGAAGTACAAGGTAATCTATTCATTCTGGATTTTGTGGTTTTAAGATTGCCCCAGGTTGAAGGAGGATTTCCTCTCTTAATTGGACGACCATGGCTGAGGCATGCAAGTGTCATTCATGATTGGGGCAAGGACACTATGTGGGTACAAAAGAAAGGGCAAGAGCTGACACAGATTCATTTAAAAGAGGGCCCAGATAATCAAGGAAACACTAGCATGATGCAAACAGTTGGCATTTGCTTGGAAACAGAATCGGAGGATCAACCCCAAATAGATTTCGAGGAAGAAGAGGATATTCTAAATTGGCTCCAAGCAGGCAACTCTTCCTCTTGTTTTGGAATTTTTCTTAATAATTCTTGCACGACTGAAGGTTATGATGAAGATAAGGGAAAAGTCCAGGTTGATGGATTGGGAGAGCCCATCACAGACCACAGAAGGGGCAGGAAGACACCCTTCAAATACAACTTGGAGGAGGATATGACAACCACAGATAAAGAAGTTTCTAAAGCTAAAAGCAAGGTAAAAAGTTCTAGTGAAGAATGTTCTTTCCCAATTCAAGAAATCCCTGAAGGATGGATGCAAGACAAGGAGGAACACATTGAAGTCCAAAATACACCTGCTTATGAAGCAATGCACGAAAAGCTAGTAGAAGAAGACAAGGAAGCAAATGGACACGAAGATAATATGGTAGCGAGAAATCCTGTCCAAGAAATACAATTAGGCACTCAAGACAATAATCAGCCAGCTTTGGTGGCCACTTGGTTGTGGAGCCACCCAGGGCTCCTTGAAAAGGTAAAATCATTCTTGACCCAGTATATAGATGTTTTTGCCTGGCATTATAAAGACTTAGAAGGAGTGCCTGCAACTTATGGAGAGCACAGAATCCCTCTCGTTGATGGAGCCAAACCCATAAGAGGAAAGAGTTATAGACTTAATCCAAAATATGCTGAAGCTGTCTATGTGGAAATCCAAAAGATGGAGGATGCAGGAATCATCATTCCTGTTGAACACTCAGAGTGGCTCTCACCTATGGTTATAGTACCAAAGAAGAATACTAATAAAATCAGAATTTGTGTTGACTTTAGAGCACTCAACAAAGTGACCATTCCAAATGGTTTCCCTATGCCTTTTGCAGAACAGGTCATTGAAGAAGTGGCTAGGCATACATTATATAGCTTTATGGATGGATTCAGTGGCTATAACCAAATATCAATACATCCAGAGGATCGTGAAAAGACTGCTTTTATCACACCTTGGGGAACATATGTGTATGTAAAAATGCTATTTGGGCTCAGAAATGCTCCAGCCACCTTTAACAGAACGGTCAATCTCATTTTTGGCCCCCTATTGCTGGAATCACTTAGAATCTTTATGGATGACTTCTCTTCGTTTTCAGGATCTCACAAGGAAACTCCTCTAGATTGTTTGGACCACCACTTGAGGCGGCTGCAGAATGTTTTCAAAAGATGCAGGGAGACTAAGTTAAAGCTCAATCCAAACAAATGTCATTTCCTTGTGACAGAAGGAACCCTCTTAGGACATGTGGTGTCGGCTAAAGGTATGGCCCCAGATCCTGACAAAATCATTTCTATATTAAAGTTGCCTAAACCTAAATCCCGTAAAGAGATTCAGAGTTTCTTGGGGCATACTGGATACCATAGAAGGTTTATAAAAATGTATGCAGAGATAGCCAGACCTCTGGCTAGACTTACAGGTAAGGAAGTACCTTTTAAATGGGAAGAAGAGGAGGAAAAAGCATATCAAACATTACGGTCAAGGTTAGTGTCTGCTCGTATTTTGGTCACACCTGAGTGGTCAAAAATCTTTCATATACATGTCGATGCCAGTGCCTATGCAGTGGGGGCAGTTTTGACCCAACCCAGTGAAGAATTTAAAGTGGACAGGCCAATTCAATATGCCAGTAGAATCTTGACTAAGGCTGAAAGGAATTACAGTACTACAGAAAGGGAAGCCCTAGCAATGGTCTTTGTTGTCCAAAAATTCCGTCATTCCAAGAGTTTGATTTTTCTGTAGTCCATAAACCAGGTAAAGAAAATGTTATGGCGGATCACCTATCCAGAATAAATATGATGAATCAAACTAGTGGAATCAATGATGACTTTCCATATGCTCATCTGTTTGCTGTACAAGCTCAAGGTTGGTATTACGACATCAAAAATTTCATTAAAACTGGGTTGTATCCAGAAAAGGCTAGTGCTGTACAAAAGAAGAGACTGCTAATCAAGAGTAGACCATATACCTTCATTGAAGATAAATTGTATAGACAGGGCAAGGATGACCGGTTCAGGAAGTGTTTGGAAGAGGAAGAAGTGAGGGAAGTCCTTCACTCTGCACATGAAGGAACAGGTGGTGGGCACCTTCCAGGACATATTATGAGTCAGAGGATACTGGATGCTGGTCTATGGTGGCCTACACTATTTAGGGATGCAGATGAATGGGGAAAGGCATGTGACATTTGCCAGAGGTGTGGACCTAAGCCAACAAAGCAGAGACATAACCCCTTGGTTGTTTCTACTTCCTGGCAACCATTTGAGAAGTGGGGGCTAGATTTTGTAGGGCCCATCTACCCTCCCGCTTTTCCAAAAAGAGAAAAATATCTCTTGATAGCTACAGATTATGCGACAAAGTGGGCTGAAGCTATTGCCTCCCCCGATTGCACTGCCCAAACTGTTGCCGATTTCATTTATAGTAGCATCATTTGTAGGTTTGGATGCCCATTTGAAATTTGTACAGATCAAGGTACACATTTTGTCAATAAGGTCCTGCAGGAAATTTTTAACAGGTATAGAATTCTACATAGGACTTCTTGTGCTTACTATCCAAGAGCCAATGGACAGGCTGAGTTGACAAATAAGGTTTTAATCTCAATGTTAAGAAAGGAGTGTATGTTGCAGCCCACTTCATGGGGCATTGCTTATCAAGGTACATTGTGGGCATACAGGTTAGCCTACAAAGAGGCCACAGGATATTCTCCATTCCAGCTAGTTTATGGCATATCGCCCATTGAGCCATTTGAATTTTTACATGGTTCACCTAAGATTGCATTAATGCAGGGCAGGAAGGATTGTGAGGTCTCTCAAAGGCTCGGAGCACTACATAAAGTGGAGGAGATTCGTCTACTAGCAACGAAACAATTGATAGAGACTCAGATAAAGAGGAAGGAGGCACACGATCACCATCTATGGAACAATAACATTGGAACAGGCATGTTAGTTCTTCTCCATAGACCTCATCTTAATACACAACTGAGAGGTAAATGGCTTCCACATTGGGAAGGACCTTATAGAGTCAAAACAATGCTGACTTGGGGTGCTGTGGAGTTAGAGACGCTGAAACGAGAGGCCTTGCCACACGTCAACATATCAAGGCTCAAGGCCTATCATCAACACACTTGAAGAAGTATGGATCACCTGGAACTGCAAAATCTGTCCAGGTTGTATATAGCTTTCTCATCAAACTTTGCTCAGTTTTAGTAGTTTTCTTTATCATTTTCATTCTCGATACTGGGTTTTTTGAGCCACCTCGAAGGCATTTCACAATCCCTGCAAAAGTAAAACTTTTGGATAATTTTGGAAAATTTTCTAGCATTTTTAGCATTTTTCTAGCAATTTTTATCCCTTTCCAATGTCTTTTTCTTGCCAAATGGGAGGAATAAAGGAAGCTCTCTATGGGTTGAGTGAGAAAAGTGGCCTCAACCAGTAGGAATTTTTTTTAGAATTTTTTCACATTTTTTTGGAATTTTTTACCATTTTTTTGGATTTTTTATGTCTTTTTTCAGTTTTCTCATAATTAAAATTCAAAAAAAAAAAAAGAGCCCCCAAGGCGTTTTTTCTGCAAAAGAAAAAAAAAAAACCTCCACCGACCAAAAAACCACCCTCGGCATTTTCCGGCAAAAAAAAAAAAAAAAAAAAACCTCCACCGACCAAAAACCGCCCCCTCCCCCCCCCCCCCCCCCCCCACCCCCCCCCTCCCCCCCCCCCCTCCCCCCCCCCCCCCCCCCCCCCCCCACCCCCCCGCCCCCCCCCCTCCCAATTTCCTTTTTTTCAAATTTTTTTATTTTTTTATTTTCGTATTAAAAAAAAAAATTATTAATTTTCTTATTTTTTTAATTATTTTAATTTTATTGATATTTTTAGTGGGCGTTCATTAAAAAAAAAAAAAAATCTTTTTTATTATTATTATTTTTATTATTTTTTATATTATTGATATTTTTAGTGGGCTAAAAGCTTTTGGCTCTAGATTGTACTTCGGTTGGCCGTTTTTTACAAAAAAGGAGTCTTTTTCATGTTTTTTGGCACCTCTGAGCTCCGTTTTTGGCTTTATTTTTCCAAATTCCCACATTTTCTCTGAGTTTTGGTCAAATTCCCACATTTTCTCTGAGTTCTGGTCAAAGTCAACTGGTCAAAGTCAACAAATGTCAAGGTCAAAGTCAGCAGGTGCAAAGTCAAAGTGCGTAAGTGCAGGTGTCAAAGTGCACAGGTAGTGCACAATGAATTGTCCACAAAGGGTAAATTGGAGAAAATGGGTTGCAGGTTGCAGAAGTATTTTCTCTAATTTCCCTAAGGTTCAAAGTGTGTTTTAAAGTGTTTTGGAAGGTTCAGGTGAACCCCCTCTTATGTGCAAAAGTGAAGACTTAAAAGGAAACATGAAGGTATGTGAAGCGGCAAAGTGTACGCACAGGTGAAAGTATGGCCCCCCATTAAAATTTTTGGTTTTAGACTAAAGTCACTACAGGACAAAGCAGTGAGTCGTTGGCTGCCACTTGTGAGGACAATCTTAGGACATCAAAGTGAGCACCAAGATACCATTGCAGTTAGGAGCGTACGTGATCGACACACTCAAATCAAGGCAAGGGCCATTCTTGGACCAATGTTAGAGTAAGCAAGAGAGCATAGTCTAAGGGAGCAAGAGAGAGAAGTGCAAGAGTCACCAGTGCGACGACGCAGAGAAGTGGAAGTGAAGAAGTGCATAAGGAGTGCCTAAGGGATTGTGCAGAGAGTGCTAAGCTAGTTCCCCAAGTATCTCAAGGTCCCATTGCAGTGGGTGCGTGCCGACAGAAGGTAGTCACTCCTCCCCCTTTGTGGAAGCTTGGTGCAAGGTGTGCACAAGGATAAGCTTGAAGCAGGCGGAGGTCTGGTGCAGAGGAGCCGGCAACAAGAAGACTTTGGGATATTTGGTATTTTGTGATTGGGCACTCTGTGGGATTGTGCATAGAGGTATTGGCTTGTCTTGTACTTCAAACCTTGTAATTGTCTTACTGTAATCAATCGGCAGAAGCTTCCAGGTGTATTTTCTCTTCTTGTTTCTTCCCCTTTTCTCCTACAAACCCTCAAACTCCTTCTTGTCTAAGAATCCACCAACAAAATTTGGCACGCACGGCGGGACTTCCAAGGAGATTTGAGCTTAGGAGAAACCAAGTGTCAAGCATCAAAGATATCAAGTGTCGACAGAACCACAGTGCTACTTCATCAAACAAAAGGTAAATATATTCTTATCAAGGGTCTTACCTTCAGTGGGCTATGAGCTGCTCATGACCGCAACCCGGTCCCAAGTATTGAGGGTCACTTGCAAGCAGACAAGGAGGAAGGTTGTTAGAAGGTCCCCCAGTCCTCTATCTTCCACATCATCAGTCAAGGGCATGGCGGGTCAGGTAGACTTGGAAACTTTACTCTCTGAATGGTCTTCCTGATTCATATCAGATTTTTGCCTCTACTCTTCGATTGATGATGAAAGGCAATCCAAATGCCTTGTCATTTGAGGAGTTAGTCTCTATTCTGTTGCAGGAAGATCAGTCCAGGCACAACAGGTTCATTATGCGTGTTGCAGATCAAGCTTTCCTGGCTAGTCAGAAGGGCAAAGGAAAATGAAGCTCTTCTATTAGTAGCAAAAATCTGCAAATGCTGCACAATCGAAGAACCAGGATAAAGATGAGAAGAAATCAGAAAAGCAGAAATTGTTTTGCAAGTACTGTAAAGGAAATGATCATATCATAAAGAACTGTCCAAAACTGGCTGCAAAAGAGGCAAAGAAGAAAGAGGCTGGAATGGTTGTTGCAGAGGCCTCTACACCAAAAAGAGAGTCAGCAAATCTTGTGAAGGAAGAAGAATGGGCGTTTACTATTGTTTGCAGTTTTGACCCATCTTCTCATGATCAGTGCATGTCTGCAGTAGACTCAGATGTTTGGTACTTTGACAGTGGGGCGACCAAACATATTACCTCGCAGCACAGTTTCTTCTTTTCACTCGAGCCTGCCCCTACAGGGAATACTGTTACATGCGCCAACAACTCCTCTTATCTTGTTATGGGAGTTGGTAGGATCATTTTGACTACTGCTGATGGTAGTTCTTTCACTTTGTCAGATGCTTTATTTGTGCCAGGGATCAAGAAGAACCTGTTATCAGTTTTTGCATTAGCCAAGATTGGCTTGGTTGTGAAATTTATTGATGACAGATGTACAGTTCATGATCTATCAAATGGCGATGTTATTATTGCTTCTGGCATTTTATGTCATGGGCTGTATAAGCTCATAGACTATGAAAGATCTGTGAATGATTCGGCATGTGCAGTTCATGATTCTCAGGCTATGTCAGATGCAAAGCTTTGGCATGCATGCTTTGGTCATCTGAATTTTGCTAGTTTGCTACGCGTGCAGAAATCTGAAATGGTGTCCTCTTTGCCCAAACTTGAGGCACCTGGAAAACATGTTTTTGAGGGCTGTATTTTGGGCAAAATGCAGCATTCATCCTTTCCAAAAGATGGTTCAGTTCGGGCTACGCAGAAATTGCAGCTTGTACATAGTGATGTTTGCGGTCCTATGCAGACACCCTCTTTTGGAAATTACCTTTACTTCGTGACTTTCATTGATGATTTTTCCAGGCATGCATGGGTATATCCACTCAAAGCAAAGTCCGAAGTGCTCATGTGCTTTAAACAGTTTTTGGTTTTGGTTGAAAATATGTCAGCATGTAAAATGGGCACCCTCCGTTCTGATTGAGGGGGGGAATATATGTCTTCTGATTTTAATGCATTTCTGGCTGAACGTGGGATAAAACACCAGTGTATAGTGCCGTATACACCTCAACAAAATGGAGTTGTTGAACGAAAGAACAGGTCACTCATGGAGATGGCGAGGTGCATGGTCAAGAGTCAGGCTTTACCACATAGTTTCTGGCTTGAGGCTGTCATGTGTGCAGTATATGTACTGAACAGGTGTCCCACTAAAGCGCTGCACTCTATCACTCCATATGAGGCTTGGCATGACCGCAAGCCATCTGTTGCTCATCTGTGTGTTTTTGGTTGTTTGGCATATGCATTAGTGACTGAACAACATCGCAGAAAATTGGATGATAAGGTAGTAAAATGTATTTTTGTTGGATACAGTTCTGAAATTAAAGGCTATCATCTATATCATCCACAGACAAAACGCATTCTGGTTAGCCGTGATGTTGTTTTTGTGGAAGATGCAATTTAGCCATTGTTTTCATGTACTAAGGAGACATTTGTGAGCTCCAAAGACATGTATGATACCTTGATGCCTCTTTTTACAGGTGGACAGTCTAGTGCTGGTCCTAATGAGGCAACTTCTCAGCCTTTGTAGGCTTCATATGATGATGCAGATCATTCCATTTCTGATGCAGATTTACAGGATGCACTTGTTGATGAGAGAGCTGATATTGAGTAGGCAAAAACTATGCCAAAATGGCTAGTGCAGACTTTGCGTGACAGCAAATTAGATGCACCTTTGTCATATCGTACTCGTTCAGGCTCTCATAGTGCCTCCTTTGCATTAGATTGCTATGCTATGGCTGCGTCTAGTCTCTGTGATGAGAATGAGCCTGTTTCTTTTGATGAAGCACAGAATTGAAAAAATTGGATGGCTGCTATGCAATCGGAATATGATGCTATAATGCAGAATGGTAGTTGGTCTTTATGTGACTTGCCTCCTGGCAAGAAGGCCATTGGCACTAAGTGGGTATACAAGTTGAAGCGTAAACCGGACGATATAGTTGATAGGTATAAGGCTAGGCTTGTTGCAAAGGGTTATGCACAGGAAAGAGGCATTGATTTTGATGAGACCTTTGCACCCACATGTTGTATGACTACTGTTCGGAGCATCTGTGCACTTGCAGCCCATCATGGTTGGAATGTACATCATTTGGACATTAAAACTGCATTTTTGAATGGCGATTTGCATGAAGAAGTGTATGTTTTTCAGCCCTGTGGCTTTGTGCAGAAAGGGCATGAAAACCAGGTTTGCAGGTAAAGAAGGCATTATATGGTTTAAAGCAAGCACCACGTGCTTGGTATGAGAAGATACATGCCTATCTGATTGCACATGATTTTGAGAACAGTCCAACTGAAAGCACCTTATATGTTAAGCGTGCTAATGATGTGCTTTTGATCATTGTTGTCTATGTTGATGACATGCTGCTCACTAGTCCTATTGAGACGCATATTGCTGATTTTAAAGCTAATTTGCATGCCTCATTTGAGATGTCTGATTTGGGGCATTTGCATCACTATTTGGGAATTCAGTTTATGCACGTTGATGGTGGAATGGCTTTGTGTCAAACGAAATATATTGACACATTAATGCAGTGTTTTGGCCTTGAAGATTGTAAGCCTATTGCCACTCCTATGGAGACAAGTTTACGATTGAGTCTTCATGATGCTGGAGATGCATTTGATGTTGTTCTCTATCAACATGCTGTTGGATGCTTGATTTACTTATGCATTACTCGGCGAGATATTCAGTTTGTTGTATCACAGATGAGCAGGTTTATGTATTGCCCAGAAGTCATGCATTGGAAGGTGGTTAAGCACATCTTTCGCTACTTGAGTGGTACTCAACTACTTGGGTGGTTATATCCCAAGGAGGGATCACTACCGCCAGATTTGCATGCTTTTTCTGACTCAGATTGGGCAGGTTGCTATGACACTCGTGTGTCCACCAGTGGTTTTTGCTTCATGCTTGGTAGCTCATGTATATCTTGGTTGAGCAAGAAGCAGCCTACTGTGGCCACTTCCAGTTGTAAGGCTGAGTATAGGGCAGCTTTCACAGTGACTGTTGAGTGTGTGTGGCTCAGATGCCTTATGGCTAATTTGGGTGTTGGCCAATCTTCTGCCACCACCATCTTCACTGACAGTCAGAGCGCATTGGCAGTTGCGAGGAACCCTGTGTTCCATGCTCGCACTAAGCACATTGAGGTGCATTATCACTATGTCAGGGAGAGGTTCTCTGCTGGGGAGATTAGCTTGGCATATGTGCCCACGCATGAGAACATTGCAGACCTTTTCACGAAGGCTCTACCTAGGGAAAAGTTTGAAGCTTTTTGCAAAGTGTTGGAAGCAGTCAGAGGCACAGACGCCACGGAAGCATGTGAAGACGAAGCAGGGAGCCAGTCGGATCATTTTTTCAAAACAATTATATTTTTATTACTTCTTCAAACATCCAACAGTGATTTTCATCACTCTTGTAACATATGTAATATAGACAAAACCCCATTTTTGTAATCCATAGCTCCATTTTGTGCAAGCCGAGGAGTCCTCGAGCTTGAGGAGCTTAGGTAGAATACTCGTACCAAATTTTGTTATTTTTAGACATCGTTTACCCTCCCAAATAGCCTCTAGGACCTATTTTTTAACTAGGCCGGTCATTAGATGTGAAACCGGTCAAAACTAGTCTAGAAACTATAAAAAGAGCTAGAGAGCTCATTTTTGAGGTTGGTTCATTGTAGCTTGTTGGAGTAAAGAAGAGAGTAGAGCTAGTTTGAGCTTGTAAGAGTATTCTTGAGTAATAGAGCTAATTTCCCACCTTCCATTGTGTCTTGCTTGTCTCTTCATTGTGTGTGTGTATGTGTGTGTGCATCTTTGTGCTTCTCACCTTCACTCTCACATCATCTCACGTTCACGATCTTCATATCACTCCTACCTCTCCCTCGGATTGACATTAAGGAGGTGAAGCTTCTTAACGTGGTTCTCACCATTGTGCTAGAGCAACACCAAATTTGGCGCCGTTGCCGGGGATCGAGTCTAGGACGAATGTGTGATGGTAAGAGTATAGCAAGAAGTGGCGTTGGAAGGTAAAAATTTCAGTTTTTGTTGTTGTTTTTACATAATTTTTAGTGTTTTTCACCTCCCCCACACTCCATCTTCATCATCGCATCATCATCTCCATTTCCAAAAAAATCAGAAAATTCACCATATCCACCCATTCACCTCATTTCCCCTCATTTGTGCGTGCGAGAGAGCGAGAGAGAGTTTTTGCGCTTGTATGCACTTGTGTTTTCTTGAGTTTTCTTGCAGGTACAGAGCTTCAGAGCATCAGGAAAGCTTCCAAAAGGTAAAAATTTCAGTTTCTGTCAGAAATTTCCGACTGTGTTGGACCATCGCGATGGTCCGCCAAGTTCGGAATTTGGAGAAGGCGACCACACCAGCGTGAAGAGCACACCTGCGCCACTAGGAATCCATACTCGCATCCCAAAAATTCGTCATTTGGTGGACCATCGCGATTGGCTCGGACCATCGCGATTGTGTCGCACCATCGCGATAGGCTCACGCCATCGCGACGGCTCGGCCGGACCATCGCGACGGTTCGCTTTTTCGGACCATCGCGACGGTTCACTTGAGCCATCGCGACGGTCCACTTGGACCATCGCGACGGTTCACTGAGCTCGGACCATCGCGATTGGCTCGGGCCATCGCCACGACAGTGCCACGTGTCACGTTAGACCATCGCGACGGTTCAACTTTTGGACCATCGCGACAGCCCAAAATCGGACCATCGCGATTGGCTCAAGCCATCGCATCGCGGACCATCGCGACGGTTCACTTCGGACCATCGCGATTGTCCACCGTTGACCGTTGACCGCGCCATCGCGATTGTCCGCCCGATCACGCCATCGCGACGGTTCAATTTTGGACCATCGCGACGGTCCATTTCCACGCCATCGCGACGGTTCAATTTTTGGACCATCGCGACGGTTCGACCTCACGCCATCGCGACGGTTCGCCTTTTCGGGCCATCGCGATTGTCCACATTTCGCGCCATCGCGACGGTTCGCTCGGACCATCGCGACGGTCCCAGACCATCGCGATTGCCCACCCCCATCGCAAATTTTGGACTTCAATTTTTGACCAATTTTGGGGTTATTTTTGGAAAATTTTTGGACCACTAGACTCATAGGAGACCCCTTAGCTCATATTTGAAGGAAAATTGGATTGTCAATTTTTACCCCCCAGGACCTGAACGCGTGTAACTTTCTCATCCGAAGTCCGTTTTTTGAGCTTAATAGCTCGTTAGAAAGCTCGTGACGAGTACTACGTGACCTCAACTGTTTTGTTCATAAATTATACGTCTATTTTTGGATAGGCTAATTTGAGGTTCACCTAGTTTGGGACTAGGAAGTCAGGGGGCAAGTATTAAAAAGTTGGGCAAAAAGAGAAAGGACTTAAACGGTGTATATACTCAAGTGTTTAATCACCTTGTGAATTGGTCTAACATTGGAATTTTCCAGGTCTAGCAAGGGCAATCAAAGGCAAGCGAGTAAGGCAGTGAGGACAGCAGAGCTTGGGAAGCACGGCCTCTTGGGCAACAGGACATCAGAGCAACCAGAAAAGCCGACTCGAGGTTGGAAGATTACTCAACCCCCTCAGTCAATTCTTAGCTTAGGCTAAACGGTAGTTGTGGAGTAACGACGATAGGAACGCCTCAAGTTTAAGATACTTAATTATTTCAAGTCTAAGACTTAAAGTAAAGGTGTGTGTGACGCGAAAACCTAAAGAAAAGAACATAAGTCGGACGGAACGAAAACCTAAAATCATCACGAAAGTCGAATTCCTGACGCATATATTAAGACAAGAATCCAAAGAGAAATTAAAAGGAACCAAGAATTGATCACAAAGAACCATTGACGATCTAAGTGTGTAATCGAGCGTGCAAGGAAGAAAATTAATGAACCTTAGATCAGGCAAACATATAGGTAAGTCGGACAGAAGAAGCCTTAGATCATCGGAGGCTAGTGTAAGAACCACCGCACGATCTTGGGCTCAGCAATTGAACAGTAGTTATCCCTACGAGTTGAGCTCAGAATCAAGTGAATCAGAAATGGCAGTTAGCACAGACAGACCAGTAGGAGGATCTCATGTTGCATACCTAGAAAAACCTGAAGGACCCTATAGAACGCAATTAGAGTTTCTCCGAACCAACCGACTAGGTGCTCGCATCTATGAGGATGGTTTGCAGAGGCAAGTGGTGCAACTGCACAACCCTGATCAACCCATTGGATTGGAAAGACCAGTGGTGAAGTTTGAGAGAGACGCTTACATAGACAAAGAAGGAACCATGTACATCCTAAGTACGCAACCAAACGATACTAATGAGTTTGGCACAATCCAATTAGAGACAGAAGGGAAATTTCAAGGAAAAGAACCGTTAGAAGAACCTAGAACACCTAGAGGGAAATCCGTATTAACGAGAGTACTCATCCCAGAATGGATCCCTCAAGATAACAGGAGCACCGAGTTGTTTATAAATAAAGAAACAGATGAAGCCTTTTGGAGGTACAGAAAGGAAAACCCCCGTGAGGTAGGCATCATTACAATCTATGAATTCAAGGACCCAGATACACCTGGCAAGGTGGTATACCTGGATGAGACTTCAGAAAGAGTCTTTGTGGTGCCTGAACGCGCTAAAAACACATACACATGGAGAGGTGAATTGATATTCCCTCCATCCCGAACAAACATGAATGCAAATCAACAAGGGGCAGGAACATCCTCAGCCCATGGAAATCACGAGAGACCGGAAGTAAGCTTCACTCACCCCATAGGGAGAGATAGAACAACCACGAACACTAATAGGAAGGATAGACAAAGAGATCATGGAATACTAGGTGGTAGAGATGATTTTCCTCTACCTAGACCACGTGAACACGCAAGAGTATTGAGACCCACTCAATTAGTAAAATCCATGAAGAATTACTTTGATGGGACAGGAGATCCCTATGACCACGTTGCAGAATTCAAGCAAGTATTAAGAGCAGAACAAGTTGAAGATATGTTCACGCAGTACAATGCATTTGGACTAACGTTAAAGAATACAGCTTTAACTTGGTTCCAACCACTGCAACAAAGGCAATTTAGAGACATCCATCACTTTTTAGAGTCATTCATTACTGAATTCTCTAAAAGTGGGGTTAGACATGACACGTCTTCGTTGATTCATAGTTTTAAACAGACCCCTCAAGAAACAGTTAGACTGGCAGGTCGTAGATTCAGACAATATGTTGAACGATGTCCAATGCAAGAGCTACCCTCACAAGCCAAACAAGTATCACTGTTCCTCGATGGCTTGTTGAGCGCTAAACTACGCTCTTATGTGTACCTAAAAGAACCCAGAACGATAGAAGAGTGTATAAGAATATGTATAGACATTGAGGACAACTTAGGAGATGAATTAGAACTCTCAAAGGTCTATAAGGACTCAGATTGTTCTTCTCTAGCATCCACAAAACTGTCTAATTCAATAGAGGACCTAGCAGAAAAAGTGGCCCAAAAACTAGGAGTTTCTAGCAAACAGGTGCCCAAGCTACCTACAAATGTACGTTGTTACACTTGTGGTGGAAATCATTTGGCAAACATGTGCCCCAATGCACCCCAACCTCACGCCAACCCTAGTGGCCAATATTGTACAATTGAGAGAAGATACACAAATCATACGGCTCAGGACTGCCCATACAATAAACAAACGGTGAGACAGAACTACCCGCAAGCATACCAGCAACCAGGTAGGTATCAAGGCCAATACAATGCTCAGCCTTATTATTATAGGCCTCCCCAGAACTACCCATACCAGGCTCAACAGAGACCTCAACCCGTCTTAGCTCAGCAGCCACCCCCACCAGCGAATGTCATCTCAGTCAAATACGCTGCTGCAGAAGAGAACCTAAGTAGGGCCTTAGTGCCTTCTTCACCCCTGATCACCGAAAGTGACCCGAACTCTAACAGTTTTGACTCTACTCATGTAACTAGTCCACCCGCTTATTACACGGAGTCACCAGAGCATGTGGAGACATATCATTATGATAGTCCACCAATGGAACCTAGTTGGGAGCCAGACTATACTAATGTGATGTACGCAAACCCAAACCCACGGCCCCAATTGAGACAGCAGAGACCACAGGGCCCTAGAGGACCATGCTTTAGGTGCCAAGGAGATCACTTCATCAAGGATTGTCCACACCCCCCAATAGTAAGGCAATCACAGTACTATAGCATACAAGGCTTTTGTGCCGACTGTGGCAAAGAGCACGTAATTAAAGATTGTCCTAAGAACCCAGTTAACGCTTCGAATGTGACACCGATCAACGTGATAGGTATTGTAAAGAACGCAGATGGATCCAACCCTACATACGTGCCTATCCAAGCTATAACCAGAGCCCAGGCACTTTTACAAAACCAACAGCTTAATCAAGAGAAAGTAGCAGGAACTAGTGAAGTTGCAGAATCTAGCAGTAAAAAGACTAAATCTTGGAAAGATTCCAGAGAAAGGATGAAGAGAAAATGGAGTAAAAAGATAAGTGAGTTGGAAGGAAGTCTAAGAGAATCTAGAGCCAAAATACAAGAATTGGCTTCACAAGAATCAAACCAAGAAATCCCAGCTCAGAAATCAGGATCAGTCTTAGCGGAACCCATACCGGAAGATCTAGACATGACGTTTCGTGCATATCAGGCTAGAATAAAAGAGGGACCTCAAGTCACGGAAATGAGAAAAAACTACCCTCGAGCTGATCTAGAAATTGAGAGAACTAAACTTTGCATGAAGATGGTAGAGTTAGCACAAGCCTTGTTCGAAGCCTCTAGATATCTTAATTGGAATAACATGGCAAAACCAGAACTACACTTTCAAGGACTAATGGAGAGGCTAGAACACTTGATTGAAAGTAAAGAGAGACAGGATCAGTCTAGGAACCCTATTGTCCCAGAGACTCAGGAAAGGAATGCACCATCCCTGTCTCAAGTACCCAATACAGAGAGTCAAGATAACCTATCTTCCATACATAGGTACTCACATGAATTTTTAAGAGAAATCCAAGAAGAGAAATGGAGAAAAGAACAAGGAACTCATCCTCCTATTCAAGAAATAGACGATTTGCAGGAACAATTTCCCCAAGACATCCCCTCTATATATGATGATGTAGAGGTGGAACAACTGAGTGAACCCACAGGATTTGAATCTAATTCTTTACAAGAATTACCTCAGTTCACAGGGCCTTGGGAAGCAAAGTCTATTAGTATGAGAGCACCCACGATAATAGTGAGGAATGAAGAATCAGTGATCCCTAGAAATACGGAAGTGGTCAAGAATACCAAAGTACAATGTAATCTCACTCTGGAGGAACTGTTAAAGGCAAAACCAGAATTGTGGAAGCATGTAGCAAATCAATTCCCTGAGCTAGCTACCACACCCTCTCAGAGAGGATCACATAAGAAGGTACCAGAGATACCCGTGGAAAAGATTGGAGACGTAAGCGAAGGGGAGGAAGGTAACACATATCTTCCAATAACCCATCAGGGCTACACCACGAAAGCCATCTTAGATTCAGGAGCCGGAGTAGCCATCGCTACTACCGCCTTATGGAAACGTTGGGGTAAGCCAGCACTCAGACCCACCAGGATGAAGCTACAAATGGCCGATGGACACATAGAAAAACCATTAGGCTTACTAGAAGGCATATCTCTCACCACTTGTGGTGTAGAATTTGAGCATACTTTCGCCATTTGCGACTTTGCAAAAAATCGTGCTTATGAGATGATATTGGGACGACCATTCATGCGTCAGTTGCAAATTGTACAAGATTGGGGAACTAATTCTTTGTACTTGCAACATTTGGGAGTAACTACCAAAGTCAATCTTAAAGACTATTCACACAGAGATGTACCCCCAATACAATGGAATACCATCCATAAGACACCAGCAGAGACGGAATCCGTGCACTCATTAGAATCAGATCCTTCTTGGTTGCATGAGGACACCCATTTATGGATGTGTAAAGTAGCCAAACAAGAGGAAGAACGATTAGAAACCAGGACCTTAGGTGCAGAACAACATCCACGAACCCTTCAAGATCCAGCCTATGCACCAGTAGTATTCCCTGACGAGGAGTTTGAACCCCATGGTTGGGCGGAAATCCTAGCAACCATGGATGTAGCCATCAATGAAGAACAATGGACACCCCACTGTGACGAGGATGGCTATGACATCTCAGTTTTTACGATAGAGCCAATCATGGGCGATGCAATTTTAGAAGAGTGCGAACCAAACACTGATGCATTTGAGGACGCAAGCAATTTTGATTTAGAATCAATTATCATGGACCCACCGTTTGCATCAGAGGAAGAATATTTCTACGAAGTAGAGACTCACACCCAGAAACACGAGGAAATTACAAACGAGGTAAGACTAGCCACAGAAGTGACTACCAAGAGTGAAGGCAAGAAGAGAAAGAAGAAAGAAACCATGTCGGAAAAAGAAGAATCTTTGTTTGAAGTACCCGAGAATTTCAAGAAATATGAAATTGAAGATAGAAGAATCATGGTACGAATGCCCAATAGAAAAGAGAAGGATGGACAAGTATATGATAACCGAGAGAAAACCAAGAAAATAATAGTTGCCATAGAAGGAGAAGAAGAAAAATGCACCTACATAGGGCATGATCTGACGACTGAAGAAGAAGAAGAGTTAGTTGCCCTATTGCGCGAATATAGAGATGTTTTTGCTTGGAGTTACAAAGATTTGAAAGGAGTAGACCCAGATATATGTTCGCATAGAATCCCTATGACTCCAGATGCGAAACCGACAAAACAGAAACCGTACACGTACAACGATAACTACGCTGCGAAGATTAAAGAGGAGATAGATCGGTTGATAGAAGCAGGATTTATCTACGAAATTGAGCATACCGAATGGGTATCCCCCATTGTGGTTGTGCCCAAGAAGAATGGAAAATTGCGTGTGTGTATTAACCTGAAAAAAGTTAATGCCGCCACGATTAGAGATAGTTATCCTCTTCCTATCACGGAACACCTATTGGAAAGAGTTGCGGGCAAGGAAGTTTACAGCTTTCTTGATGGATTCTCAGGCTATAACCAAGTAGCCATTGCTCCAGAAGACCAACACAAGACGGCTTTTGCCACAGAATGGGGCATATTTGCATTTCGTGTAATGCCATTTGGCTTGACAAATGCACCCGCCACTTTCCAGCGACTTATGTGTCATGTTTTTAAAGAATTCTTACGCAAGAGCTTGGAAGTTTATGTCGATGACCTATGCGCGCATTCAAATGTACGACAGACACATATCCCAGAGTTAAGACAAATATTTGACAAATGTCGAGAATATCAGGTTTGTTTGAACCCAGAAAAATGCGTTTTCATGGTCAGGCAAGGCAAAATTCTAGGACACATTGTGTCAAAAAATGGAATCTCCACGGATGAGGAAAAGGTGAAGGTAATTGCAGAATTACCTAGACCAACTAATGTGAAGGAGGTACAGGCGTTTATGGGCCATTGCGGCTATTATAGGAGATTCATACACATGTATGCAATCATAGCCAAGCCTCTGTACTCTCTTTTGACCAATTTTGAATGGACAGATGAGTGCGAAAATTCATTCAATGAACTTAAACGACGTTTGTGCTCAGCACCCATATTGACTACCCCAGATTGGAGTAAGCCATTCCATGTACATGTGGATGCATCCAATTACGCCATAGGATGTGTGTTAGCACAACCCACGAATGAAGGTAACATAGATCTCCCCATAGCTTACGCTAGCAGACAACTGAACGCAGCAGAGAGAAATTACACCACGACGGAACGAGAAGGATTAGGGATGATCTACGCTGTGAAGAAGTTTAGGCACTACTTGTTGGCCAACAAATTCAAGTTCTTTACAGATCATCAAGCCCTATTATATTTAGTCAACAAACCATGTAACACCGGACGACTGATACGTTGGTTTCTATTACTCATGGAGTATGATTTTGAAGTGGTAGTTAGGAAGGGAAAGACGCATCTTAGAGCTGACCACCTCTCAAGATTAACCTCGGGAGAAGCCCCTCAAGGAGTAGCTGATGATCTACCAGATGCATACTTATTCAACCTTGAGATAGCACCGGAATGGGCTAAGCCTATAGTCCCTATTCTCACCTACGGACCCAAGAATCCTAGGATAAAGATCAAGGAAGGAGAGATTACCAAGTCTCAGAGATATCAAATACTGGCAGGAAGCATATACAAACAGGATAATCAAAAGATTCTTGCTTGTTGTGTAGATGAATCAGAACATACGAATTGGTTGCAATTAGCACACATAGGTGCACTAACGCAACATCATTCAAAACATCGAACCTTACAGACTCTGCATAGATTAGGAGTATATTGGCCTACGATGGAAGCAGATGTCTACAAGATGTGTAAGGAATGCAGTGTTTGCTGTGAAAGACCACCAGTAGAGCATGCGACGTTATATCACGTGTCTCTCACACCAGACTGGAGTGAACCTTTAGTGACATACTTGAGGACGAATACGTTCCCTCGAGGAATGACCTTAGCTCGACAACGCAGTCTAGAGCAGGAAGCTCAAGACTATTCACTTATTGGCGATAATCTATACAAAAGAGGACGAGATGGATATCTAAGACAATGTGTTCATGAGAGCGATTATCTGAGAATACTAGAGACTGCACACCAAGGTGTTGCAGGAGGTCATTTTGGACCAGATAGGATAATCAAAGCCATCCTCTTTGCAGGATTATGGTGGCCCACTCTCCACATGGATGCACATACCTATGTAAAGAGATGTGATGTGTGCCAACGAACTCAGTTTCCTACTCGCAGAGATGAAATGCCATTGAAACCCATGATGGGCGGACGTGCATTTTCTAAGTGGGGTATAGACTTTGTAGGACCCATTAACCCCCCTGCAAAAGGTACACATGCGGAATATATTATTGTTGCCACAGATTATCTTACGAAATGGGTAGAGGCAAAAGCCACAAAAAAGAATGATGCTCACACGACTGCAAAATTCTTATTTGAAAATGTCTTTACAAGATATGGATTGCCTATAGAGTTAGTGAGCGATCGAGGCACTCACTTTCTAAACCAAGTCATTGAATATTTGTTACAGGATTTTATGGTGATCCACAAGAAATCTGCACCATATCATCCTCAGGCCAATGGTCAGGCTGAAAGCACTAACAAGATACTTTGTAACGTACTGACGAAACTCGTGAACAATAAACGTTCAGATTGGGACAAACAGCTACACCACGCTGTTTGGGCATATCGAGTGGCCTACAAGACCGTACTCAATGCAACTCCCTTTCAGATGGTTTTTGGTCAGAATGCAGTGCTTCCCTTGGACTTCTTGATACCGACCCTTAAGGTTGCACAAGAACATGAGTGGACCGGCCATGAATTATCAGCGAGAATAATGGACTTGGAACGATTAGGAGAAACAAGGCTGAGGGCAGCAGCAGGAATATACGCAGCGAAGAAGCGACAGAAAGCATATTTTGATGCACATGTGAAAGATAAAGGCCTAAAAGAAGGAGATTTAGTTCTAGTATATACGCTGAAACAGCACGCGCGGAAGTTAGAAAGGCGAGGTTATGGACCTATGATCATTAACAGACTCTCGACTAGTGGAGCAGTACAGTTAGCCACCTTAGAAGGAGATATAATGCCTAATTACATTAGTGGCTGCAGAGTCAGGTTATATCAAGAACCTCTTACTGAGGATATGCTAAGACGACTCACATTGGCAAAGAAGCGTAAGGAGGAAGAAAATAGAATACGAGCAGAAGCTCAGGCAGAAGCCATAGAACGCATTAAGCGCATGAAGCTAAGAAGACAAGGACTAGGGAGAGAACATTATAACCATCTGAAAACATCACCCAGATATCCCATGGCCATGTGTCAAGTCAAGTCAACCACTCATCCGAGCATAGTGGATAGGAGACCATTCATTACAGTGAGGCTAGAGCACGGTAACCATAGCCAAGAACTCAGGGCTTTGATTGACTCGGGTGCTGCGACTAGTGCGATTGGATGGTCCCACTGTAAGGATTCAGGAATAGAAATGCGGCCAATTGAGGCATACCTCATAGGCCTAGGAGGCATGGAAACCCCTTGCATGGGTGAGGTGGACCTTCCTATCCTCATTAAGGATTTGACGATGACAGCGAAATTACTAGTGTGCCATGATGACGACCTGATAGAACCCCTAATCCTTGGCCAAGACTGGCTATACGATCACTCAGTGGACCTAAATCTTAGACAAGGCTCCTTACAGATTGGAACCTTAGAGCAGGAGCGAGTGATACCGCTTGACTTCCCTAACCGCACTCCGCTTGACGGTTGTGACCCTAGACCCTATGAAACGCATGCGACGGAAGACCGGAAGATCTTTAATCAGACCAGTCACGTTACGTCTACACCTACCCACTCGGGCTTGGCTATAGACAGTTGTCAGTTAGAAGGACGACAGGAGATCTTCCCTGGGACTTCCTGCAAACTAGAAGAGACAGTTACCCAACAGCAAGGGCAGAAGGGCACAATCAGAGGTCAGGTGGGTTGCATCAACGGCCAAATGAGCACGACACCCTACGGTGCTCATCCTTCCAAGCTTGTTGCGGACTGGCCTAGATTAAAGTTACAAAAGACATCACTTCCTGATGGGCAGGTCACGCAAGTGTTGGAACTCCCTTCTTTTCCAAAGCAGAGTGTCCATCCGACCTCTCAAACCCAGCAACAACAGAGTCGACCACGACAAAGGAACCCAGACCGATTGCAGTATCAGAGGAAACAACAAGGAAAGCAGTTTAGGCCTCCCAAAGGAAGCGGCACCAGACAAATGTGGGTGCCAAAAGGACAAAAAGCACCAAAGAACTCCAACCAAGCAGAGATCAACAAACAAAAGGCAGAACAGAAACAGAATCGATATCCACCATCCCCTCGACCTTCTTCTACAGGTCCAAGCGTCCGACAAATGTGGATCGCCAAGAAGTACCTTACCCATAGACCCACGCCCACGCAGATTTGGGTACCCAAACCATGTATCATAGCTCAACCCATTTGCCATGTAATATATAACCCCTATAACTCATCTCATCCCTCGATACCACCACACCCGTTACCACCTTTTACCCCTCAGCAGAAACCCACCACCCAGCCAAGAACCCTTAGGAAATGGATACCGAAACGTGTCCAACCGTCTTCCCCTAACCCGTTGTCTAACTACCCCCCGACTAACATACAACCTTGTACTCAATTACTAACCTTTAAACCTTGTATAAAATCACACACCGTCATCCCACATCACTCGTAATCTCTTCTCATCAAGAAATGTATGCATGATCTGAAACGTATAGGTGTCTAGAGACCTGCACTAGTGCTGCAAGAAATATTGCATCCATCACATCACGACACTTGGCTACACGGGTTACGCATCAGTTATGGAAAGGGATTGCGGTCTCACTTTAATGGGATCATGATTAATTTCCATGCTAATGTGTTAATCTTTTGTAGCAGATCTTTCTCACTAGCGCACCAGCCACCATGCAAACTGACGAAGGAACATCAGGTGTAGGCCCCAGTGTAGCAGCAGTACCACTCAACGTGCTACGAGCCGAGTCCCACCCTACTGCTCCACCACCGGAATTTCAGGGATTTCCAGGGCCCATGCCCATCGATAACCCCCCTATGGGCTACACCGAAAAGATACACAGGAATTCTCATTGGTTTCAGGGCCTGGCAGGACCCCTCGCGGACGCAGACTTTATATTTGAATCCTCTCTGACTTTTGATGACCGCACGTGGGGAAAGTACCAGTTTTTCTCCAGAGAATTCGAAGCCCTACAAAACACCCAAGATTTAACTCATGTTTGGGCCAGAGCCGGTTTCACAGAATATTTCAGTGACCCTCTACCCAAACCAGATTTTTATAGGTGCTATTACTTGATCACTACCTTACTGGCATCAGAGAATAAGGACATCCCAGGAACCTTCATCTTGCCTACCCTAGTGGATGATCCACCTTATAAGAGATTTTATCTCTCTAAGGACCTAATCAGAGCAGCCATCAAGATTCATGGAACCCACACTCCCACAGACAGAGAGAGATTGATTCCAGAACCGATGAAACGTGGGGATGTCACGAAGTGGGAAGAGATTTCGGCCATCACACCTGAGTTGTCAAAGCCACTAAGAATATGCATGCAACATTTTGCCTTTCCAGCTCAGGACAGATTTACCATGCCACACAAAAGAATATGGTTCGGATTATATTTGGCATGTACGGGACCTCAAACAGTTGATCTAGCAAGCTGGATCATAGATCAGATGTACCTGGCACAGCACAGATGGGAGCGTAAAAAAGTGCTTAACGGATGTTGTGCACTCACAAGAATTGTGTATATGTGTTTGGCTTATGACTTGCCCATCGAGCGTGCATTGACAGGAGAGGAATTGAAGGCATTCAAGAGCACAGCGAAGAAAGCCAAGAAGCCCAGTAGGACACGAGCTGGTAAGCGCATGCGAGGCACCATCCCTTGCCTCCAAGTGCCAGAGTCGCCGTCACCACAACCCTCTCCCGAGCGACCACAGACAGAAGCTGAGCCCACTGTACAACCTATTCGCATACGGTTGTCCAGACCAGTAATTTCGGATGCCACCACGAGTACCGCTGCACCTCAGGCAGCTACCACCACAGAACCCCCAACCACAACCGCAGAAGCTCCCACCACCATTGGTGCGGAAGCGTTTTCTTTCCCGATACCACATATGGAGACCGACCCCATAAACACGACATTTGATTTTGAGATGCCTGATGCATTCTCAAACGAGTTTCAGTATTCAGAAGCACCCCTGTTCTCCCAGGAATATGAACGTCCCAGCTACCCGACTACGCCGCGAGACTTGCCACAGGGACAAGCTGTGTCGGGCTCTGAAGAAGAAAGAACCGAAACAGACGACGATCAAGGCGACGATGAAGCCAGCCAGGACTCACAAGAGGAACAGACAGAGGGCCAAGGCCAACAGACTGACACACACGGCGACACCAGCACATATGAAGATGAAACTTTTGAAGCCGCAGCGTATACATTGGCCATAAAGAAACTATATCGTACCATGGAGAAAGTCTGGGCACGAAAGAAGTTAACTGAAGAGGAGAGCCAGGCATTAATCGAACAGGAACTCATCTCCGGAGGATTCGAAGACGCCTATATCAGAGGGTTCCGAGAGTTAGTCCAATCAGTAGGCTCCCATGAAGCACTCAGATTTTTACAAAGAAAGCAACTACCACAATTTGATCCCCGCCGAGTGCGACTACTCTCAAAACCCGGGGAGTATATTCGTGTACCAACAGGAGCCCAATCTTCAGCACAAGCCAGGGAGGCACGCCTCGCCCCCGAACGTTCAGTAACCGCAGAAACCATTCTTGTAGATTCGCCCCCCCGTACCACCATTGTACATACCACTACAATCCTCGAAATAACCTCCACCCCTTCGACTCCTCTTTCACCTCATCTGTCACCAACCCATTCTGTATCACCCGCACACCCACCTGCTTTCCCCACATCCACACCTGTACAAAGCAATATAGCCCCAACCTCTTCCTTACCCATTCATACCACCAGGCCCACACCCAGCCCTCTGCATCCCTATGTTAACCCCTTCGCTCCTTCATCCTTCCCAGCGTTTCCCCCACCTCTAAGAACCCCATTTCCCTTCCTAACCCCGCTAACCTTCTCGCCCGTCTCACCTCCCCAACCTGCCATAACCCCTATTTCCCCGTTTCACCAAACTATTCCCACCACCCCCCCTGTAAACTACTCTACGTTTGTAAATCCCGTATTCACACCTACGCAACCACCCCCAATCACACCACTTTTCACAGTCACAACATTAAACACGTCCAATGGCATGGACATATCACCACCCACCTCACCACCACCCACTACACTCACAACACCCTCATATTTAGGCACTTCACAATTTTCCACAATCACCACTGCATCCACAGTCCCAACCCCGATTCCCATTCCCACTGCATCTACCATCAGTGCATCCTCATTTAGCACTTCACTACTGCTATCGCCCACCGTAGACACAGCATTTCAACACATGTTCGCATGTATGACGCAAGTCCGAGATGAGTTTGCATCACTCGGCACCAATTATCAACAGCTGCAGAAAACGACGAACGACTTACAAACGCAGCTTAATTTGTTGTCAATTGAGAACGCCTCACTGAACAGCCGGTACCAAGAGTTACGCGAGGCTTATCACAAGTTAGAAATAGAAAGTGAGGAAAAAAGCAAAGAGGCCACCGCAGATTTAGATAACCTACTTAGAGCCCAGACTGTCCGCAATGCAACGCTTACTAGAAATATGGGCTTATTAAGAAGACATTTAGCCGCAGCTAAAGAGGAGAACCAGCGACTCCAAGAGCAGAACAGAGAGAACTTGGAGGCGGCTTTAGATCATCCAGACAAGCCACTAAGTCCGAGCAGATTCAAGGCCATCCCATCTGAGTCGATGCGGATGTTGCTAGACGACCATGTTAGATTGCTCGAGGACTATGACCGTATGAACGAAGAGTATCAAAAGTTAAAGGAAGATCACAAACAGCTACAACTCAGAGAACCTGCAACACAACAGGTACCAGTAGCAGCGGAAGTACCAGCACCTGTGGACCCTGCCCCTGAAGTTTTAGAGGAACTCAACGCACTCCGGGCCCAGGTAACGAACCTTGAATCTAGGATTGCCATCTATGAAGCACCACCAAGGCCAGACTCCCCACCTGAGCTACCAGCTGAGGAAGAGACTGTCACTATCCCGGTGGAGGAGACCTTCGAAGAGGCTTATGAACCGATACCCATCCCAGGCGGACGCGTCACGGCCGAAGGCCAGATGACCTACGAACTACCTACCCCCGCGTGGATGAAGACAGTAGAAGAACTCGGAACAACACACTCGGCCAGAGTAGAGGCACAGCTACATGCCATGGCCATAATTGAAGAAAAAATTTTACAATCACCATTCTTTGCTCACATGGCCCCGCGACGATACATATCCGGGCATGAGCTTCAGTATAAACCATACTTTATGTTAATGGCAGAATATCAATTAACCATAGAGAAAGAAACCGGCATGAAACCGACGCATGCAACTCAATTCGAGCCAGAGGACTTGCCACCCAGGGCGCAGAGAGGTGAAATCCTCCAACCAGACTGGCGCAAAGATTTACTGCAAAATTATCCAGAGATGATGAGCACGTGGGTAAAAGCGCCTCTTCACTTAAAATTTAATCCGTGCTGGGGACCAGTACCACGACGCCGCTCTTGGACTGCCTTCGCTATAAAGCTACAGAACAATAAGCAGTGCCAAGACTGGCTGAACTACCCCTATTTCAAGCCACCAGTCGCGTTACCCACAGTTGGCTATATGATGGCGACGATCCGCCACTGGCTCCCTCGATTAAAACCTATGGATGATATAGCCGCGCAAATGACTGTCAAAATCTTTGACATGATGCAGATGGTCTTTAAAGTCTTCCGGCGCATCAAGGCTCCCCATGTCAACACCCCGGGCTTTGAGCATGGCAATTTGGATTTAGTCTATGATATGAGCACAACGCCATCGCTCCGGGTGTGTTACGCCTGGCACTGCAGGATCAAATATCTACCGGCCTGTTACAAGCAAACATTCGAAGAAATGTTCACCACCGGTTTTTGGGAGTACCATTCAGAAGTATTCATAAGCAGGCCGACACATTTATTGCAATTATTCGCCTGTGAACGAATGGTGTACTCCACACACTATCAGCTCCCACCATCAGACGAGCCGCAACCTATCGACTGGGAGAAACTCGAGGCTGATCTAGCCCGAGGTATTCGTGTATCAGAGCACACCCTCGCTCAAGACCTCCTACAGAATTACATCCGGCAGACCTCACAACAAGGTTCTGTCAGGGACGACAGAAGCGAGAGGGAGGGGGGTGTTGGAAGCAGTCAGAGGCACAGACGCCACGGAAGCATGTGAAGACGAAGCAGGGAGCCAGTCGGATCATTTTTTCAAAACAATTATATTTTTATTACTTCTTCAAACATCCAACAGTGATTTTCATCACTCTTGTAACATATGTAATATAGACAAAACCCCATTTTTGTAATCCATAGCTCCATTTTGTGCAAGCCGAGGAGTCCTCGAGCTTGAGGAGCTTAGGTAGAATACTCGTACCAAATTTTGTTATTTTTAGACATCGTTTACCCTCCCAAATAGCCTCTAGGACCTATTTTTTAACTAGGCCGGTCATTAGATGTGAAACCGGTCAAAACTAGTCTAGAAACTATAAAAAGAGCTAGAGAGCTCATTTTTGAGGTTGGTTCATTGTAGCTTGTTGGAGTAAAGAAGAGAGTAGAGCTAGTTTGAGCTTGTAAGAGTATTCTTGAGTAATAGAGCTAATTTCCCACCTTCCATTGTGTCTTGCTTGTCTCTTCATTGTGTGTGTGTATGTGTGTGTGCATCTTTGTGCTTCTCACCTTCACTCTCACATCATCTCACGTTCACGATCTTCATATCACTCCTACCTCTCCCTCGGATTGACATTAAGGAGGTGAAGCTTCTTAACGTGGTTCTCACCATTGTGCTAGAGCAACACAAAGCTTTGGGCTTACTTCCTTTTGTGGAGTGATTTCCACATAGCTTGGCACTTCCTTATACATGAGTGCCAGCTCCTTGTTCACCGCATCACTCCCAGGGGGGATTTGTTGATATATTTAGGTAGTGATGTGTGTGAACACACTAGGATGACCGGGGCACTTTTTTCCCTCTTTAGGAGGTTTTTTTCCCTCGGCTTGTATATACGCCTATTGACCTAATGGGCTACTTATCTTTGTACATTCTCTAGTAATACATTCAGTATTGTGTGTTTATGCTCCAAGCTTCTTCTTCCTCCTTGTGTTGTTCGCGTGCTTCCGCAGGCGTCTATCTCCAACATGGCCATACCAAACTTCCTTTCTTTGCAACTCATTTTTCTACCTCCTACAATCTTCTCCAAGTTCTTTGATTCATATCAAAGCAAGATCAAGATGGGCGATGGCTTTCCCTCAATGATTGAGAAGCTTGATCGACACAACTATGCAGCTTGGCAAATCAGAATGGATGCCTATTCGCAAGGTAGAAATCTTTATGGAATTGTAGTAGGTGATGATGTTATGCCTATTCCAAGATCCAAAGGAGGACCTACATGTGCGAAAAGGGACTTGAGTTTTTGTAGGAGAATGGAGAGTGAGAATAAAGGAATTAATGACACCGAAAGCTTCTCATCAATTAGGAAGAGAAGAATACAAGCTTGTACATAAGCCAAATCTCAGCGCAATATGCCAAATACTAAATAATTCTCATGAAACAAGATTACAAAGTACTTAGAATCTGTCGCTGACCTCTGCTCCGGCCCTCCATCTTTTCCAAGCTTGCCCTCGTGCACACCTTGCACCAAGCTTCCAATAAGGGGAGGGATGGACACCTTCTGTCGACGTGCACCTTAAACGGGACTTTTTGGAACTCTTGATATTCCTTGCTTCACCTTCTCTGCATACAATCTAAGTCACTCTTCTTGCACCTTGCCAAAATGACTCTCTGTGTTGCATGCACTCTCTATGTTTCTTGCACTTCCCTTAGTCTAGACTATGCTCCCTTGCTTAGTCTTCAAAGAATAATGCCTTGCCTTGATTTGAGTGTCCGCTCACGTACGCTCCTAACTGCTAGAGTATCTTGGTGCTCACTTTGATGTCCCAAGATTGTCTCCAAAAGTGGGGAGCCAACAAATCTGTGTTTTGTCTTGTAGTGACTTTAGATTAAAACAATTTTTTTAATTGGGGGCCATACTTTCACTTCTCCATACGCTGCCACTTCACATACCTTCCCATTTTGCCTTCTAATTCCTTAATTGTGCACCTAAGAGAGGGTTCACCTGAACCTTCCAAACCCTTTTAAAAACACTTTGAACCTTAGAGAATTACAGAAATACACTCTGCAACCTGCAACCAACTTTCTGCAATTACACCCTTTGTGAACAATTAATTGTGCACTACCTGTGCACTTTGACACCCCAACTTTAAACGCTTTGACTTCACCCCATGTTGACTTTGACCTTGAACATGTTGACTTTGATTGTTTTGACTTTGACTACTTTGACTTTGATCATTTGACTTTGATTATGGTTGACTTTGACCAATATGACTTTTATGGGCTCAATAGTTTCTCACCACCTAATGGGCTCTCCGTCCCAGAGAGCTATAGCCAAAACTCGGACCAGAGATGACACCATGATTCCTATGCTGCTAAATCTACAAAAGGACACTTGAGCAACTACCAAGTCCACCACAAGTCCACCAGGATCAGGAGAGAACAAACACCAGAGAAGAACCAAAAGTGGAAATTTTGCACGGAAAAGCAAAGGATTGCGAATGGAGGGTAGGAAGGAGGGGGAAGGGGGGTTGAGGGGGATGGGATGGATAAGGCATGGAGGGGTAAGGATGGGGCTAGGTAGAAGGATAAAGGGAGGGTGAGGGAGTAGGATTATGGGCTCTGGAGAGGGCTAAAATGATAAAATAGTAAAGCAGAGGGTGCCTATGGGAAAATGTGAAACATATGGTAAAATAAAGTGAGAATAGACCATGTGGACCATGTGCAGAAAGAAAACCACATGATAAATGTGCTCAAAACATTTGGTTTTTGATCAAAAGTCAGAAACAAATTGGAATTTTGAAAAAACTTAGTCCAAAAATTAGTCTAGAGGTGCCAAAAGACATGAAAATGACTCCAAGTCTGAAAAATATGGCCATTTGAGGTGCGATCTAGAGGCAAAAGCATTGGACCATGAAAAATAAAAAAATGTATATTTTTTAAGTATTTATATTAGCATACACACACACACACACACACACACACACACATATATATATATATATATATATATATATATATATATATATATATATATATATATATATATATATATATATATATATATATATATATATATATATATATATATATATATATATATATATTATATATATGTGTATGTATGTATGTATATCTCCTTTTTTTAATTAAAAAAATAAAATAAACCAAAAATAAAAAAAGTTTAAAAGAAAAGAAAATAATAAATAAAGAAAATAAAATAAAAATAAAAATAAAATGAAAAAAAAATAAATAACTAAATAAATAAAATAAAAATAAAATTAGATAAAAATAAAATAAAATAAGAAAATAAAATAAAATAAAAGATAAAAGAAAAAAAGGGAATTAGTTGGGGTGGGGGGGAGGGGGGAGGGGGGTGGGGGGGTGGGCGGGAGAGGTCGAGGAGGGAGGGAGAGAGAGAGAGAGAGAGAGAGAGAGAGAGAGAGAGAGAATGGAATACGAGTGGTTTTTTCCTTTTTCTTTTAGGTTTTAATGAAATATGGGGGATGAGGGTTTTTTTTAAATACCAGAAATCGGATAAAAATACAATAAAATCCAAAAATTTATGAAAAATCCAAAAAAAAATCACAAAAAAATCCCTACAGTTCTAGGCCAATTTTTCTCACACAAAACCCCAAAAATCTTCCTTTATTCCTCCATTTTAGCAAGAAAATGACATTTGAAAAGGCTGAAAAAATGCTAGAAAAATTCTAAAAATGCCTTAAAAATTCTTAAGAAATTTAAAAAATTGTGCTTATGCAAAGGGCTATGCAATGGCTTCTAAATTGCATAAAACTCAAGGAAAAAGCATGAAAACGGATAAAAACTACTAAAACTTAAGCAAAAATGGAATGAGAAGGCTATGTACAACTTGGATATTTTGCAAGTTCCAGGTGATCCATAAATCTTCAGTTGTGTTGATGATAGGCCTTGAGCCTTGATATATTGACCAATGGTAGGACCTCTCCTTTTAGAGTCTCTAACTCCACTGCACCCCAATTCAGCATCTTCTTAATTCGATAAGGTCCTTCCCAATGTGGAAGCCATTTTCCCCTTACTTGTGTGTGGATTTGAGGTCTATGGAGAAGAACTAACATGCATGTTTGTACGTTATTGTTCTACAGATTCCGATCATGTGCCTCCTTCCTCTTCATTTGAGTCTCTATCAATTGTTTTGCAGCATGTGGACATATCTCTTCCACTTTTTGTTGTGCTCCAAGCCTCCGAGGGACACCACAATCTTTCTTTCCCTGCATGAATGCTAGGTTTCGTGACCCATGTAGAAATTCAAAGGGTTCAATAGGCAATATCCCATAAACCAATTGGATGGAGAATATCCAATATCTTTTTTGTAAGCTAATCTGTATGCCCATAGGGTACCTTAATAAGCTATGCCCCAGGAAGCAGGCTGTAACATACATTCCTTCCTTAACATGGCAATTAATGCCTTATTGGTGGATTCTACCTGTCCATTAGCTCTTGGATAATAGGCACAAGAGGTCCTATGTAGAATTTTGTACCTGTTAAAAATTTCGTGTAGGACCTTGTTCACAAAATGAGTCCCTTGGTTTGTACAAATTTCAAGGGGGCATCCAAATCTGCAAATGATGTTACTATAAAAATCTACTGAATAGGTCTATCAAGTTAGTATTCTTCACTATGTTGAGCCGAAACTGCATCCACTGCATATGCATTGGCATCTACATGTACATGAAAAGGTTTTGATCAATCGAGTGTGATAATAATTGGTGCAACCTCCAATTTGGACCTTAATGTCTGATACGCATTCTCTTCTTCTTCTTCTTCCCATTTAAGGGTACTTCTTTACCTGTAAGTCTAGCTAGTGGCCTGGCTATCTCTGCATACATTTTGATAAATCTTCTATGGTACCTAGTATGCCCCAAGAAGCTTTGAATCTCTTTAGGAGATTTGGGTTTAGGTAATTTTAGTATAGAAATAATTTTATCAAGGTCCGGAGCCATACCTTTAGCTGATACCACATGTCCCAAGAGGGTTGCTTCTGTCACAAGAAATGAAATTTATCTGGGTTAAGCTTTAGTTTAGTCTCCCTACATCCTTTAAAAATATTTTGTAGTTGTCTCAAGTGATGGTCCAAGCAATCCAAAGGGGTCTCTTTGTAAGATCCTGAAAATGAAGACAAGTCATCCATGAAAATTTTGAGTGTCTCTAGCAATAAGGGTCCAAAAATGAGGTTGATAGTCCTATTAATGGTGGCTGGAGCATTTCTGAGTCCAAATGGCATTTTTACATACACATATGTGCCCCAAGGTGTAATAAAAGCAGTCCTTTTACGATCCTCTAGGTGGATGGATATTTGATTATAGCCACTAAAGCCTTCCATAAAGCTATATAATGCATGTCCAACCACTTCTTCAATGACCTGCTCTACAAAAGGCATGGGGAATCCATTTGGAATGGTCACCTTTTTGAGTGCTCTAAAGTCAAAACAAATCCTGATTTTGTTGGTATTCTTCTTTGGTATTATAACCATTGGTGAAAGCCATTTTGAGTGTTCCACAAGAATGATGATTCTTGCATCTTGCATCTTCTGTATTTCCACATAAACAGCTTCAACATATTTTGGATTAAGTCTATAACTCTTTCCTCGTATTGGTTTGGCTCCATCAGCAAGAGGGATTCTGTGCTCTCCATAATTGGCAAGCACTCCTTCTAAGTCTTTATAATGCCACGTTGTTGGTAGTGGTCAGGGCGGTCAAGGACTTACAAGACAAGGGAGCCAACGAGAAGGCCCAAGCAAGCAAAGCAGTCAAAGAAGATCTGGCAAATAGGCCATCATTTTTCCTGAATTAATATTTCCCAAATAGTGATTCTAGTCACTCCACACCATTGTAAATACCATGCCACCTTTTTGTAGCTCCATTTTGTGCAAGCCAAGGAGTCCTTGAGCTTGAGGAGCATTAGAATTACCTACCTATAAATTTCCATATTTTTTAGACCCCATTTGAGCCCTCAAATAGGCTCTAGAACCTAATTTTTAACTAGGCCGGACACTAGGTCTGGACAAGGCCAAAACTAGTCAAAAACTATAAAAAGAGCTGGAGAGCTCATTTTTGGGAGAGCTTGTAGTTTTGGACTTGTATGAAAACTTGGTTGTAATAGAAGTGATTCCATTGTCTTGCTCTCTTTGTTCTTGCCGTGTGTGCACGTGTGTGCACGTGTGTGTATGTGTGTGCATGTTAGTGTGCTTCTTACTCACACATTTGTGCCTTCACTTGCTCGAGGTCTTCATACCATCCTCATGTCTTCCCGGATTGAGATTAAAGGAGGTGCTACTCATCACTGAGCTACACCAAATTTTGGTGCCGTTGCTGGGGATCGAGCTTTGAGGACGAGTTTGTGATGGTAAGGTGTAGAGTTATGACGTTGGCGTTGTAGGTAATTCCTTAATTTTTCTTACTTTTCTCTTTCTTACTTCACCATCATAATCACCATCATCATCCTCACCATATCCGATCTCCATCTCCATCATCACAAAAATTTCAGTTTTTTTTATCATATCTCCTTTTCCCTTCCATTTCCCTCATTTCACTTGTGAGAGAGAGTGAGAGAGCGAATTATGTGTACTATTTTTGCATGTTTTTTGAGTGATCTTTCAGGTTGTAGTTGTATCATCGTCTCCAACAGGCTGCACAGGTACAAAAAAGCTCGACCCTGTCTCTGTGTCGTAGACTTCTGTCGATCACGATCGACAGAAAAATTGAGCTTTTGGTAAAACAAAGTGCACCACTAGAACACTCATGATGAGCACATTGCAAAACACTAATCAAAATTAAAAAATTCCTTAATCCTCTATCAATCACGACCGACACTGTCGATCACGATCGACAGCCACGATCGACAGACTCTGTCAATCGCGACGGACAAACTCTGCCAATCATGATTGATAGACCTGACGGACTGCCACCTAGGACTCAGTTTATCGCGATCGACACCATCGATAGCGACCGACTGAAATATCACAATTGACTCAAAGACTCGCGTTGCCATGTGTCCCTCTCGACAGATAGACCCCCGATTGACTGAAATTACGACGAAAATTGTGGAAAATGTGTTGATCGCGATTGACAGGACTCACGATGGACTCTGTCAATCGAGATTGACATCGTCGATCGCGATTGACAGGACTCACAACTGACATGTTGATCGCAATTGACAGGCCCGACGTACACTTCTGTCAATTGCAATTGACAGACCTGTCGATCATGATTGAAAGGCTTTTTCGGCTAAAATTTTAGGGTATTAGTGTTCCAAGTTTTCAAGTAATTTTGGGCACACTTGTCAAACAATTAGCACTTGTGAGGTCCCTACACTTGTATTTTTGAGAAAAATTCTGGGAACTGTTAGCCTGTTTGAACCTTGTTTTAACGAAATCTGTTCGGGGTGATCTTAGGCTTGTTGGAAAGCTCGTGGGGAGTAGTATTGGATATAGTATTTTTAAGTGGACCATACCCTAGGGGAACAAAACTAAGGGATCTCTAGAATTGTTTTCCATAAAGACATAGTGCAAATTGATATCTGAATTACATAAATGAAAGTGAGTTGTTCTATCATTTGAATTTAAGCCTTGAGCTAACTTTGGGACTTTGCAAGGGAACTGCAAGTGAGGTCCATTGAGAGTGCTAGAGGACATCCAAAGCAAGAGCATTCTGCAAGCTTGAGAACGGGGTTCTTGAGCACCAAAACAACAAGGGATCTGCAAGTGAGGTTGGAATATTCTCAACTCCCTCTATCATTCCTAGCTTAGGCTAAGTGCCAGTAGTGCTAGAAGTAAGTCAGGGTGACGATAGACATCTGTCAAGTTGAAGACTATTAAATACTCAAGTTCAAGCATAAAGATAGTCTCTTTGCGATTGATAACTTAAAAAGAAAAGGAGTTAACGTGGTACGAACAAACTAAAGTGCGGAAATTAACTCAAGTATTGTTGATGACGTGATATAAAACAAGATCATAAACACGATAATCAACTAAAAAAGAACCAAGTAACTGATACGAAGGAACTCAGCAACGAGGCTGTACCTTGGGTAAAAATTGGGATTGCTCAGTAAATCATATGAAACTTAGATCAGGATGACACGTAGGGAGAGATAGATAGAGCCTTGGGTCTTCAGAGGCTAGTGTTTATCATACTGCTAGGTCTTGGGCCTAGCAATTGAGCCATTATTCACACTACCCTAGCTTTGAAACTAGTGAATCCGAGATGTCTCTGTTGAAAAAATAGCAAGCTTCAAAGGAAGCTTTCATATGTGTTCCCCTACCTATCTCTTACTTTATGTTTTTTGCCCATAGGAATCCTCTCTTAAGTTTTTAGCCTTATCCTCATTCCTCTTGCATAAGAACTCACTCTTAGAATTATCCTCATTCCTTTAAATTATGCAATCAGCCATCTCTTCTATTCCACGTAGTAAGCCCATGTTTCTACTCTCACCTTATTTTTAGGCATAAGAATAAAGTGGCAAACAGATCTCCACGAAGTTCTCCTTGATTCATGCATAAAAAAGGGCGTAGCTAATATTCCTCCTTATGTCATGCACGCCCACCGATGCTACAAGCTCCTATATATGAAGTAGGGAAAATAGAATACAGTGTGGCTCCTACAGAATCGTGGCTTCTCATAACTATAGTTAGATGATGTTTTGAAGGTGTAGCGAAGACATGAACGCACTTCTGTATATCTGCTACAGGTTCTTTGTATTGCTTTAAGTAATCAAGTTATGTTATACTTCTCTCTCTCTCGCTCTCTCTCTGTAATTGCCGAAGCACCTACTCAAAGCTTCATGTATGTTTTTTAATGGATGAAAGGATTGTGTTGATGTGACTTCATGACATGATATACGCCAAGGCAAGTCGCATGTGGTTTGATGACAGAGAAAGGATCGTTCTTGGAACTCTGAGGAAGGAAAGATTACCTGACAAAAGGTTACCTGCAGTAAGTTGCCTTATTTCAAGAGTTTAGAAGTGTTGCGAACATTTGTTTTATGTAGGGTACAAGTTTCAAATTATGTAAATACCTTTGGGAAGTCTTCAAATACTTCAAGAAGGCTCATATTATTCATTAAATATAGCCAAAATACCACATGAGTTCTAGAACATGGTGAGTCAAATTAGTGAGTCACAAGGGAGCTGCAGTGGTGTCCTAGTGGAAGGTCGATGTGGCTAGTTCTCAAAGTCCATCAATACTTTGCTTATTTTAGCACTTGAGTCATGTAATATCTCCACCCAAGTGTCTACCACGAATTTAGATGTATTAGGAAGGTTTTAGATTAGTTTTCCATGCTATAAAAAGAGGAGAGAAGTCGTGATCTTGTGGGATGTCCAAGAGAGTCATATGTGTATCTCTACGCTGCTGTAGTTTTGTATGCAGAGATTGCAGAGCTTGTATCGCCCTCATTATATATTCAAATTACATGTTTGATAACTCATTTGAAAACTCTTACTGTCTACTTTCTTCCTATAAATTTTCATAATCATTGGATTTGTGAGCTGAGAGCAGTACTCTCTGCAAGTAGTGTGTGTTCTCTGGTTTCACCTCTACTGAAGGTCTCCATTAAACCTCAAACTTGCAGAGGTTATATCGCCTTGTGTATTTATCCAAATTGAGTGTTGTTTGGCTCATTGGAAAGCTCTTGGTGTCTAGTATATGTGGTTAAAACAGTTTTAGAAAATTCTAATCCATTAGAGAATAGTAAGCTCTGCAAGCATGACTACTTTTCTGTAATGAAGTTTGTGCGAAGGTCAACTTGTTCCTAGGGGGTTCCACCTACTTCTTGCTATATTTTGGAGGTCAATAAACTCCAAAATTGGTATCAGAGCAAGGAATTGAAGCTTGGAGAAGGTTATAATACCTTGATGAAGAATTTGAAGCTATTGGAGAAGAGGTTCATCATCGACACTACACAAAGGTAGAAGGAGATAGCAAGGAAGCATCTCAAGCAACATCCAAGCAAAGAAAGGTGCATAAACTTTATAACAAAGGTAAATCTCATACTTATTCTTATCACACATATGCAAAAGGAGGGTTAAAGGAGGAAGTTTAGTATTTACACAATGGGCGATCAACATGCACAAATAGTACAGAGCTTATTTTTCATATATGAAGTGAGTTAGTAAGCTATGGATCTTAGTCATATGCAGGGAATATGTGAACAGATCTCAGTCATATGCAGGGAATATGTGAATGGATGTGTAGTTTGTATATGTGAAGTGAGTAGATAAACCAACTATATGGAATACATTGTTTTTGAGAATACATGATGAAGTACAATAGCATGTTCTATTTGCAGAAAACATATGTATGGTAATTTGTGCCACATACAAGATTGCTGCAAGGAAGATGATCTCATGTTTATGAGTTGCATTGATAGCTGCCTATGTATGATGTATTGTGGAAATGATTTGTAAGTAATGTATAAGAGTTGCATTGAAATGCTAAGTAAAAAAGGGGGGATTGAACAGCATAAGGTCGATTAAATCTCAAATTTTGGTCTCTTTGGGTTATTGGTTTATCACCTTCCGCATGTGCCTTTGGTATTCCATATACCTACAGTCTCATGGTATGGAGAGAACCACAAGAAGACATTAGTAAATTCCTTATCTGTTGTTGTTGCATCCTTCTCCAAGTTGTGCTTGAGGGGTGTCTTCCTCCCCCTTCTATGGTCTGTGATGGGTTCTCCCAATCCATCAACCTGAACTTTATCCTCATTTTCATTATAACATTCATCTCTGCAAGAATTATTTAGAAAAACCCCAAAAACAAGAAGAAGAGTTGCCTGCTTGCAGCCAATTCAGAATGTCTTCTTCCTCCTTGAACTCTACTTGTGGTTAGTCCTCCATTTCTTGTTCCATGCAAATGCTAACTCATTGCATCATGCTGGTGTTCCCTTGATGATTTGGACCCTCCTCTAAATATATATGTGTAAGTTTCTACCCTTTCTTTTGTACCCATATAGTGTCTTTACCCTAGTCATGAATGACACTTGCATGCGTCAGCCATGGTCTTCCAATCAAGAGGGGAAATCCCCCCTCTACCTAGGGCAGTCTTAATACCACAAAATCCAAAATGAAGAGATTACCTTGTACTTCCAGTGGAACTTTTGGGATCACCCCCATTGGCATTACTTTGCTTTGATCTGCCAAAGTAATGGTGAAGTGGGCTGATGTTGATGTTGTAGCAAGGAATGACCAAGAACCCTCACCATGTTGCATGGAAGCAAGAAGGAAAGCTCAAGAGTGACTCTCCTCTCATCCACCCTTACCTCCCACATGTTCAAGCCATTGGCAACAACCCCATGCTTTGCCACATGCTTGAAAACAAGGAGAATAGGGAGTCAAGGATCCTAGTCCATGAGGAAAATACAAGAGAATGCAACTACTCTACTCACACAAAGGAGAGACATGCATAGGCACACACACACCACTCTCACACACTCACAAAGACAACAATACATGTAAATGTAACAAGCTTGGAGTAAATGAGAGCCTCTTCCATTGATAAGAGATATTACATGAGAGCACATCGGCCAAAAGCTCCGCTCTTTTACAAAAATGAGCTTCTATTTATAGGCTAAGCTCTATTCCCCATGTGCTTCTTTTGAAAAGTCAAAAAGGTGATTCTCTCTCTAACTGCCAATCTTCTAGGATATTCCAAGATCAATTATGTAACCACCAAATCCCAATGAAGGGCATGCGTGAGAATTTCTACATGGGATTTTCTAAGAAGCCAAAAAGGTGAAATATATGAGAGACCTCTTCACTATGGTATATAAGAGAATATTAAAAAGTGCTCTAGGAGAGTGTTCATATGTGACACTCACATATATACAAAAAAAGGTTATTTCTCATGGTCTAGAGAGGGTTCTTATGCACAATTGAGGATGTGTGCATACCCTACAACCCAACACTCTTCCCCCCTAGACTTTTTCATCCTCGGCAAAGTTAAGAGAAGAGGATCATACATAACTAAATTTTCCAAGTTGGAGTCAAGTCTGGAAACTCTTCAGTTCTTTAAAATCTGCAATTCTTCAGTCTGCAAAGCTTCAGGCTGCAAGTCTTTAGTCTGCAAAGCTGAGTGACACAATCCCCTTGGGGGGCAGTCAACCCAACATTCCTTCCACAATGCAGTCTTTTGTAAGGCTGGAAATGCCTTTTCCAGAAGCTCCCAAACCTGAAATGACATACAAAAGAGCAAGTAGACTGCATCTAGTAATGAGATAAACATTCACTTCAAATTTAGTTTCCACTTCCGGGGCATCCTCTTCTGTAAGACTTTCTTCTAGAGAGAAGTCCTAAAAATCTGATTGTTCCTGCAATCCAAGAATTATAACTAAAGAGCAAGGAACATCATAAGAACCCATATGTCCCTTATATCTTTGTGATGTCATATTGTCATTCCTAAATATGCTACCCCCAAGTGAGTGTGAGACATATTGTATTGCATTGCTTTCATGAGATGAATGTGGTTTCATGATTACTTTAAGGTCCTGCCATCATTTTTACTATGCTCATATCAACAAGCTAGCTAATCAATGAGTAAAAAGATTAGACAATAGTGCAACATTATGACTCTTATCATTCTACAAGCATTCATGAAATTCAAACAGCTTATCCAGAGTTATTCATGTTAAGCACAGTAGCAAGTCATCTAGGTGAGAAGGATTAGTGTTGAAGTTCTGAGTGTGTTGGCTTGCAATGCAAAATAAGCCTTAGATGAGCATTGTGAAACCAGAAGGTTACTTCTCTGGCAAAAAACAATCACTCAAGCAGTTATCGTTATAGTCTATTAGGGTGAAGAACCTTAGCACAATGATTGAACATAGTTGTGCTAGAAAGAAAAACAGATAACCTCTAGCACGCCCAAGGCATTCCTTGATATGTAAACAGTTAGAGTAGAGTTCCTTCCATTCGTCTAGATGGAAATTTGGACCTTATCCCCTATGGCAATCACAAAAACTTGACAACCAACATCAATGCATCTATCAACCCCATGAGTAACTTTCCAGCCAAACACTACTTCAGTCCGTCCTGCATATCACATGAGAACAGAAAAGCCGAGAACTACAATCCTGCATAAAATATCTGTATTCAATGTGTAGTTGTCTAAAAGTCAAGATCATTGGAAGATACCACCCAACTAAGTGCATTCCAGACTTCAAATCATTTGTTAGTTGGTGTGGTAGAAGTACTCTCCTAATGGATCATGTTCTAGTCAACTAATCATCTTTTATCACATAATGGATACCTTAGTTAGGAAGAGTCAACATGAATGGAAAAGCCCCTAAGATATGGATGGAGAAAGGATATTGCATCGAAAACATAGATTTCTTTTTCAACAATTATCAATACCCTTGCCCTAAAAAACCTATGAGTAACCCCTACATCAGACACATTTTTCAAAAACATGTTCTATCTGCCACAAGAAGGGCAGATCTAGGACACAATTGGGTCTTAGGGGCACTAGCAAACTTTTGGGTATTTCCCACTTTATAAACAAAAGGAAAGAGTTCAATTATTCATCATTGCGTTTGTGCACAAGTGTGGGTCCAATTCTTTAATTCTAGATCAATCAAGAGGACTTCCACAAGATGGCTTGTGGACATAATTCCCTAGATAAAGTACTGCTTGGCTTAGAAAAATGATGCACAGATCTACCTTTTTTAATAGGCAAGCATTAGCACAGAGTACTGATGCAAGACATCTCTTGATTACTCTGAAAGATCAACTCTCTCATACCACGAGAAATCCACATACATTCACATAAGAAATCCATCGATCAAATGCTACACCAAGATCCATGGCCGTTTTAAGCTGGAAGACATCACTCAATGCATGTGAAACCGTTAGACAAATGCATATGCAAGTCAAGTAAAAAAGAGTTCGTTTCATATATCGTCTGCCAAGTAATATGTATTCAAGTTCTTTGGACACAATGGATGAACATAGGAACTTCCTTATCAAAATGGAAAGAGGTGTCTACTTACAAATGAGCAACCATCACCATGACTGTAATGTGGCCTCCTTGCACCCTAATCAACTGGAATGAGGGCATTAGAAAAGCATGGAAACTTACAGTAGATATCCTACAAGTAGAGATTACATGAGCTCATAAATCCAACCATTCCAGAGATTGGTAGGGGGGTCAAGATGCTTTAACCATAGCTCACAAAGGGAGACATGAGACAAAGACACAAAATTGTGGAAGTGCTTACTGAACTATGTATTAGTGAAAAATCATAGTCAATAGAAGGAGGCAGAGACTTCAGAGGACAAAATTCAATGGACAAGATCAATGTGCAACCTCTCAGTGCACAAAACAATAGTGACAAACATGAGTTCCATCTAGGCAATCTCCAAGCTCCCAACAAAAATTCGTTCCAGTTGCGTCAGGTTTGCACTATTGTTGTCAAGAACTCTTAGCAAATCGACGCACCAGTTCTTGTTCTGTCGAGCCAAAAGAATGCACAAGGTGCCACACAGTACTATGACAGAAAGATCTACAAATAGTTGTATTTACTCATCATCTGTCCATTTATTACATTCATATGCATATTAAGTGGAACTATTCCCTTGTGATCCTACAACAAGTTTCTAGAGTAATGAGTCGCCCCCCCCCCCCCCCGATTTGAAATCGTGCAAGTACCAACAATTATAACACAGAGTACTTATAAATCATGCATACCTTGATAATGAAATCAACCAGCAAGTCTTCTCCCAATTTCCTTGCATTCTACCATCCACCTCCCAATACTATTAAGAATCAGATCTGCAACTTTAAAATAGACAACATAGGGCATTGCAAATCTACACTTTTGTCAATTTATAAAGTTACCACTGTTGAACTCAGCAAAAAATATTCAGCATGCAAATGGAGAGAGAATCGCATGTAATCCGAATCGTCCCTTCAGGGGAAAGTTAGAAAAATCTTCCCATTGACTACATTATTTGTTGTAATGGAGTGCAATTTAGGTCCAACATCATTCAGTAGTTATGGGTAAAAACAAAGTATTAGTCAAGAACAACTAACATATCCAGAAGTACATCAATCAACAATAATCACACCATTGCACGCAAGTTTATCAAAACAACTAAACCAGCAATACTTCAACATTTTCAAAACAGTTCTGGGCCATAGTTTGAGAGATAGATAATGCATCCCTTTAGGTACAGTACCCCTAAAGATCAGACCCGGAAGGTTTGGCCACAATCATGCAGTCAAAACCATTTTCATCAGTTGAAAATCTTTGATAAGCCTTCTTATCATCGTATACAGAGCTCGAGCGGATCCTTCAAGTATCCACCCAAAAGCCTTCATCAGTAAAAGAGCGGTAGATAACTCCTGAAGGGTATTGCTACAGGCAGATCACGACCACTTCGTGTTGACGGAAACAAAACAGGAAGGTTGCGCCAGCATGAGTCCCATCCTGAGAGAGAGAGAGAGAGCAGATGGGAATGCTCCTGAAGAGCTCTCCCCCAAGTTCAGAGGAACTGGAAACTAGAGTCACTAGAGCAATGACATGTGGCTCAACCTCCAAGCATCCGGATTCCCTTAGGAGTCGGGGCAGCACAATCGGAGGATGAAATAGAAGGCGTGAATGAGCTCCAATGTTTACAACTTTAGGAAATTGAAGGTACAGCCGACATTGGACAATGAAGAATGCAGGAGTACTATGTTCCCCCTATATGTGTGATTTAAGGTTGTCCCTCGATCGAGAAAAAACAGATGATTGGAAGAGACATCTCCAGTGACCAAGAAAACTTCCAACACAAATGAGCAAGATCCACAACGAAGTGAACTGATCAAACCCGAGGCAAAATGAATGTGATAGTCCTTATCTCCGATCGATGTGGTAGCACTAAGGGCTGACAAAGGTGCCCAATGGGAGATGGGGCACAACCCGAGGTATCAATTAGTATAGAGAAGGACCCAAACAAGCACAGAGACCAACACCAAACTAGTATCAATTCTACTACTATGAAGTACCATGAAAGAATACCACCAGAATCCCTCCCTACGATAAAAAGGCCAAAACATTTACCCAAATCCAACAGTAAAGAAGCATGCTGAGGAGAAATTGTTTAGCTAACAAGGATCTTTTGTGGGGAATCCACGGAGGCAAATCAAATAAGGAGCATGGAGAGGTTATGCTCAACTCGACAATGGAAGGGAACCAGTCATGTTATTCCAGTGAGGATGGTGCACAAACAGTAAGAGCAAGGTGGAGCTCAAACCCCAATCGTGTGCTAGGCGTAGTGCTGGAAGATTTTTGAGCAAAGAACATGGAGAGTCGAGCAAACCATACATGAGATAAACCTTCAGAAACCTAGGAGAACATCAACAGAAATAAAACAAGCTTAAGTTCTTCAATGCAAGAACTTGAATGCGCACGTCTGCGTTTCCACAGAGGAGTAGGCATGGGGAGGAGCCAAGCCACAGCTTCCTTCAACACCCGAAGCTCAAGAGAAGAACTTGAATGCGCACAGCTGCGTTTCCATAGAGAACTAGGCTGGGGGAGTAGCGAAGCCCCAGCTTCCTTCTACACACGAAGCACAGGGAAAGACACGAGGTCTCAACCCCACAATGGGAACACAGCGACTTGATGTCCCAACCCCAATGCGACCTGAGGAGGAGGAAGATGGAAGCGACGACGGTTCTTGAACCAAGGAGAGAGAAAGAGAGTGGAGATAATTAAAATCTCCACCAACCTGCCAAACACGGTGGTGACTGAACCGGAATACAAGAAAAGCAGAGGGGAGTTACTCCCCCAAGTTCCCACCATATGCCAAGACTAATGTCAGATCCTCGAACATAGAGTTCCACCTCGTAAATCGTAACCTATAGAGGTACTGTGCTTCTACGTGTGGGAGTTCATGCAAACGGATCCATGAGAGAAAAGATGTTGTTTTACTAACCACCCAAAATCCTTGAGTTTTATTTTTCACTTGAAGAGAGGGAGGGAGAAAAGGGGGATACCCATCCCTAATTTCAAGAAGAACATCAACTTTAAGAAATAACAGAGATGAGGTTGATGCTAGAGAAAGGGTGTATGTAGAAGTGTGTATATGTGTGTGAGAGAGAGAAGGGGGTTAGGGGTTGTTCTTGTGAACATTCAAATTGAGCTAAAATCATCCTACAAAAGCACGAAAATGGGGAGCTAATGGCCCGAAGGAAGGGTGAAAGTGCCATGCACAAACTCAAATCCTACGTAATTGAGCAAAAACATTGCAACACAATACTTTACCACATGTTCTTGAGCTTTCCAAATGATGAAAGGCCGACCATCCCCGGCAACGGCACCAAAAAGTTTTGAGGTTGTAGCAAGGAATGACCAAGAACCCTCACCACCTTGTATGGAAGCAAGAAGGAAATCTCAAGAGTGACTCTCCTCTCATCCACCCCTACCTCCCACATGTTCAAGCCATTGGCAACAGCCCCATGCTTTTCCACATGCTTGAAAACAAGGAGAATAGGGAGTCAAGGATCCTAATCCATGAGGAAAATACAAGAGAATGCAAATACTCTACTCACACAAAGGAGAGACATGCATAGGCACACACATACCACTCTCACACACTTACAAAGACAACAATACATGTAAATGTAACAAGTCTTGGAGTAAATGAGAGCCTCTTCCATTGATAAGAGATATTACATGAGAGCACGTCGACCAAAAGCTCCGCTCTTTTACAAAAATGAGCTTCTATTTATAGGCTAAGCTCTATTCCCCATGTGCTTCTTTTGAAAAGTCAAAAAGGTGATTCTCTCTCTAACTGCCAATCTTCTAGGATATTCCAAGATCAATTATGTAACCACCAAATTCCAATGAAGGGCATGCATGAAAATTTCTACGTGGGATTTTCTAAGGAGCCAAAACGATGAAATATATGAGAGACCTCTTCACTATGGTATATAAGAGAATATTAAAAAGTGCTCTAGGAGAGTGTTCACATGTGATACTCACATATATACAAAAAAAGGTTATTTATCATGGTCTAGAGAGGGTTCTTATGCACAATTGAGGATGTGTGCATACCCTACAACCCAACAGCTCGTCTGGATGGACGTAGGCCAAGATTCTCCATGGTATGCTCAAGCATCAAATTTATGCCAGACCCATGATCCACAATGACTCCTTGTAGCTTTAATCCTTTAATTGTTACTATGAGTCTGGGACTCTTATAGTTGGTGAGAGGTTCTTCTTCTACACCCTTCCCTTGGCGTAAGGTAGTAGTCTTGGCCACCAAGGTGGATGAGGAAGCCTCATCAAGAATCTAGAGTACTTCAGACCTGAATTTTGCATCCATGTTTATCAACTCAAGAATACTAATATCTATTTTAATTGACTTGAATAATCTCAAAGCTCCAAATTCCCTAAGGTCAATTTTGATGTTTGATATCTCAAGTTCCTTGTGGGCCTAGTTATATGCATTCCCAATGAAATCGTTAGTTTTTGAAAAATCTTCTTTTTGTGTTACCTCTTCACATTTTGTTGAACTTCCTTTCTCTTGTTTTGCATCTTCATATATATCTGATTTGCTCTAATGTACCCTCTAATCTTTGTCACTTCCACAAGAACTTGATCCTTAGTTTGGTCCTTCTAGAATTTTCCCTTTGCTTCATGTCTGCATGACCATGGAGTCGATTTCTTCTAACTGTAACACTCTAGTGGATGGTGATTGTACAACAGTGGCTCCTTCTGTTGCTCCATGATTATTTACTGAGATCATTTGGAGATGGGGCCCAAATATAGATGCTTTGTTTTGTGGGCAACAATTTGTATAATGATCCCTCGCATTTGGGCAATTCCTGCAAGGGGGAGCATTTTCTGGCAGGGTGCATTTACATTGATAATGTCCACACTCTCCACAGCTGAAACAGATAATTGGCCTTCTAGGCCCATTTCCATAATTATCTTTAGGTCTTTGATTATAGTTGTTACCTTGGCTAGCGCTGCCACCATTACATTGGTTGAGAATTGAGCACCTCTATTGAAGCTTAAGGTCATGGACGAGCAAAAAAGTGCATCAAAGAAGTGGACACACAAGAAGAAGGAGCACATAGGGAGCTCCAAGAAGTGTATGTCAAATTTCCAGAAGAAATCCCTATAAAATAGTGATTTTCATCACTATAAACCATTGTAAATATCATTTCACCTTTTCATAGATCATTTTGTTCAAGATGAGGAGTCCTTGAGCTTGAGGAACATTAGAAGTATCATCCTACCAATTTTCATGATTTTTAGACACTGTTTGAGCCCTCAAATAAGCCCTGGAACCTAGTTTTTAACTAGGCTAGACACTAGGTCTAGACAGGGCCAAAACTAGTCAAAAAGCTATAAAAAGAGCTAGAGAGCTGATTTTTGGGGTTAGCTTGTTAGAGAGTTGGCTTGTTGTAGGTTTGAGCTTTGTTAATAGATTTCTTTTGTAATCAAAGTCCTTTCATTGTTCCTCTCTTTGATCTTGCCTTGTGTGTGTATGTGTGTGCGTGCACGTATGTGCTTGTCACTCACATTTGCTCACCACAATTGCTCACGATCTTCATATCAGTCCTCACGTCTCTGCAGATTGACAAGTAAAGGAGGTGGTGCTTACGCTTGAGCTACACCAAATTTTGGCGCGTTGCTACGGAGAGAGCTTCGAGGATGAGTGTCGTGATGGTAAGATCGTAGATTTGCAACGTCAGAAGGTAAAAAATAGTGATTTTCTGTTATTTTTCTGATTCTTCTTCTTCTTCTTCATCATCATCACCATCTCCATCTTCTTCTTCATTGAAATTTCTCATTTTTCACTCCATTTTCCACATTTTCACCTCATTTTTCATTTGTGGGTGTGCAAGAAGGAGAGAGGGAGAGGAAAAGTGCTTGTGTGTGCAAGTTTTTGTGATTTCCATGAGCCTAAGCTCGCACATCAGGCCTCGGCTCTGAAATTCGAAGTTCCCACCAAAAATCTCAAAAAATCACGATTCTGTGATGAAAATCATGATTCTATGAAAAATTCAATTTTTTTGAAAATCGCAATTTTCTATTTCCCGCCTAAAAGCTTTCTAAAAAGAACACGATTCTGATGTCATTCTTAGAATCACCATTCTCTGGTTGTGCTCAAAATCGCGATTCTCACTCAAAAGCATGATTTCCAAGGTTGTTCAAGATCACCATTTTCAGTCAAAATCGTGATTTTTTCATAAGATCCTGTTTCACTATTTTGACCCACAGGAGCCTGATTTGACATAAATTTTTCATCAAAAGTCCATTTTTTGAGCTCTATAGCTCATTGGTGGGGTTGGGAAGCCAAGGGAGCTCCCAAGGATTTTGAGCAATACAAAAGGGAATTTTGGAACTAGAAAACAAAGCTTATGAACCTGAGATCTGGTAGACACTTAGGCATGGATAGACAAAGCAGTAGATCTTCTGAGGCTAGAGTCAACCATACAACAAAGTTTTGGGCACAACAACTAAGTGGTTATCCTTACATACTAAGTTCAGACACAAGTGATTCAGAAATGTCTTTTAGCATGCGGAAACCTGCAAGTGGCTCAGCACTGCCTATCTACAAATACCAGAAGGTCCCTATAAGACACAATTGGAATACATTCGGACCAACCGATTAGGTGCTCGCATCTATGAGGATGGCCTGAGGCGATTAGTGGTCCAACTCAAAAATCCAGATCAACCTTTTGGACTTGAACACCCAGTGGTCAAGTTTGAAGAGGGTTCATACATTGATAAGGAAGGAACCATGTATGTGGTTACTAACTTACAAGATAGGACAAATGAGTTTGGAAATATCATTCTTGAGAATGAGATAGGAGACCTAGAACAAGGAGATGTAGGACGAGAACCCAAAACTCCGAGAGGTAAGTCAGTTTTGACCAGAGTGATCACTCTAGATTGGATCCCTCAAGACAACCAAAGCATAGAACTATTCTTAAATAGAGAAATGGAGGAAGACTTTTGGAGATTCAAGCTAAATCAACCTAGCCAATTGGGCATAGTCATGATCTACGAGTTTAAGGATCTGGAGACACCAGGCAAAGTATTCTACCTGGATAACACATCAGAGAAAATGTTCTTGGTAACCGAACATGATAGACATGCATATACTTGGAAGAGTGAATTGATTTTCCCGTGGCCTCCAAGGAGTAGGATCATCCCAGGCTCATGAAGCCCAACGAGAAAGAACTAGAGAGAGACCTGAGGTAAGCTTTGCACACAATGTGGGTAGAGACAGATTAAGATTTGAAGGTGAAAGACGTGAAAGAGAGAGACATCAAACACATAGGCCTCAAAGAGATGAACATGATTTTCCATTGCCTAGACCCCGAGAGGACCAAAGAACCCTTAGACCCTCTCAAGTGGTCAAGACAATGAAAAAATACTTTGATGGGTCAAGAGATCCTTATGATCATGTGGCCGAGTTCAAACAAGTATTAAGAGCTAAACAAGTTGAGGACTTGTTCACCCAGTTTGAGGCATTTGGTTTGACTCTTAAGGGTATTGCTTTAGCTTGGTTTCAACCCTTGAGTAGTCGTAACTATCGAGATATAGGTCAACTGCTAGATGAATTCATTATAGAATTTTCCAAGAGTGGCATCAGGCATAATACATCATCCTTGATCCATAGCTTCAAGCAGACACCCCAAGAAATAGTGTGACTAGCAGGAAGAAGGTTTATAAGCACAAAGTTAAGATCATATGTGTACTTGAAGGAGCCTACATCTATAGAATAGTGTGTGCGAATGTGCAGTGACATAGAAGATAAATTGGGTGAGGAGCTATGATAGTCTAAACTCTATAAGGATTCTGATACTTCTACTAGTCATACTTTGAGAATTTCCATAGAATTAGATGAGATAGCTGAGCAAGTTGCCAAGAAGCGAGGAGTCCAAAATAGGCAAACACCGAGAGTCACCTCATTGAATCGATGTTATACTTGCTAAGGGGACCACATGGCTAACATATGCCCAATGCTTAACCCGAACATAAGAGAAAGGAATGCTCCATATTGCACTATTGAGAGGAAGTACATGAACTACATGGCTCAGGATTGTCCGTACAATAGGCACGCTGTTAGACAAACTTATTAGCAACCTTACCAACAGGGTAGGTATCAGAACCAATGCCAACACCCATATTATCGACCACAATAGTAGTATCACGAACCATATAGGCCACAATCACTCCTAGGAAACCAACCACTAGCTCTTGCCAATGTGATTCCAGTTAAGTATGCAATGGTAGAGGAGAACCCTAATAGAGCATTGGTACCATTAACCCTGTTGGTCTCAGAAAATGACTCTCATGCTCATAGTTTGAACTACTCCTATGAAGATAGTCCACAAGCTTATTACACAGAGTCACCTGAGCATAGTGAGATTTACTAGTATCAATTTGAGGCACCACCTATGGAACAAAATTGGGAGCCAGAATACTCCAATGTCATGTACACAAATCCTAACCCTAGACCCTAATTGAGACAAATGAGACTACAAGCCCCTAGAGGACCATGTTTTTGATGTCAGGGTGACCATTTCATTCATGAATATCCCCACCCATCGACTTTGGGACAAGGATAGAACATCACAATACAAGGCTTCTGTCATGACTACGACAAAGAGCATCTTTCGAGAGAATGTCCCAGGAAGCCCTCTAGTGCAACCAAGGTTACACCAATTAATGTGGTAGGCTTAGTGGTGGATTCAAGTTCAAGTAGCACTAATGTGGCTCCTGTACAGATAGTTACTAGGGCATAAGCATTAGAACAAGATAAGCCAGCGGAGTAATTCGAGCCAAGTGAATCAGGAGAGCCTAGTAAGAGGAAAGCAAGAACATGGAAGGATACCAAGGAGAAGGCCAATCCCAAGTGGAATAAGAAGCTATATGAACTAGAAGGAAGCCTAAAAGATGAAAAAACAAAAATAGAAGACATTGCATTGCAAAACCCCTCACACGTTGAAGCTCCATCCACTCTAGCTCATCCCACCCCACCACCCATTGTAAATAGACCGCAATCAGGGTCTTTTCTTGCAGATCCAACCCGAGAAGGCTTGGACATGATGTTCAAGGCCTACCACGCTCAACTTCAAGAAGGTCCTACAACTACAAACCTAGATAAGAGCTACCCAGAGCACATTTAGAGATTGAACGAACAAAATGTTCATGAAAATGGTAAAACTAGCTCAAGCTATGCTCAAGACTAGTCAATCATTCAATCAAACAAACTCTATCAAACCGGATTTGCATTTCCAAGGTTTACTAGAAAGACTAGAGAAGTTGGTAAATAAACCACAAGTTTCTTTACCTCCATAGCCTCAACCAATTGTTGAGAGAGAAATCTCTCCACCAATGAAAGCTTATGTTCCTAATTTCACAGATGGTGGAACACCTCTTTCAATTGAAGAGTACTCTCGAGAGTTCTTGCGGGAAATACAAGAAGAGAAATGGGCCAAGGAGAAGGATCATCCCCCTCCTATTCCTAAGATTGATGACCTTCATGATCAATTTCCCCAAGACATTCCATCAATCTATGGAGATCAAGGAGAGCAACAAGAAGATGAAAGATTAGATTTTGAATCTAATTCTTTACAAGAGTTGCCACAATTTGCAGGCCCATGGGAATCTAAATCTCTTCAGATAAGAGCTCCCACAATATTGATAAGACATGAAGACTGAGTGGTTCCAAGGAGCATTGATTTCGTGAAGAACACTAAGGTTCAGTGTCATCCCATTGTAGAAGAGTTGCTAAAAGTAAAACCTGAGCTATGGAAACATGTGGGGAATCAAGTTCTAGAACTTGAATCCAATATGTCCAAAGCAAGCTCTAAGAAAAAAGTCTCAGAGATACCTCTAGACAAAATAGGAGACATGAGTGAAGGTGAAGAAGGTATCACTTATATTCCCATCACTTACCAAGGTTACACAACCAACGCAATCATAGACTCAGGTGTTCGTGTTGCGATTGCGACCACCTCCTTGTGGAAGCAATGGGGCAAACCCGCATTAAGACCAACTAGAATGAAGCTTCAAATGGCTGATGGCCATGTTAAAAGACCTCTAGGATTGTTAGAATGGATAACTCTAACCACTTGTGGTGTAGATTTTGAGCACACCTTTGTTATATGTGACTTTGGCAAAAATGACATCTATGAAATGATCCTAGGAAGACTGTTAGAAGATGTATTTTTTGAAGCATTTTTGATGAAAAATAATTGTAAAATGCCAAAAACTTGTAAAAATATTTATGCAAGTGATGTAAAAATAAGGAAGAGTCTTCCTTATGTAGAATAGAATTTTATGTAACTTTTTTAGAATTTTTGGAAACTCCTAGATAGCATATTTTTAGAATAATAGAGGAAAGGACCAAAATTCAAGTGTGAAAAGGGACAGAGGGATTAATCCAGACCAGCATCATTGGGCTGCAGATGGACTGGGCATACCTTTATGCATGATCATGGAGAGTATCAAGAACTATCAATTGGCAAGAGTTGGATTACCTCCAAATAAATATCTAGAATATGAAGAAGATATTAATGTGACCAAAGAATTATTTGAGAAAGCCAATCCAAAGGGGAGGAATAGATGGTTGGATGCAAATAAAGAATGCAGGAAAATTTGGAAGGAAGCACCTCTTCAATTGAAAATTAATCCAGCTTACTGCCCAGTAGCAAGAAGAAGAGAATGGACAGTTTTTTGGGAAAGAAGGAGAGAAGGACAAATCCCACCTAAATGGTTGAATTTCCCAAAGATAGCAGGTCCAAAGGTAGGAACATGGCCTACAAAAAACTACATGGTGGATACAGCTGAGTCTGTTATAGCTACATACAAAGATGTGAATGACCCTGCATGCATTTTACTGATCAGAGTAATGAGACTAATTCTGGCATGTATAGAGACATACACAGATACAGATGTCAGAATATTAAATTACATTGGCTTCAATTCTCCTACTGATGCATTATTGTTTGATCTTAGTGAAACACCCGATAGAATCTGTTTAATGGTATACTACAACAGAATAATATTTTTGGACAGTCATTATTTACAAATTTTTGAAGATGCATTCGATTATGGGTTTTTTGAGAGAGAGTCAGAAATATTCGGAAACTTGTCAGTAGTCACCACGTCTCATCTTACTGCATATGAAGCTGCTTACACAGAATATTTGAAAAAGGATGTAATTGATAAACTAGAAGCCGCAGTACAGTGGAGGAAAGCATTGTTTGAAATGGTAAATAACCTGAACATTACAGAAAGAAAAAGTCATGACCTACTGTCACAAGTCTATCAAAGAAAGAAAAAGTGAAGAAAGCAATTAGGACATAAGAGCAGGAAAGTCTTTTGTCAGGAGCCAAAAGGTTTAGGAGGGGAAGAATGTTAGAAGATGTATTTTTTGAAGCATTTTTTATGAAAAATAATTATAAAATGCCAAAAACTTGTAAAAATATTTATGCAACTGATGTAAAAATAAGGAAGAGTCTTCCTTATGTAGAATAGAATATTATGTAATTTTTCTAGAATTTTTGGAAACTCCTAGATAGCATATTTTTAGAATAATAGAGGAAATGACCAAAATTCAAGTGTGAAAAGGGACACTTGAAAATGTATATAAGACAATTTCCTCTATTATGAGGGGGTTGGTTGATTATTTGTTTACATGCTATCCAAGTGAATAGAGAGAGTTTCCTGCTGAAAATCGTGTTTTCTCCTCTTTGTGTGATTTCTTTGAGTTGTGAGTCTATTCTTTATGTATCCATGGAGATTTGTGAGCTTCTATTGTGTGTTTCTATTGAATGTGTATGAAGAGAGCTGAATATTGATGTGTTGAGTGATAAGTTGATGAAGAATGGTGCTGGAGATGAAAATCGTCTGTTTGTACAGAATCGCGATTGTCTCATCTATATGGTACAGGTAACATTTTTGAGTTTTCACTTCATGATTGTGTTCTGCTGAAGAAATATCATGCTTTAGACACCAAGATTGTGGAAAATGATGGAGATTTGCTCAAGATAATCTAAACCCTAGAAATTCCTCTTCATCTTCATTATTCTCAGAAATCCAGCCATTTACCTCTTATTTCTTGGATTCTATCATCTAGAAGGGGCTGTGGTCTCTTGAATACTTCCAGGATTGACAAAATAAAGATGTATTGTTAATTCTTTATGCTAAATGATTGGAGAGGACAACTCCAAAGATCAATAACAAACAAAGACCCTTCCTACAGCAGTTACTACAAATAGTACAAGATTGGGGAACAAACTCCTTGTACTTGCAACACTTAGGGGTCACCACCAAGGTCAATCTAAAGGACTATATATTTAGAGGTGTACCACCCCTACGATGGAATCCTATCCACAAGGCACCAGAAGATTCAATCTCTTTGCACTCTAAAAGTTCTTCTTATCCATCCTGGATGCATGAAGATACTCACTTGTGGATATGCAAAGTTGTAGAGGAAGAGGAAAGATGCCTAAAGGTGAGAGAAGAAGGAACTTCTCAAATAGATAGACCGGTCAGAGACCTAGCCTACACATCGATGGTCTTTCCAGATGAGGAATTCGAGCCTCATGGTTGGGCAGAAATATTAGCCACCATGGACATTGTTGTCAATGAAGAACAGTGGACACCTATTGTGATGAGGAGGGTTATGATATCTTAGTGTTCATGTGTTAGCCCTTGCTAGAAGAATGTGACCCTAGTGAAGTCATAGAAGAAGAAGAGAATGATGATTATCTAGAGTCCATTATGATGGATACTTACTTTGACTCGGAGGAGCAGTGTCCATTGAGGAGAAGGAAGAACGATGTACATAATAGGAGAATACCTAAGCCCAGAAGAAGAAGTAGAGCTTGTAGTTTTACTAAGGGAATATAGGGATGTGTTTGCATGGTACTATAGAGATTTGAAGGGAGTAGATCCAAAAATCTTCTCTCATATGATCCCCATGACTGCTGACGCCAAGCCCACCAAACAGAAGCCCTACACATATAATGACACTTATGCAGCCAAAATAAAAGAAGAAATCGGTAGCTTGATTAAAGCTGGATTTATTTATGAAATTGAGCATACTGAATGGGTATCCACAATTGTAGTGGTGCCCAAGAAGAATGGAAAGTTGTGAGTGTGTATTGACCTTAAAAAATTTAATGCCACTACAATTAGAGATAGATATCCACTTCCAATCACAAAACATTTATTGGAGCGTGTTGCAGGCAAGGAAGTTTATAGCTTTCCTTATGGATTTTGTTGATATATTTAGGTAGTGATGTGTGTGAACATCCTAGGACTGCCGGGTACTTTTTTCCCTCTTTAGGAGGTCTTTTTCCCCCGGCCTGTATATAAGCCTATGGCCCTAATGAGCTACTAATCTTTGTACATTCTCTAGTAATACATTCAATATTGTGTGTTGTGCTCCAAGCTTCTTCTTCTTCCTTGTGTTGTTTGCGTGCTGTCGTAGATGTCTAACTCCAACAATTGATATCAGAGTAGGTCACCGCTTCATCTAGGGCATCGTCTACACCTCTTCGATTGCACTCTCAGATTTGCATGAAATTTGGTGAGCATACTCAAGGTGTTTCAAAGATCAAATCAGCTTCACTGTGTGGTGCCAAAATCGCGATCTGAGCTCGTCTCGGCCTTCAAACGCACTATCGTAGCGCTTGTGCAGGCTATTTCATCTTTTTGTTCCAAAGGTATATACCTGTTTCGGTTCATTAGTATAAGCGTCTCAAAGTCTGCTACAGGTTTAGCAGAACTCGTGTAGGTAGTTCCGTTCAACTTTTTGAGATACAGTCAATTTTTTGCATCAAGGTATTATAGTCACCAGGATGCCTAAAAGCAGTGATGTATTTCGTATGTTGGCTGTTGAGGATAAGTTGGATGGTACCAACTACCCCTTGTTGGCTTATATGATGCGACATGTATTGGTTGCAAAAGGACTATGGAACATTGTGTAGGGTGTTGAAAAAAATCCTATCACACATGCAATTTTTACAACTGCAGGTACTGAAGTTGTTGCAGAAGGTGTCGAAGATGATGATATTCTGCATATTCATGTTCGTGCTACGGTTTCTACTACACCTACTGCAGAGCAGATTCATTGGGATGGTAAAGATGCTCATGCACATACATTGATAGCTTTGTCTATCAAACATGCCATTATTCCTCACATTCGCTCTTGCAGAATAGCTAAGGATGCTTAGGATACACTTACCACATTGTACCAAGCTAGGAAAGAGGCTCGAGTTGCTTACCTCAAAAAATAGTTGGAGTGAGCACATGAATGAAGGTGATTCTATGGAAAGTTTTCTAACAAAGATCAAAGACTTGAAGGAACAATTGATTTCTGTTGATGAGGTTATACTAGATAGCTCACTTGTGCATACCGTTCTGAATGGTCTTCCTGATTCATATCAGGGTTTTGTTTCTAATCTTTGGTTGATGATGAAAGGCAATCCAAACGCCTTGTGATTTGAGGATTTAGTCTCTCTTTTGTTGCAGGAAGGTCAGTCTAGGCAAAAGAGGTCCATTATGCGTGTTGCAGATCAAGCTTTCTTGGCTAGTCAGAAGGGCAAAGGAAAATGGAGCTCTTCTACTAGTAAGCAGAAATCTGCAAATGCTGCACATTTGAAGAACCAAGATAAAGATGAGAAAAGAATCAGAAAAGCTACTATAAAGGGAATGATCATATCATAAAGAACTATCCAAAACTGGCTACTAAAGAGGCAAAGAAGAAAGAGGCTGGAATGGTTGTTGTAGAAGCCTCTACACCAAAAACGGAGTCTGCTAATCTTCTGTAGGAAGAAGAATGGGCGTTTACTACTGTTTGCACTTTTGACCCATCTTCTCATGAGCAGTGCATGTCTGCAGTAGACTTAGATGTTTGGTACTTTGACAGTGGGGTGACCAAACATATTACCTCGCAGCACAGCTTCTTCTCTTCACTCGAGCCTGCCCCTTATACTGTTACATGCGCCAAAAACTCCTCTTATCTTGTTATTGGAGTTGGTAAGATCATTTTGACTATTATTGATGGTAGTTCTTTCACTTTTTCAAATTCTTTCTTTGTGCGAGGGATCAAGAAAAAATTGTTATCAGTTTCTGCATTAGCCAAGATTGGCTTGGTTGTGAAATTTGTTGATGACAGATGTACAATTCATGATCTGTCAAATGGTGACGCGATTATTGCTTTTGGCATTCTATGTTGTGGGGTGTATAAGATCATAGACTATGAAAGATCTATAAATGATTTGGCATGTGTAGTACATGATTCTCAGGCTATGTCAGATGTAAAGCTTTGGCTTGCATGCTTTGGTCATCTGAATTTTGCTAGTTTGCTACGCCTGCAGAAATATGAAATGGTGTCCTCTTTGCCCAAACTTGAGGCACTGGGAAAACATGTTTGTGAAGGCTGTATTTTGGGCAAAATGCAGCGTTCCTTCTTTCCAAAAGATGGTTCAGTTCAGGATACTCAGAAATTGCAGCTTGTACATAGTGATGTCTATGGTCCTATGCAAACACCTCCTTTTGGAAATCATCTTTATTTTGTGACTTTCATCGATGATTTTTCTAGGCATGCATGGGAATATCCATTGATGGCAAAGTCCGAAGTGTTCATGTGCTTCAAACAATTTTTGGTTTTGGCTAAAAATCTCTCAACATGTAAAATCAGCACCCTCCGTTTTGATCGAGGGGGGGAATATATGTCTTCTGATTTTAATGCATTTCTGGCGGAATGTGGGATAAAACACCAACGTATAATGTCGTATACACCTCAACAGAATGGAGTTGCTGAATGAAAGAATAGGTCACTCATGGAGGTGGTGAGGTGTATGGTCAAGAGTCAGGCTTTACCACATAGTTTCATGCTTGAGGCTGTCATGTGTGAAGCATATGTACTTAACAGGTGCCCCACTAAAGCGCTGCAATCTATCACTCCATATGAGGCTTGGCATGATCAAAATCCATGTCTTGCACATCTGCGTGTTTTTGGTTGTTTGGCATATGCATTAGTGCTTGAACAACATCGTAGGAAATTGGATGATAAAATAGTAAAATGTATTTTTGTTGGGTAGAGTTCTGAAAGTAAAGGCTATCGTCTGTATCATCCATAGATAGCTCCAAAGACATGTATGATACTTTGCTGCCTCTTTTTACAAGTGGACAGTCTAGTGTTGGTCCTAAGGAGGAAACTTTGGAACCTTTGCAGGTTTCATGTGATGATATAGATCATCCCATTTTTTATGCAGATTTACATGATGCACTTGTTGATGAGAGAGCTGACATTGAGGAGGCAAAAACTATGCCAAAATGGCTGGTGCAAACTTTGCATGACAACAAATTAGATGCACCTCTCTCATATCATACTCGATCAGGCTCTCATAGTGCCTCTTTTGCATCAGATTGCTATGCTATGGCTGCATCTAGTCTCTATGATGAGAATGAGCCTGTTTCATTTGACAAAGCACAAAATTCAAAAAATTGGATGGCTGCTATGCAATCTGAATATGATGCTATAATGAAGAACGGTACTTGGTCTTTATGTGACTTGCTGTTGACAGTATATGGGAAGAAGCAAGTACGGACACACATGCAGATCTAGCACTAAGGCAACCCTTCATTTTTTTCAAAACCCTTACATCATTTTAAAGTCATTCTCATCACTAAAAACCCCTGTAAATACCATTTTCACCTTTTGTAGCTCCATTTTGTACAAGCCGAGGAGTCCTTGAGCTTGAGGAGCCTTAGAAGTAGTTGCCTGCCAATTTTCATATTTTTTAGATCTCGTTTGAGCCCTCAAATAAGCCCTAGAACCTAATTTTTAACTAGGCCGGACACTAGGTCTGGACAGGGCCAAAGCTAGTCAAAAACTATAAATAGAGCTAGAGAGCTCGTTTTTGGGGTAGCTTCTTGTAGTTTTGAGCTTGTATGAGAACTTGGTTGCAATAGAAGTGATTCCATTGTCTTACTCTCTTTGTTCTTGCCGTGTGTGCGCGTGTGTGTGTATGTGTGTGCATGTTAGTGTGCTTCTCACTCACACATTTGTGCCTTCACTTGCTCGAGGTCTTCATACCATCCTCATGTCTTCCCGGATTGACATTAAAGGAGGTGCTACTCATCACTGAGGTACACCAAATTTTGGCGCCGTTGCCAGAGATTCGAGCTTTGAGGACGAGCGTGTGATGGTAAGACGTAGAGAGGACGCGTTGGAATGGTAAGTAGTCGGTAAATTTCTGATTTTTCTCCATCTCCATCTCCATCTTCACCTCCTTCTCCATCTCCACCTCCACCTCCTTCTCCACTACATATTCCCTCTTCCTTGTCATTCCCCTCATTTGTTGTGTGCGAGTTTGAGAGAGAGTGAGCGTGTGTGTTCTTGTTTTGTGTGTTTTTGCATGTTTCTTGCAGGTTGCAGCTCCATCATCATCTCCAGCAAGCTCAGCAGGTATGGAATCTGTCTGCACAGTCCCCGAGGTGTCGAGCTCGAGCTATCGCGACACTCTGAAAACTTCACCCAATCACGATTCTGAGTGCACCACGACACTGCGCAGGCCTAGAGTTCCAAGGATCACTAGACAGAACAGAAAAATTCACCATATCCCGAGCTATCGCGACACCTCGAGGTATCGCAACACTCATGACCTATCGTGACACCTCACGAGCTATCGCGACACCTCACGAGCTATCGCGACACCTCACGACCTATCGTGACACTTGGGAGTATCGCGACACCTCACGACCTATCGCGACACCTCATGAGCTATCGTGACACCTCACGAGCTATCGCGACACTTGGGAGTATCGCGACACCTCATGACCTATCACGACACCTCACGAGCTATCGCGACACCTCACGACCTATCGCGACACTTGGGAGTATCGCGACACCTCACGACCTATCGCGACACCTCACGAGCTATCGCGACACTTGGGAGTATCGCGACACCTCATGAGCTATCGCGACACTCACGAGCTATCACGACACTTGGGAGCTATCGCGACACTTCGACCCGACCTATCGCGATACATGGGCTTAACGCATGAAAATTTAGAGTAATTTAATTGACTGAATTAAGGTATCCTTGGGCTTAATCTTGGACACATTGGGAGGATATGAGAGCCTTAGGAGTGGGCAAAAGACCTAGAAAGCAGGGAGGAATTTCCTGAACCCTGAGAGCCTGTTTGGACCCCTAAGTGCCTGAAGGGTCATAACTTCACCATACGAACTCCGATTGATGAGATTTTGGTCTCATACGTGGAGTTTTAGAACATGTATTTTCACGTTGGCCTTTAGGTGAGACTAGATGGTCCTAAGATTGAGGGGGTACAGTGAGTTACTCCAGGGGGACTGAAAATATTGATGTGTGTCTTTCAAATACTTGTGGTAATAGAGCTATACTGACTGGTGAGCTTTTGCAGGAACATTGTGTGCACTCAAGGCAATCCAAAGCAAGCTAGCAAGGGTGAGTACCAAGCTTGGGAGAAGGCTTCCTGGGCTTGTGTAGTAGTCTGGTCAACCAGCTAATTGAGGTTGGAAGATCTCTCAACCCTCCTTTGTCAATTCCTAGCCTAGGCTAAGTATGACTTAGGTGTGGTAATTAATTAGGGCAACGTTAGGCACGAATCAAGTCCAAGAGTATTAATCAACCAAGTGCAAGAATTAAGTAGGTCTTAAGTGCGAAAACTCTAAGGGACAAAAGGTAAACTGGAGTCGATCACTTATCAAGTGCAGAAATTCACTTAAGTACTCCAGACGACGCGATTTCAGACAAGACCATAAACATAATATTCAACTCAAAAGAACAAAGTGATTGGTGCAAATTAACCTGCAACGAGAGTGTGCTAAGGTCCAAGGGGGTAGATAAATCAGGCATATGAACCTTAGATCAGGCAGACACTTAGGCCGAGACAGACAAAGCCTCAGATCTTCTGAAGCTAGTGTCAATCACACTGCCACGTCTTGTGTAATAAAGTAAGTCTATGATCCAAACGGTGTCCGATTTCAGATCTGTCTGAACCGGCTAGACCCTTGGATCATAGACTTACTTTATTTTTATCGCAAGATCAACCAGACTTGATCAATCTTGGCCATGATTGTCCAAGTAATGTGCGATTAGAACTACTTTATAGATTACCCAAGTATTGGCAATAAAATTCCTTTTGGGAATTATTCACTCAGGTTCCATTTATTCGATGGAAAACTGTGAAAAAAAGTAAGTTGTTCCAAGTCTGAACAGAGTAAAGAAATTCCAAGAATGTAGTCTGCAACCGTGAAAATGGTAATTAAGTCTGTGGAAGGTAAAACATAAGTGTTTACCTATCCTTAAAGGGATTTTGGTACAAATCTAGAAAGCATGAGCGGATGCTTAAGACTTAAGCAGTAAAGAGATTCCTAAATAAAGTCCCCGGGGTAGGTACCTAAAGCAGCAGTAAACAAAGGAATCTAAAGACAAGAAGTCAAAAGCTCTTGTCACTACAAAATTGGTCAAATAATCCAATTGAACTTGAATCTATGAAAATTCAAGTACTTGGAATTTTGATTGGTTTTCATTTGAAAACCCTAGCAAAGAAGAATTGATATTCTGTTAAGAGGTTTTCAAGTTCCCAAGGTAAAGCACATGATTGTGAGACGATCATGTGAAGGAATCAAAACCTAGAAAATCTAGTTAGAGGTAATACCTGGAACTTCTAAATTCTCGTAAAAGAATTGAAGAGATAAGGTACTCTATCAAGAGATGTTTAGACTTTAGGATAAGAATCACCCACACATTAATGTGAATATAAAATAGGGTGGTATGGGACACCAGATTTTATACTCAGATTGATATAGGAAAGATGGTATGGGACATCGGACCGTGGGATGATAATTATCTTTTAGCCCTAGTTTGGATTTTGAAGTTAGGTTTCCTCCTCAAGGGAATTAAGACTTCAAGAAAAGTTTAATTCGTAAAGGATGAAAGTATTATCTTACGATACTTCAAGATGACTTCAAGATCAAGGAAATTGAAGATATGAAGTAAGGAACTTCCAAGATCTTCTTAGAACACTTCAAGCTTAAGTGTTATTGATCAGAAATATTTGATAAATTTCTGAAAGAAGTTGGACTTTGATTTTGGGTTGATCTTTTCAACTAAAGATTTAATTGACTAAGTCAAGCATCAAGTTCCTAGTGTAACTTGATAAATTCACTCTTTCGACTCAAAGAAATGCACAAGAATTGCATTCACGATTAGGAGTCAAAAAGACTGAATGTGACCTGAACTTAGTCTCAAGTGAAGCATTATTTGAATACGAAACTCATCGACAAAACCTCAGTGGGTCGACACACTGATGTTGGTTACCACACTAGTATCTTGTGGTTGGATGATGTTTTTGATTTGCTTTGAATCTTTTTGAGAAACTAGCTTATTTATCTTAAAGATAAAAACAATGCTTCAATATCTTGTTGAAATAGATCTTTGAAAAGTTAAAGTCCTGAGTCAACTAGACTTTGACTCATAGCAAGTTTATGTATATTCGAAGTTTGAATTGGTTGTACAGAGTCTTAGTTATTTTTTTCCGCTTTCCAAATCTTTTGAAATTGACTCAGATATAGTGTCTGATTCCTTTTGCAAAAGACCAGGGTTAGCCGGTTAGAATAAAATAACTAACTTGAACATCCTAGATAGATGTTATGTACAAGAACCTTTTCAATCTTCAAAAGATGATAAGTCTAAGTGGACTTATTCATTTGAGTTTGCTTCAAGTTATAGCATAAATGATTTCCTGGAGTCCAGTATACTCTAGAATAAGGAAGTTAGGAATTGCTCATCAGATTGACAATTCCCAAGAACTTTCAGTTAAAAGTCTTTGAGAAAAGTGTCCTAAGTTGGACAAATTTTCATTTTTGAATTTGAATTGGTGAAGTTAGTATGGTTGATTCCATCGAAATGGTAAACTTTCTCCTACAGTTTACATAGGATTTTTTCAACTCATTGGGACAAAGTAGTCCTCTAGTCGGGTGAAAAAATCAAGTAACTGTTAGATAAAAGTAAACCATTGTACAGACATCTAAAGTTAGATGTATGGGACAACCAAACTTCAAGTTCTCCAAACCAAATTCAAGTGAATCAAGAATTCTCAAAGTCTTGCGAGGGATAAGAATCCCACCTTCATTACTAAGCCCATGCACCAGTTATGCCTAGAAATGGACTAGTAATTTGAATCCACCTAGTTCACATGTTTGTGCCTAGATCGCACATCCAGAAATTGTGAATTAGCCAGGGATGTCATTAGATCCACCCTCATTATTCTTCACTAGTTTGTACTTTGTCCCGTTCATCAAAGTACAAAACCAGATAGTGTTTTGAATCATTTGGGCAAGGATGCCACCACAGAGATGAGACATGTTCTTCCAGTTCTAGAACATGACCATGTTCTTCCAGTTTTAGAACATGAGGCTCGGGGGTTGCCTACAGTATGTATATAGCTCTATTTTCGAGGACGAAAATCTTTTCCAAGGAGAGAAGAATGTAATAAAGTAAGTCTATGATCCAAGGGTCTAGCCGGTTCAGACAGATCTGAAATCGGACACCGTTTGGTCATCCGTGTGTATGACCAAAGATCTCGAGTTTAGACTTACTAGGAGGTCTTGTGCTCTTGTGAACAAGTGATCCACTTAGCTTAGTGGTTAAGTCTCAAGGATGTGAAGGAGGAGGTCTTGGGTTCAACCCCCGTGGGGTACATGGGGAGAGTATTTTGCCCAAAGAGCTCTAGAGCCTTCTAGAAGCATCCACTTGAGTTAACTCGAGTTAACTGGGACACTTGGTGCACATGTAGTTACATGGCTGACACTTGGATGGTTAGTATCCACCTGCCCAAGAAGGCAGTCCCTTGGAGAGAGCTATATATAGAGGCATTTGGTTGGGAGGAGAGTCATCTCTCAAGCATGTGGTGGTCGTAATCCTTCGTTCTATTGCATCTTGGGCCCAACAGTTGAGTGATTACCCATACACTCCCAGATCAGAAACAAGTGATTCTGAGATGTCCTATCACATGGAGAGACCAGTAGGTAGTTCAGGGTTGGCTTATCTAGAAAAGCCAGAAGGACCATACAAGACTCAACTGGAATACATCAGGACTAATCGTCTAGGTGCTCGCATCTATGAAGATGGCCTGAGAAGATCGGTGGTCCAGATTAAGAACCTCGATCAACCCCATGGATTAGACCACCCGGTAGTCAAGTTTGAGAATGGAGCATACCTAGATAAAGAGGGGACTATATATGTAGTCACCACTCTTCCTGATAGAACCGATGAGTTTGGAAATGTGATTGCTGAGACCGACATGGGTGATATAGAGCAAGGGAACTTAGAGAAAGAGCCAAGAACCCCCCGTGGTAAATCTGTCTTGACCAGAATCATGACTCCAGAGTGGATTCCATAGGATAATAAAAGCATAGATCTGCTTTTAAACCGAGAAACCGATGAGGCTTTTTGGAGATATAAATCTGCTCAACCTCAGGAAGTGAGTGCCCTCACAATCTATGAGTTTAAAGACCCTGATAGCCCACGCCAAGTAACCTACCTAGACAATGCATCTGAGAGAATCTTCATGGTCACTAAGCATGGCAGACATGCCTACACATGGAAGGGTGAATTTGTTTTTCCCCAACCTAGGTCTAATGTGTCCTTTGGTCACCAAGGAGCTGGGACCTCCCAAGTTCATGGAGCTCAAAGAGATAGAAGTAGAGACAAACCTGAGGTAAGTTTTGCCAACTCCCTGGGAAGAGAAAGAACGGGAACGGAAAGGAATAGAGTGGAACCTGAGAGACATAGAACCCCATGGAATCAAAGGAATGCTGACGATTTTCCTTTGCCAAGGCCGAGAGAACACATTAGGACCCTGCGACCAACTCAACTGGTGAAGTCCATGAAGAATTACTTCGATGGCACTGGAGACCCTTATGACCATGTGGCAGAATTTCGGCAAGTATTGAAAGCTGAACAGGTAGAGGACCTATTCACACAATATAATGCTTTTGGTCTAACCCTTAGGAACACTGCCCTTACGTGGTTTCAACCACTGAATGAGAGGCATTTCAGAAACATAGACCAGCTCTTAGAGGCATTTATCATTGAGTTTTCTAAGAGTGGGATCAGGCACAACACTTCCTCACTAATTCATAGCTTCAAACAAACACCTCAAGAGACGGTCTGACTAGCTGGAAGAAGATTTAGGCAGTACCTGGAGAGATGCCCGATGCCGGAGTTACCCACACCAGCCAAACAAGTGGCCTTGTTCTTAGATGGATTGTTGAGCACCAAGCTCAGGTCATATGTGTATCTGAAGGACCCCAGAACGATAGAAGAGTGCGTGCGCATGTGCATAGACATTGAGGACAATCTAGGTGAGGAATTAGAACTATCAAAAATCTATAAGGATTCTGATAGCTCTAGTAGCCTCACATCTGGTCAATCCACATCCATTGAGGAACTTGTAGAGAAGGTAGCTCAAAAACTAGGTGTCTCTAGCAAACAAATTCCGAGATTTGCCCCAGTTAAGTGGTGTTACACTTGTGGCGGTGACCATATGGCAAATGTATGTCCCATTATGGCCCAACCCCAGGCGAATCCTAGTAGCCAGTACTGCACCATAGAGCGCAGGTACACCAACCACACTGCACAAGACTGCCCATATAACAAACAAACTGTTAGGCAAAATTACCCTCAGCCATATCCACAACAGGGTAGATACCAGAATCAGTACCCACCACAACAATACAACAGACCACAGCAAACTTATCAGCCACCTTATCAAGGGCAGCAGAGACCTCAACCAGTCCTAGTACAGCAACCCCCTGCTCCAACCAATGTGATCCCAGTGAAATATGCATCTGTTGAAGAAAATCCGAACAGAGCCATAGTCCCAATCACCCCATTGCTATCAGATAGTGATCCAAGTGACCATAGTTTTGACTCCACACATATTGATAGCCCACAGGCTTACTACATGCAGTCACCCGAGCATAACGAGTCATACTATTATGAGGACCCAAGTGAAAATAGTGGGGAGCCTGAGTATGCCAATGTCATGTACACAAACCCCAACTCTAGACCTCAACCTAGGCATGTACGACCCCCATTTCCTAGAGGACCATGCTTCAGATGTCAGGGAGATCACCTTATACGTGATTGTCCACTGCGTGCCCCTACACAACCTCAACCAGTAACAATTCAGGGTTTCTGTCAAGACTGCGGAAAAGAGCATCTCCTATGAGATTGCCCAAAGAACCCTAATAACATGCCTAAAATCACTCCTATCAATGTTGTTGGGTTAGTTGTAGACTCCACAGGGAGTGTGATTTCCACTGCACCTGTGCAAGTGATCACAAGAGCCCAAGCACTACAACAAAACCAAGGTGTTGGTCAGGAAAAGAGCCTCGAGGTGAGTGAAACAGAGAGCATAACCAAAAAGAGGACTAGAGCCTGGAAGGATAGTCGTGAAAGAATGAAAAGGCAATGGGCAAAAAAGATGAGCGAACTTGAAGAAAGCTTGAGAGAAACCAAAGCAAAGATAAGTGAACTCGCATCTCAAAACCACTCTCACACCAACCCTCCACCACCTCTCCCTTTACCCGCCAATCCACCTTCTTCCATTCCCCAACCTTTCAATACACCACCCTTAACCCACCCACCACCCAGAGTAGGATCCGTCCTAGCCGATCCCACTCCGAGGACCTAAACATCATGCTTAGAGCATATCAGGCCAGAATCCAAGAAGGGCCAAACGTAACTGATCATGAAAAGTGTTACCCTAGAGCAGAACTAGAGGTAGAACGAACCAAAATTTGTGCTAAGATGGTGGAATTGGCTCAGACTATGTTTGAAGCCAGTCGCCTCTTTAACATCTCTAGTTCAGCTAAGACGCGGTTACACTTTGATGGACTACTAGAACGAATAGAGAGGCTAATTGCACAATCAAAAAAGGAACCCGCCTCTCAAAATAAGGGCAAGGCAAGTGAGAACGTGAGCCTACCTCCCTAGAAAGCCTACGTGCCTAACTCTACGGAGCCAGACACATCATCTTCTATGAATCGGTTCACACCAGAATTCCTACGAGAGATTCAAGAAGACAAATGGGCTAAAGAAAGTGAAGTCCCTCCTCCCATTGAATTTGTGGATGATGCACATGAGCAATTCCCACAGGACATCCCATCCATTTATGAGGAGCATGAGAGCATCCACTCTCAAGAGAGATTAGACTTTGAGTCTAATTCTCTACAAGAATTACCACATTTCACAGGCCCATGGGAAACCAAGTCTACTTGTCTGAGAGCGCCCACAGTCATGATAAGAAATGAAGATTCTATCATACCTAGGAATACAGAGGTAGTAAAGAACACTAAAGTGCAGTGCAATCTCACTTTAGAAGAGCTACTCAAAGTTAAGCCAGAAGTGTGGAAACATGTAGCCAAACAAGTGCCAGACATAGCAAAATCGCGCTCCCAAGTAGGATCTCATAGAACAGTGCCTGAAATACCATTGGATAAGATAGGAGACATGAGCGAAGGAGAAGAAGGAAATACCTATCTCCTAGTTACTCATCAGGGTTACACAACCAAGGCGATTTTGGACTCAGGTGCAGGAGTTGCAATTGCTACAACTTCCCTTTGGAAGCGATGGGGCAAGCCAGCACTCAGGCCAACGAGAATGAAATTGCAGATGGCCGATGGTCATATTGAGAGACCCTTAGGATTGCTAGAAGGAATAACTCTCACCACCTGTGGTGTCGAGTTTGAGCATACATTTGCTATATGTGACTTCAACAAAAATCATGCCTATGAGATGATCTTGGGATGACCTTTTATGCGACAATTGCAGGTGGTACAGGATTGGGGAACCAACTCCTTGTACCTACAACACTTAGGTGTTATGACCAAAGTGAATCTTAAAGATTACCCTCATAGAGATGTCCCTCATATCCAATGGAACCCCATCCATAGAGCCAAAGATGATACGGAATCAGTGCATTCCATAGGATCAGGATTCTCATGGATGCATGAAGACACTCACTTATGGATGTGCAAAGTAGCAGTAGAGGAAGAGAAGAGAGAAAAGGCTAGAGAAATAGGTGCAAACGAAACACATAGACCCATTCACGACCCAGCCTATGCACCTGTAGTTTTTCCAAACGAAGAATTCGAACCGCACGGCTGGGCAGAAATTCTAGCAACCATGGATGTAGCCATCAACGAAGAACAATGGACACCCCACTGTGACGAGGATGGCTATGACGTTTCAGTTTTCTCCATAGAGCCAATCATGGGAGAGGCAATGTTAGAAGAGTGTGAGCCTAGCCCTGATGCATTCAAGGATGCAAGTGACTCCGATCTAGAGTCAATCATCATGGACCCACCTTTTGCATCAGATGAAGAATACTTCTATGAAGTAGAATTTCAGCCCCAGAGGCACGGAGAGCTTACGAATGATGTAAGGCTAGCGACACATGTGACCCCAAAGGAAGAAGGAAAGAAAAGGAAGAAGAAAGAAGTCACACAAGAAGAGGGAGAATCTTTGTTTGAGGTCCCAGAAAATTTTAAGAAGTATGAGATAGATGACAGGAGAGTCATGATAAGAATGCCTAAATGGGAGGCACTATCAGGAGCGGCCTATGATAACAAAGAAACCACCAAAAAAATAGTGGTAGCCCTAGAAGAGGGAGAGGAGAGATGTACTTACATAGGACATGACCTGACGGAAGATGAAGAGCACGAATTGATAGCCTTGCTAAGAGAATACAGAGATGTATTCGCTTGGAGCTACAAGGATTTGAAGGGTGTTGACCCAGACATATGCTCACACACAATTCCCATGACCTCAGATGCTAAACCCTCTAAGCAAAAGCCATACACATATAATGATAACTATGCTACTAAGATCAAAGAAGAGATAGACCGCTTGGTGGAAGCCGGATTTATCTATGAAATTGAGCACACTGAATGGGTATCCTCCATTGTAGTGGTGCCCAAGAAGAACGGCAAATTACGAGTATGCATTAACTTGAAGAAGGTTAATGCAGCCACTATTAGAGATAGCTATCCGCTTCCTATCACTGAGCATCTATTAGAAAGGGTAGCAGGCAAGGAAGTGTACAGCTTCCTAGATGGGTTTTCGGGCTACAATCAAGTAGCCATTGCTCCAGAGGATCAACATAAGACGGCTTTTGCCACGGAGTGGGGCATATTTGCCTTTCGAGTAATACCATTCGGGCTTACTAATGCACCTGCTACCTTTCAAAGATTTATGTGTCATGTGTTTAAAGAGTTCTTGAGGAAGAATTTGGAAGTCTATGTTGATGATCTGTGCGCGCATTCCAACATTAGACAGACCCATATACCTGAACTCAGACAAATCTTTGACAAATGTAGAGAATATCAAGTCTGCCTGAACCCAGAAAAGTGTGTCTTTATGGTCAGGCAAGGCAAGATTCTAGGACACATAGTGTCAAAGAATGGCATATCCACTGATGAAGAGAAAGTGAGAGCCATAGCAGAGCTACCTAGGCCAAGGAATGTCAAGGAAGTACAAGCTTTCATGGGGCATTGTGGTTACTACCGCCGGTTCATTCACATGTATGCTGTCATTGCAAAGCGCATGTACGGACTTCTGACTAACTTTGAGTGGACTGATGAATGTGAGAATTCCTTCTAGGAGCTTAAACGAAGATTATGTTCAGCACCAATCTTGAGCACACCAGATTGGAACAGGCCATTCCATGTTCATGTGGATGCATCCAATTACGCTATTGGATGTGTACTCGCACAACCCACTGGTGAAGGTAATATGGATCTCCCAATTGCCTATGCCAGTAGACAATTGAATGCAGCTGAACGAAATTACACCACTACTGAGAGAGAAGGCTTAGGCATGGTATATGCAGTTAAGAAATTTAGACATTATTTGCTTGCAAATAAGTTCAAATTTTTTACTGATCACCAAGCTCTATTGTACCTAGTAAACAAGCCATGTAATACAGGCAGATTAGTAAGATGGTTTCTCTTACTAATGGAGTATGACTTTGAGGTAGTAGTGAGAAAGGGCAGAACTCACCTAAGAGCAGATCATCTCTCAAGGCTCACATCAGGAGAAGCCCCACAAGGAGTGTCAGATGACTTACCTGATGCTTACTTGTTTAACTTGGAAGTGGTACCGCAGTGGGCTAAGCCATTAGTGCCAGTGTTAACCTACGGGCCTAACCACTCAGTAATGGCCACACAGGATAAAGAGGTAGTAAAAGCCCAAAAGGATCACATCATGGCAGGAAGTATGTACAAGCACACGGATCAAGGGATCTTGGCTTGTTGTGTGGAAGAGGACGAGCACGCGAAGTGGTTGCAATTAGCACATGTAGGTGCATTAGAGCAACACTACTCAAAACAACGAACCCTGCAAACATTGAGGAGACTTGGAGTGTACTGGCCAATTATGGAAGCAGAAGTCCATAGAATGTGCAAGGAATGCCCAATTTGTCGCACTAAGCCACCAGTGGAACATGCCACCCTTTATCGCGTGTCTCTAGTGCCAGATTGGAGCGAGCCACTAGTGGCGTTTCTGAGGACGAAAACATTCCCTCAAGGTATGACCCTGACGAGACAAAGAAGTCTAGAACAAGAGGCCCTAGATTACTCACTCATTGGTGATAATCTATACAAGCGCGGGAAAGATGGTTACCTGAGACTATGTGTTCATGAGAATGAATATCTAAAGATCTTGGAAACTACTCACCAGGATGTAGCAGGAGGACACTTTGGTCTAGATAGGGTGATCAAAGCATTCCTATTTGCAGGATTTTGGTGGCCCACCCTTCACATGGATGCACATACCTATGTGAAGAGGTGTGAGATTTGTCAGCAAACCCAGTATCCTATACGCAAAGATGAGATGCCACTGAAGCCCATGATGGGCGGACGTGCATTCTCTAAGTGGGGAATAGACTTTATAGGTCCTATCAATCCCCCAGCTAAGGGTTCCCATGCTGAGTATATCATCGTTGCCACAGACTATCTAACCAAGTGGGTAGAGGTAAAAGCCACAACGAAGAACGACGCTCAAACAACTGCTAAATTCTTGTTTGAGAATGTATTCACAAGATACGGGCTACCTATAGAGCTAGTTAGTGATAGAGGCACTCACTTCTTGAATGAAGTTATTGAAAATCTGCTCCAAGAATTCTTGGTAGTGCATAAGAAGTCTGCCCCCTATCACCCTCAAGCCAATGGGCAAGCCGAAAGCACCAATAAGATCCTATGCAATGTATTGACAAAATTAGTGAACAATAAACGCTCTGATTGGGACAAACAGCTACACCATGCTGTTTGGGCATACCGAGTCGCCTACAAAACGGTACTCCAAGCCACCCCCTTTCAGATGGTATTTGGCCAAAACGCAGTGCTACCGTTGGACTTCTTAATACCTACATTGAAAGTAGCACAAGAGCACGAATGGATGGGTCATGAACTCTCCTCTAGACTTTTTGACCTTGAACGATTAGGAGAAACAAGAATGAGAGCAGCTTAGGGATATATGCAGCTAAGAAGAGACAGAAGGCATACTTTGATGCCCATGTGAAGGATAAGGGCTTGAAAGCAGGAGATCTAGTTTTAGTCTACACATTGAAACAACACGCAAGGAAGCTAGAAAAGAGAGGCTACGGACCTATGATCATCAATAGGATCTCCACGAGTGGAGCAGTACAACTAGCCACTTTGGAGGGTGATGTTCTCCCAAACTATATTAGCGGATGCAGAGTCAAGCTGTATCAAGAACCCCTCACAGAGGAAATGCTAAGTCGACTCAATACTGCTAAGCAACGTAAAGAGGAGGAAAAACGAATTCGAGAAGAAGCACAGGCAGAGGCCTTAGAGCGCATCAGACGAATGAAGTTGAGGAGACAAGGGAGGGATCAGCCTATGATTGACACTCAAGAGTCTCTAGGCTATCACATGGCCATGTGTGAGGCTTCAGGTGAACGTACCCATAAGATAGTGGATGGACGACCTTTTGTGACCCTAGAAATAGGACAAAGAGACAGCACAACAAGCGTGAGAGCTTTAATTGATTCAGGAGCAGCCACAAGTGCAGTTTGGCTTTCTTATTGCCAGCAGCTGCAATTGGAGGTAAAACCCCTAGAAGCATATCTGATAGGATTAGGAGGTGTTGAAACCCCTTGCATGGGAGAGGTGGATCTTCCCCTCTACATACAAGAGGTCCTCATGCCAGCAAAAGTGCTAGTGTGTGAAGACGAGGATCTGACCGAACCTCTTGTCTTAGGCCAAGACTGGATCTATGATCACGCAGTCAACCTCAGCCTAAGAAGTGGACTTCTTCAGGCTTGGGTAGGCCAAAGCCGTCTCACGATTGAATTAGAAAATCAAGCACTCAAACCAATAGAACAGGCACCAACTCTTGGTCCAGGAATCCACATGAAGATAACAATGTTGTTCTTATCCAAACTTCTATGGTGCAGAGGATTGTTGTTGAAGCTCAAAGTCAAGGACAAAGCATGGAAGTGCATCAAGGAAGTGGACACACAAGAAGAAGGAGCAAGTAGGGAGCTCCAAGAAGCACCTGTCAAATTTTCAGAAGAAATCCCTACAAAAATAGTGATTTTTATCACTAAAAACCATTGTAAATACCATTTTCCATTTTTATAACTCCATTTTGTTCAAGCCGAGGAGTCCTCGAGCTTGAGGAGTATTAGAACTACCATCCTACCAATTTTCATAATTTTTAGACTCCGTTTGAGCCCCCAAATAAGCCCTGGAACCTATTTTTTAACTAGGCCGGACACTAGGTCTGGACAGGGCCAAAACCACTCAAAAACTATAAAAAGGGCTGGAGAGCTCATTTTTGAGGTTGGCTTGTTGTAGATTTCAGTTTGGTAAGAGAGCTCTTTGGTAATCGAAGCTTTCCATTGTTCCACTCTTTGCTCTTACCTTGTGCGCGTGTGTGTGTATGTGTGTGCATGCTTGTGTGCTTTCACTTACGCACTTGTGCCATCACTTGCTCGCGGTCTTCATACCTGTCCTCACGTCTCCACGGATTGACATTTATGAGGTGTATCTCCTCACGTTGGTACTCACCATTGTGCTAGAGTGACACCAAATTTGGCGCCGTTGCCGGGGAGAGAGCTTGGAGGACGAGCGTGTGACGGTAAGACGTAGAGTAGCGACGTTGGAAGGTAAAAAATCACCATTTTCAGTTTAGTTTCTGAGTTTTATCTTCTTCTTCATCTTCACCTTCATCATCATCTTCTTCCCTCTTCGTATTCTCTGATTTTTTCCATTTTCGCCACTACATTCACTCGTTTTTTACTCGTGGCCGTGAGGAACAAGCTTAGGAGGAGCTGAGAACCAAAAACGCTGAAGAAAAACACTGAAAAACTCTCAAAAACACCAGAATCTGAGCGGTGGTATCGCGGCGTGAGAGGAACAGCGCCTAGTATCGCGTGCGTTGTATCGTGACTTTGGAGAGTGACTTTGCATCTACAGGCTGATAGAAGTGACAAGGTGGACACAAGGTACACAAATCTGCAAAAATTTTTGAATTTGGGTGTCAAAATCTCCAAGTATCGTGTCCGGTTGAGTTGTGGTATCACGATACCAGAACTCCCGTGTATCGCGATACTTGTTGAGGTATCGTATCGTGCATGCCCACTTGAGGTATCACGATACCATTCTGGTATTGTATCGTCAAGTGTTGGTATCGCAATCGCGGTCGCCCCGGTGGTATCGTATCGTGGGCTATACTAGTATCGTATCCCGTCAAATTTCTGGTATCGTATCGTGCACTTTGTGGTATCGTATCGCGTGGCACAAGCAGTATCGTATCGTGGTTGGAGTGGTATCGTATCGTCCTAATCACTGGTATCGTATCGCCAACTAATCAAGTATCGTATCGTGCAAAATTAGAGATATCGTATCGCCTCAACGGTATCGTATCGTCCAATCCCGTGGTATCGTATCGCGACGATCACAATATCGTATCGTCTGAGATTCTGGTATCGTATCGTGCACCTTGAGGTATCGTATCGTGAGGTTGGTATCGTATCGCGCAAATTAGAGATATCGTATCGTGACCACTTTCAGTATCGTATCGCCTAAGAGAGCAGTATCGTATCGTGAGGTTGGTATCGCGATCGCAGTTATCCTAGTGGTATCGTATCGTCTAGGTGGTATCGTCTGAAGGGGTATCGTGTAAGACAAAGGTATCGTATCATGGAAAATCTGGTATCGTATCGCCTGTTCTCAGTTCCCAGAGAGATCCTGTTTCCCTGTTTTAAGCCCCAGAACCCTCAATTGGCATAACTTTCTCATACGAAATCCGTTTGCTGTGATTTTGGTTTTGTTGGAAATCTCGTGGGGAGTACAACCAAAACATCGACTGGTTACGGTAAAAATAATACCAGGATTATTAGATAGGGTATTTTGAAGTTGACCCTCAGGAAAACTGGAAAACCAAGGTGTTCCAAAGGATTTTGAGCAATATAAGAGAACTTTGGGACTAGAAGCCAAGGCTTATGAACCTGAGATCTGGCAGACACTTAGGCAAGGATAGACAAAGCATTAGGTCATCTGAGGCTAGTGTCAACCATACAGCCAAGTCTTGGGCTCAACAGCTTAGTGGTTATCCTTACACACGAAGTTCAGAAACTAGTGACTCGGAAATGTCTTTTAGCATGGAAAGACCCACACGTAGCTCAGGCACTCCCTATTTACAGACACGAGAAGGTCCCTATAAGACCCAATTGGAGTATATCCGGACCAACCAATTAGGTGCTCGCATCTATGAGGATGGTCTAAGGCGATTAGTGGTTCAACTCAAAAATCCTGACCAACCCTTTGGACTTGAACACCCAGTAGTCAAGTTTGAAGAGGGTGCTTACATTGATAAGGAAGGAACCATGTATGTGGTTACCAACTTACCAGATAGGACATATGAGTTTGGAAATATCATTCCTGAGAATGAGATAGGAGACCTAGAGCAAGGAGACCTAGGAGGAGAACCCAAGACCCCTAGAGGTAAGTTAGTCCTAACCAGAGTGCTCACTCCAGAATGGATTCCTCAAGATAATAAAAGCATAGAACTATTCGTGAATAGAGAAACGGAGGAAGCCTTTTGGAGATTTAGGCCAGATCAACCCAGCCCAGTAGTCACCATCTATGAATTCAAGGATCCAGAGATACCAGGGAAAGTTGTCTATCTAGATCACACATCTCAAAAATTATTCTTGGTATCAGATCATGACAGACATGCTTACACTTGGCAAGGTGAATCAATTTTCCCTCCAACAAGATCTAATGTTTCCCAGAGCCTCCAAGGAGTCGGATCATCCAAGGCTCATGAAACCCAGAGGGAAAGAACTAGAGAGAGACCGGAGGTAAGCTTTGTAGACACTGTAGGCAGAGACAGATCAGGATATGGAACGGAAAGACTTGAAAGGGAGAGACATAGAGTTCATAGGCATCAAAGAGATGATCATGATTTCCCATTGCCTAGACCACGAGAACACTCAAGAACTCTTAGACCCTCTCAAGTGGTTAAGACAATGAAGAACTACTTTGATGGATTTGGAGATCCTTATGATCATGTGGCGGAGTTCAAACAAGTGCTAAGAGCTGAACAGGTTGAAGACTTATTCACCCAGTTCGAGGCATTTGGTTTGACTCTTAAGGGTACTGCCTTAGCTTGGTTTCAACCTCTAAACAGTCGCAACTATAGAGAGATAGATCAGCTTCTAGAAGAATTCATTGTAGAATTTTCCAAGAGTGGTATCAGGCATAACACATCATCCTTGATCCACAACTTCAAGCAGACACCCCAAGAAACAGTGCGACTTGCAGGAAGAAGGTTTAGACAGTACTTGGAAAGATGCCCTGTACAAGAATTACCCACATCAGCCAAACAGGTGGCACTGTTTTTAGATGGCCTATTGAGCACAAAATTAAGGTCATATGTATACCTGAAAGAGCCTAGATCCATAGAAGAGTGTATACGGATGTGCATTGACATAGAAGACAACTTGGGTGAGGAGTTAGGACTATCCAAACTCTATAAGGACTCTGATAGTTCTACAAGTCATACCTCTAGAGCCTCCACTGAGATAGATGAGATAGTTGAGCAAGTGGCCAAAAAGCTAGGAGTTCAAAAGAGACAAATGCCAAGGGTCACCTCAGTGAAGCGATGTTATACATGTGGAGGAGATCACATGGCTAATGTTTGTCCATTGACGACTCAACCCCAAGGAAACCCTAATGCTCTGTATTGCACCATTGAGAGAAAATATACAAATCATACGGCCCAAGATTGTCCGTATAACAGGCAGGCTGTTAGACAAAATTATCAGCAACCTTACCAGCAGGGTAGGTATCAGAATCAGTACCAACAGCCATATTATAGACCACAACAATATCAACCTCAATACCAGCAGCAATATCAGGCACCATATAGGCCACAACCAGTCCTAGGAAACCAACCGCCAACTCCTGCCAATGTGATCCTAGTTAAATATACGATGGCAGAGGAGAACCCTAATAGAGCATTGGTGCCACTAACCCCATTGGTCTCAGAAAATGATTCTCACGCTCATGGTTCAAACTACTTCCATGAAGATAGTCCACATGCTTATTATATAGAGTCACCTGAGCAAAGTGAGACTTCTCAGTGTCAATATGAGGCACCACCTATGGAACAAAATTGGGAGCCAGAATACTCCAATGTCATGTATACAAATCCAAATCCTAGGCCCCAATTGAGACAAGTAAGACCACAAGCCCCTAGAGGACCATGCTTTAGATGTCAGGGCGACCATTTCATTCGTGAATGCCCCCACCAACCAGCTCTGGGACAAGGGCAAAACATCACAATACTAGGCTTTTGTCCTGAGTGTGGCAAGGAACATCTTCCTAGAGAGTGTCCGAGAAACCCCTCTAGTGCACCCAAGGTTACACCCATCAATGTGGTGGGCTTAGTGGCAGATTCAAGTCCAAGTAGTAGTAATGTGGCTCCTGTACAGGCAGTTACTAGGGCACAGGCTACACAACAAGCAAAACCATCTGAGGAGTCGGAGTCAAGTGAGGCAGGAGAGCCTAGTAAGAGGAAACCAAGAACATGGAAGGATACCAGAGAGAAGGCTAATCGCAAGTGGAACAAAAAGTTATCCGAGCTAGAAGAAAGCCTAAGGGATACCAAAACAAAAATAGAAGACATTGCATCTCAAAGCCCCTCACATACCGAAGCTCCATCCACTCCACCTCACTCCACCCCACCACCCATTGTAAATAATCCACAACCAGGGTCTGTTCTTGCAGATCCAACCCCAGAAGGCTTGGACATGATGTTCAAGGCCTACCAGGCTTGTCTTCAAGAAGGGCCAACAGCTGCAAACCTAGACAAGAGTTACCCTAGAGCAGATTTAGAGATTGAACGGATGAAAATGTGCATGAAAATGGTAGAGCAAGCTCAAGCCATACTTGAGACTAGTCAAAAGTTCAATCAGACAAACTCTGTCAAACCGGATTTGCATTTCCAAGGTTTACTAGAAAGATTAGAGCAGTTGGTAAATAAACCACAAATTTCTTTACCTCCATAGGCTCAACCAGTTATTGAAAGAGGAATCTCACCACCAATGGGAGCTTATGTTCCTAATTCCACGGATGCTGGAATGCCTCCTTCAATTCAACAGTACTCTCAAGAGTTCTTGCGGGAAATACAGGAAGAGAAATGGGCCAAGGAGAAGGGTAATTCCCCTCCTATTCCTGAGATTGATGATCTTCATGATCAATTTCCCCAAGACATTCCGTCTATCTATGGAGACCAAGCAGAGCAACAAGAAGATGAAAGATTAGATTTTGAATCTAATTCTTTACAAGAGTTGCCTCATTTCATAGGCCCATGGGAATCTGAATCTATCGAGATCAGAGCTCCCACAATATTGGTAAGAAATGAAGACTCAGTGATTCCAAGAAACACTGATGTTGTGAAGAACACTAAGGTTCAATGTCATCTCACTGTGGAAGAGCTGCTCAAAGCAAAACCTGAGCTCTGGAATCATGTGAAGGATCAGGTTCCAGAACTTGAATCCAATATGCCAAAAGTAGGCCCTAAGCAAAAAGTTCCAGAGATACCTCTCGACAAGATAGGAGACATGAGCGAAGGTGAAGAAGGTAACACTTATCTTCCGATCACCTATCAAGGTTACACAACCAAGGCAATTGTAGATTCGGGTGCTGGTGTGGCTATTGCGACCACCTCCCTGTGGAAGCAATGAGGCAAACCCACATTAAGACCAACTAGAATGAAGCTTCAAATGGCAGATGGTCATTTTGAAAGACCTCTAGGATTGCTCGAAGGGATAACTCTAACCACTTGTGGTGTAGAGTTTGAACATACATTTGCTATATGTGACTTTGAAAAAAATAATGTCTACGAGATGATCCTAGGAAGACCCTTCCTACGACAATTGCAAATAGTACAGGATTGGGGAACCAACTCCTTGTACTTATAGCACTTAGGGGTCACCACCAAGGTCAATCTGAAGGATTACACCTTCAGAGATGTACCACCCCTACAGTGGAATCCTATCCACAAAGCGAAAGAAGATTCTATCTCCGTGCATTCTGGAAATTCACCTGATCCATCATGGCTGCATGAAGATACTCACTTGTGGATGTGCAAGGTCGTAGAGGAAGAGGAAAAGCGCCTAAAAGCGAGAGAAGAAGGAACTCCCCCAGGAGATAGACCAATAAAAGACCCAGCCTATACACCGATGATATTTCCAGATGAGGAATTTGAACCTCATGGTTGGGCAGAAATCTTAGCTACCATGGACATAGCAGTCAATGAAGAACAATGGACACCTCATTGTGATGAGGAGGGTTATGATATTTCAGTGTTCATGTGTCAGCCCCTGTTGGAAGAGTGTGATCCTAGTGAGTTCATAGAAGAAGAAGAGAATGACGATGATCTAGAATCCATTGTGATGGATACTTACTTTGACTCAGAGGAACACTATTTAGAAGACATAGGAGTGTTAACCCAAAAAGAAGAAGAACCCCTCACGAGTATTAAAACGATAAATTCAAAGGAAGGAGGTCAAAAGAAAAAGAAAAGAAAAGCAGTAAAACAAGAAGAGGAAGAATCGTTGTTTGAAGTACCAGAAAATTTCAAGAAATATGAAGTAGAAGACCGAAAAATTTTGGTACGAATGCCTAAGAGAGAGGCCATTATAGGAGAAGCATATGACAATAAAGAAAAGACCAAAAAAATTGTAGTGACCATTGAAGGGAACGAAGAACGATGTACGTACATAGGAGATGACCTAAGTGCAAAAGAAGAAGCAGAGCTTGTAGCTCTATTAAGGGAATATAGGGATGTGTTCGCATGGCACTATAGAGACTTGAAAGGAGTAGATCCAAAGATTTGCTCCCATACGATTCCGATGACCGCTGATGCCAAGCCCACCAAACAAAAGCCCTACACATATAATGACAATTATGCAGCCAAAATAAAGGAGGAAATTGACAGGCTGATTGAAGCTGGATTCATCTATGAGATTGAGCACACTGAATGGGTGTCCCCCATTGTAGTGGTGCCCAAGAAGAATGGGAAATTGCGAGTGTGCATTAACCTTAAAAAAGTTAATGCCGCTACGATCAAAGATAGTTATCCTCTTCCAATCACCGAACATCTATTGGAGCGTGTTGCAGGCAAGGAAGTTTATAGCTTCCTTGATGGATTTTCAGGTTACAACCAAGTAGCCATCGCCCCCGAAGATCAACACAAAACGGCCTTTGCCACAGAATGGGGAATCTTTGCATTTCGTGTGATGCCATTTGGGCTCACCAATGCACCTGCAACATTCCAAAGGCTCATGTGTCATGTCTTCAAAGAGTTCTTGCGGAAGAGCTTAGAAGTATATGTGGATGATTTATGTGCGCATTCCCAACAGAGAAGTTACCACATCCCTGAGCTCAGACAAATCTTCAACAAGTGTAGAGATTATCGAGTGTGTCTGAACCCAGAGAAGTGTGTGTTCATGGTACGACAAGGCAAAATCTTAGGTCACATTGTTTCTAAGAATGGAATTTCAACAGATGAAGACAAGGTAAGAGTGATAACAGAGTTGCGAAGACCAAGAAATGTTAAAGAGGTACAGGCCTTTATGGGCCATTGTGGATATTACCGTAGGTTTATCCACATGTATGCCATCATAGCTAAACCTCTTTATGGGTTGTTAACAAATTTTGAGTGGAACGAGGAATGCGAGAATTCCTTCAACGAGCTGAAAAGACGTTTGTGCACAGCACCAATATTGACTACTCCGGATTGGAGCAAACCCTTTCATGTTCATGTAGATGCCTCCAATCATGCAATAGGATGTGTGCTAGCACAACCAACAGGTGAAGGAAACCTAGATTTGCCGATAGCATATGCTAGTAGGCAATTAAATGCAGCTGAACGAAATTATACCACAACGGAGAGAGAAAGCTTAGGCATGGTATACGCTGTGAAGAAGTTTAGACACTATCTATTGGCCAATAAGTTCAAGTTTTTCACTGATCATCAAGCTTTACTATATTTGGTCAATAAACCTTGCAATACAGGCCGCTTGGTGAGATGGTTCCTCTTACTAATGGAATACGACTTTGAAGTGGTTGTCAGGAAAGGTAGAACCCATCTTAGGGCAGACCATCTTTCTCGCATCACTTCAGGAGAGCCACCGCAAGGAGTGTCTGATGAATTGCCCGATGCTTATCTGTTCAATTTGGAAGTTGTTCCTAAATGGGCAAACAAGTTGGTACCAGTCCTAACCTTCGGTCCTGCAAATAAGAATGTGAAAACAAGCAAAGAAGAAATTGTAAAATCACAAAAGTATCAAATATTGGCCGGAAGCATGTACAAACAAGATCCTGAGGGCATATTAGCTTGTTGTGTCGAGGACGATGAACATATTAGTTGGTTGCAACAAGCCCATGAGGGATTGCTAGGAAATCATTACTCTAAACAACGAACATTGCAGAATCTAAAACGTTTAGGAGTGTATTGGCCTAGCATGGACAAAGAAATACAGGAGTGGATCCAGAATTGTCCAGTGTGCCAGAAGAGGCCCTCAGTGGAGCATGCCACTCTTTATCATGTGTCATTAATCCCAGATTGGAGTGCTCCATTGGTTGAGTTCATGAGATCGGGAACATTACTCAATCAGGCTAGTATTGCAAGAAAACGGAGCATGGAGCAAGAGGCTCAAGACTATGCATTAGTAGGAGACAACTTATATCGGAGAGGCAAAGATGGATACTTAAGACTATGCGTTCATGAATCAGACTATTTGAAAGTCTTAGAAACTGCACACAGCGGTGCTGCAGGTGGACACTTTGGGCCTGACAGAGTAATTAAGACCATTTTATTCTCAGGACTTTGGTGGCCCACTCTTCATATGGATGCACATACTTATGTGAAGAAATGTGACACATGCCAACGTGCCCAGTATCCGATAAGAAAAGATGAGATGCCTTTAAGGCCAATGATGGGAGGGCGCGCATTCTCGAAGTGGGGCATAGACTTTGTTGGTCCTATTAACTCCCCAGCTAGAAACTCCCATGCAGAATACATTATTGTAGTCACAGATTACCTTACAAAGTGGGTGGAAGTAAAAGCCACGACAAAGAATGATGCTCAAACAACGGCTAAGTTCTTATTCGAGAATGTGTTCACTAGGTACGGGTTACCAATAGAGTTGGTTAGTGATAGAGGTACGCACTTCTTGAATGAGGTCATTGAAAATCTCCTTCAAGAATTCATGGTGATACATAAGAAGTCTGTCCCCTATCACCCACAAGCTAACGGACAAGCCGAGAGCACGAATAAGATCCTATGTAACGTATTGACGAAACTTGTAAATAATAAACGCTCTGACTGGGACAAACAACTTCATCATGTTGTTTGGGCATACCGAGTTGCCTACAAGACGGTACTCAATGCTACCCCATTTCATATGGTTTTTGGACAGAATGCTGTGCTACCATTAGACTTCCTAATCCCTGCCTTGAAAGTAGCACAAGAGCATGAGTGGAATGGACATGAGTTGTCTTCCAGGATCTTTGATCTAGAACGCTTAGGTGAGACGAGGCTACGAGCAGCAGCAGGCATTTATGCTGCAAAGAAAAGGCAAAAGGCATACTTTGATGCCCATGTAAAGAATAAAGGCTTGAAGGAAGGAGATCTAGTGCTGGTTTATACGCTAAAGCAACATGCCCGCAAATTGGAGAAACGAGGATATGGACCCATGATCATTAATAGACTCTCCACTAGCGGTGCAGTGCAATTGGCCACTTTAGAAGGTGATATCCTACCAAACTATATTAGTGGATGCCGAGTCAAATTATATCAAGAACCTCTTACAGAGGAAATGCTCATGAGACTCAACATTGCTAAGGAGCGAAAAGAAGAAGAGTTAAGGGTTAGAGAAGAAGCACAAGCAGAGGCTAGAGAGCGCATCAGAAGAAATAAGTTACGGCGGCTAGGCCTAGATGTCAACACAAAAGCTCCAAAATATCACATGGACATGTGCCAAAAATCGGGCATAACTACTTCACGAATAATTGATCGACGGCCCTTTGTGACTATAGAGGTAGGACAAGGAAAGAGTGTAAGGACTGTGAGAGCATTGGTTGACTCAGGAGTTGCTAGTGCAGTTAGACTTTCATACTGCCAAGACCTGCAATTGGACATCAAGCCTATAGAAGCCTATCTCATAGGATTGGGAGGCGTGGAAACACCCTGTTTGGGCGAGGTGGAACTTCCCATCTACCTTCAAGATGTTCCAATAAAAGTCAAAATGCTAGTGTGTCATGATGAGGACCTCACAGAGCCACTTGTCTTGGGTCAAGATTGGATTTACGACCATGCTATCAACTTGAACCTAAGAAGTCAACTTCTTCAAGTGTGGGTATATAATCAATGCATTACATTAGAATTGGAGAATCGCATGCCCACTGACACGGATACCACACACTCTCTTTGTTCCTCTAAGGCTAATCTTCTCGAACAAGATGTGGTAGATGTCACAAGCTCTATGATCCAGACGAACGCAAACACGGACGGACAGTCGCAAAGGGAAGATGAACCTTCTTCTTGTTTTTCAAAAAGTAAAGCATCCATAGTAGTTCAACCTCAGAAGCACGCAAAACAATGCAAGACAGCCAGTCTATCAAATAGACCAAGAGCCTTCAAGAGGAAAGAAGTGTTGGGCATGACACAGATCTGGGTAAAGAAAGGAGTGCAACCATCGACGTTGCCTCAAAGATTCCCACCCAACCAGATCGACGATGAAAAAAGAAGAACCAAGCACCTACGACAGGCTCAAGCACGACGAATCCAACAAATTTGGGTACCGAAGCTATCAAAGAAGGTCGACCACAATCATGTACAAATTTGGGTGCCTAAAAAATTAGCTACAGCTCAACACGGGCGATTACAGATGTGGGTACCCAAGAAGATCTTACATACACAACGGCCTATGCTCCCCACCGTGCAAAAGGTCTCAACAAAGAAGCCAAGGAAAGTAAAGGGTAAGAACAAAACACAAGGAACAAACGAAGATACACTCAGCCCTTCTGCAAAAGTAAGCAGGCAATCATCAAGGATACGGGTTTGGAAGCCAAAAGCACCAACAACAACCACAGAACCAAAAGGCCAACCACACGGGATACCAAAGTTTGGAAAGCATCCAAAGATGAAGTGGCCTGAGGTGATCTCTACAGTACCAAACCCTATTCCAAAATGGGTTCCAATCCGGAGGATTACATCATTTCGAGATCCGATAGACACCTCCCATCAAAGAATTCATCAAGTATACAAGTAACATCAAAAGCCTCGACCAGCAGCAACCATGTGCCTTTGGCATAACCCAGTCGTTTGCACCATTCAGGTCATGCATTTCCAAAGTATGCATCAATATAGGGCCACCTTACAGGGCCGTGCATAGACACAATTGCGAGCTCCCAGGCACATGAGACACAATTTTCACATGTAAAATATTTTATTGATACTAACCTCTTTCTTATTGTTTCATGCCATTGGGTGCAAAAAAAAAAAAAAAAAAAAAAAAAACTATGTGCTTGAAAATGCTCATCAACGAACTTCCAGCAAGAACATCCCTCAACAAAAAGGACAAGCCGATGGTCAAACACCAAGTGGAATCACAACACGAAGAGATGAAGATCAACGGACCCTTCACCATGGTAAGACGTGTATGTTTCAACAACACTATAGCCAGGATAGATTAGGAAACCTCTTCGTCAGCATACCCTTGAGCACTTAGCTCAAGACCCAATCTCTTGCACCATACTTCTTGCCATGCATTTTCCAAGTACGCATATGTAGGGCCACATTACAAGGCCATGCACAAGGCACATATTTTGTTCAACCCATGCACTAATGCACTTACCCATCATCCATTATGGGTTACAAGTACTTGGCATGAAAACTATGAAAACACGACATCAAGATGACAACAACAAGAGCAAGGAAGCCATCCACCACCGAGAGTTGCTCACAATCAACATTGACCACATCCTTTGAGCAGCTAGCAGTTTTGGAAAACTCACAAATGCACCACCCAGATGGAATACAAGGCAGAAGTACGTACAAAGGGACTACAAACTGCAAGAGATAACAGTGGCAAAGTGAAGAACCAGACAAACGACTAGGATACATTGGGAAGAGGGATCGCCCCTGTTGAACGTAACGGACACTACCTCTCAATGTACTACATGGAACAACCACGACAACAAGGGTCTATCAGGGACGACAGACTCAAGAGGGGGGGGAGTGTTGAAGCTCAAAGTCAAGGACAAAGCATGGAAGTGCATCAAGGAAGTGGACACACAAGAAGAAGGAGCAAGTAGGGAGCTCCAAGAAGCACCTGTCAAATTTTCAGAAGAAATCCCTACAAAAATAGTGATTTTTATCACTAAAAACCATTGTAAATACCATTTTCCATTTTCATAACTCCATTTTGTTCAAGCCGAGGAGTCCTCAAGCTTGAGGAGTATTAGAACTACCATCCTGCCAATTTTCATAATTTTTAGACTCCGTTTGAGCCCCCAAATAAGCCCTGGAACCTATTTTTTAACTAGGCCGACACTAGGTCTGGACAGGGCCAAAACCACTCAAAAACTATAAAAAGGGCTGGAGAGCTCATTTTTGAGGTTGGCTTGTTGTAGATTTCAGTTTGGTAAGAGAGCTCTTTGGTAATCGAAGCTTTCCATTGTTCCACTCTTTGCTCTTACCTTGTGCGCGTGTGTGTGTATGTGTGTGCATGCTTGTGTGCTTTCACTCACGCACTTGTGCCATCACTTGCTCGCGGACTTCATACCGGTCCTCACGTCTCCACGGATTGACATTTATGAGGTGTATCTCCTCACGTTGGTACTCACCATTGTGCTAGAGTGACAATTGTCAATCTTACTGAAGGTATAGGAGCCAATAAGGAGTTCCTAACTGATCCAAAGAAGATTCTAAACGGGCAGACCGAACATCACTCGACACGAAGGAGGCCGCTGATCAAGAGGCAGGAGCGCCAACCCGTGCAACGCGGAGCACCTCGTGGCGCGAAGCAGATCTGGATATGCAAGGATGGAAAACCCACCACTCTAATAGCAGACTCCCGAGGAGACAACAAACAAGCCACACCATCACAGACACAAGTGAAGGAGTACCCTAGGAAACCTCCTAGGCACACCACATCTATTGGGGTCCCTAAGTGGTCAAGGAAGGCTAGCCCCAATGCTAGACACATATGGGTGCCCAAGGCCTGTTTACGAGCCCAAATAGCTCCAACTCTAGTTATTGGCATAATTCAACACTCTCAAGTCCGCTCGACTAACAACGCAGGAACTCTACCTAAAAACCACTCTGACCCACACTCAGTCACATCGAGGAATGCCTGGAAATGGGTACCCAAAAGGTCCCACATCCATCACAACCTAGTTCATAAACTGTTGCCTGTCTTTAGCTCTAAGAGCTACGAATCCCCTATCAAAGTTTGGAGACCTAAACCATGTATCAAACCCCCTGACCCAATTTTTGTAAATCCATCCACTCTGACATAGGTGCATTCTGAGTCCACTGCATAACCAAAGTAGGCATCTAGGATGATACTGACCTCTAATCACCACTCACACCTATCACAAGCACTTCATCTCTGACCACTAACCTTTGGGATTGTCATGTTAGTATTGTGAAGGGAACACCATTACATCCTGTTTCCTATGCAACACTAATGTGCCTTTCTTCTTCTAGCAGATAAGCACCCGTTTCCCATGGCAGCAGTAGCAGGCACAAGCTCTCAGGCAGGCTCTGGTGCTCAAATCAATTGGGATGCCATGCCGGTGGAGGCCCCACCAACAGCTCGGCCTGAAGAGTTCGTGAATGTGCGGAGAATTCCTATTCCAGATCCACCAAATGGCCTAATCGAAAGAGTAAAAGGGCACTCTCATTGGTTCAATGAAATGCCAGGAGACTTGGGAGATGCAGATCATATATGGGAGTCCAAGATGGAGTGTGGAGGAGTGTGGTGGACCTTCCAGTTCTTTTCAAGAGAATTTGAAACCTTACAGAATGCAGCTCCACTTCAAGATATCTGGCAAAAAGCAGGATTACAAACTTATTTTAGTGCAGCTCTGCCTAAACCCGATTTCCTCAGGTGCTACTACCTAATTGCCACACTGAAGCCGACAGGTGATAAAGATCATTCAGGCACATTCTGGGTGCCCTCCTTGTCAAATCTGGAGGAAATGAGGAAGTTCGAACTGAATGTTACTTTAATCAGGGAAGCACTTCAGATGTATGGCACACATGTACCTTCTGACCGCGACCCCTTGATACCTGAGTCGATGAAAAGCAACAGAATCAAGAAGCTAAAAGAAATGTGCGCCCTCACCCCCAACATCGCCATACCATTGCGGATGTGCCTCCAACACTTTGCATTCCCAGCTCAGGACCGTTTCACCCAACCTCACAAGAAAATATGGTATGGGCTATATCTAGCAGAGACTGGAAGCTTGCCCATTAAGATGCCTGTATGGATCTTGGACCAAGTGTATGAAGCAAGCAAGCGAGGTGTGAGGAAGCCTACTTTACACGGCTGCTGTGCACTTACAAGGATTATCTATCGATGTCTTGCATATGATGTGCCGGTTGCCAGAGCCCTAAAATATTCACAGCTGGAGTTTTTCAAAGGGCGGAAGTTAGGGAGCCAACCTGCAAAACGGATGCGTGGATCCCTCTCCCAGGTAATGATCCCTCACGAGGCCACGACCGAAGCTTCCCCCAGAGAAGAAGCCCAGGTCGCACCGGTCACGATCCATCTTCAAGGAGTTCAAGCAGGGGATGTGGTACAACCCACTCCATCCGCCCCTCCACTACCTACCGATGTAGAGTTTGCATCTATGGCCAACTTCACAGAAGATCCAAACTTTGATTTTGAAAGATTCCTGCAGACGGCCCACTTGTCGGACAGTGAAGGTTTCCCTGACAATGATGATCCAGGAGCATCATTCCAAAGAGAACTGCCACAGGGCGAAACAAGCAGAGTACATGGAGAAGATGAGGCACAACACCCTCATGGCCCAAGCACACAAGTTCAGGAAGAAGTACAAAGAAATGAGCCAGAAGAGAGTGAAGAGGAAGCCCCTGCCTACACGGCACAACTCAAGCGGCTATACAAGACAATCAAGCAGGTACAGAGAAGACATAAGATGACAGAAGAGGCGAATCGAGCTCTAGTGAACCAAATGCTTCAAGCCGAGAATGTAGATTCCCATTTTGTTGAATCATTGAATCTATTGGCGGACACATGTGGGATTGGGGAAGCATTGAGGACTATGGTCTATCGGGAGAACCCTACCTATGATCAACGAAGGATTGATACACGTCCACGGCGGGGAAAAATGATTCAAATGGAAGTGTCTACTGCCTTGCCTACCACAATTTCAGAGGATGTTCACATGACTAGCCCAAATCCCACTGACGAACAAGATGTAAATACACAGGTACCATCTCCACCGTCACCTCCCATTCAACCCTCAGAACCCTTCTCCACTAGTCTTTCTGAACAACCGATATCCACCCAACATGAACCCATTGTACACACCTCCGTTTTTACATCCTTCCCTTTACCCACATCCATCACTTTCGCCCAAATTTTTGAACCTCACACCGGTCATCCTGCCACCGATCAAACCATAATAGGTCACCCCTCCTATCTCCCTGTCCTTGGACAACCACTTGCCACTAGCCAGATCTTATCCCATCCTTTTCCATTCACCCACACATTTCCCCTCTCCCAAACCCTATCCACCACTTCCCTTGTAACTGCCTCAGGCTCAACCCAAGTCAAACAACCGTCATTCTGGACAAACCTTGTAAATATACTCCAACAGGTGGAGAATTATAATAAAAAGTCCCTTCCCCAACCCCACTCCCCCACATTCACTGCCACCACTAACACACCACCTACCGTTCCCGTATTCACAATTCACACTTCACACACTATCACATCAGACCCCATGGATATTTCACCATCCACAGGAGCACCCACCGCCACGTCTGTTCCACCATCATCACATCTCACTTCACTCATAGGCACATCATCCACTTTTCCCTTCCCCATTTCCCGACCCTTTGCATGTTCCACCTCTACCCATGCATCCACATCATTTAGTAATGCACTAGACACCATGGTTGAAGCGGCCACTCAGCTTAAGCAAGAGTATAAGCTATTAGAAGAAAATAACACAGAGCTGTGCAATCTCTCGGCTCAACTCCAGGCACGAGTCGATGCCTTGGAACTAGGTAATACAACACTACAACACCAGGTGACTGACCTCCAACAATCGAAGACAGAACTCGAAGCTAAGTATGCAGAGACAGGCAAAGCTATGGAGGAACAACTCAGAGAACAAATGGGCCGCAATGCGAGACTTCAACGCAACATGGCCCTACTACGTCGCCATCTAGCAGCGGCTCAAGAAGAGAACCGAAGGCTACAACAACAAAACCAGGAGAACCTAGAAGCGGCCATGGAAAACACCCCGGGAGCACCTATAGACCCTGCAAAATTCCAGGCAGTCCCCTCAGAGCATATTCAACAGGTTTTAGAAGGTTATGCGACCCTCCTGGAGGCCCATGATCAGTTGGTAGACCAGATAAAGGAACTACAAGGATCCAAAGTACCGACAACACACCCACCCACACCTAAAGAGACGGTCGAGGCCGCTACTTCGACAGAACCTGAATCTTCAACCAACAGTGAGGTACTTGAGCTACGACAACAGGTTGCAGAACTAAAAATCAAGTTGTTACAGTATGAACGACCTCCCTCTCCACCTGATCAAACCATAGAAGAAGAAACAGTAGTCATTCCAGTGGAGGAGACATTTGAAGACAATTATGAGCCTCAACCCCTTCCAGGAGGCAGAATTACGGAGGAAGGCCAAGACACATATGAGGAGCCCCCATCGGCATGGATGAAGCAGGTAGAGGAGATGGGCCACACTCACGAAGAGCGCGTAGCAACTCAGATGCTGGCCATGAAAACCATTGAGGAGTCTATACTCACGTCTGAATATTTCTCGCACTTGGCTCTTAGGCAATTGATCACCAATTCAGAGTTACAATATAAGCCCTATTTTGTACTGCTGGCTGACTATAATGCTGAGATCAAACGCATAACCAACCAGTACCCTAAGTTCGCAACACAGTTCGAACCCGAGGACATTCCAGAGGCAGCCAGAAAGGGGGCCATATTCCAACCCATATGGAGGCAAAAGTTACTAGAGACCTATCCGGAGATGTTACAAACATGGGATCACGCTCCCATGCATTTGAAGTATAACCCTTGCTTTGGTACAGTACAAAGAAGAAGATCATGGAAAGCATTCGCCATCAAGGTTCAGAACAACGCAAATTGTAAAGAATGGCTCAATTACCCCGCAATCGCACCCCCAACCGGCACACCTACAATATCATACATGATAGCCACCATCAGACATTGGATGCCACGCCTCCACCCCATGCCGGATGTCGCGGCTCAAATGATGCTCAAAATTTTGGACATGATGCAAGTGGTCCTAAAGACCTTTCGAAATGTACGTAACATCCAGCCTTCAATTCCAGGCTTCATCAATGGTAATTATGATTTGCTGTATGACATGAGCACGACCCCGAGCATTCAAGTAGCTTACGCATGGCATGCACGAATAAGATATCTCCCTGCCTGCTACAAGCAAACCTTTGATGATATGTTCACCACGGGGTTTTGGGAGTCACACTCAGAAGTGTTCGCACCACGCCCAACCTACCTGCTACATCTATTCGCGTGTGAACAAACCATGCACTCAGAGCTCTACACCACACCACACCCTGATATGCCGGGAGCAGTCAATTGGGATGCCCTCCAGAGATATTTGGTCCGGGGACTACGTATAAAAGAACAAGAATTGGCAACCGACCTCCTGCAGAAGTACATCGATCAAACAGTGGAGCAGAGGTCTGTCAGAGGCGACAGACCCTAGGGGGGGAGAGTGTTGACAGTATATGGGAAGAAGCAAGTACGGACACACATGCAGATCTAGCACTAAGGCAACCCTTCATTTTTTTCAAAACCCTTACATCATTTTAAAGTGATTCTCATCACTAAAAACCCTTGTAAATACCATTTTTACCTTTTTGTAGCTCCATTTTGTACAAGCCGAGGAGTCCTCGAGCTTGAGGAGCCTTAGAAGTAGTTGCCTGCCAATTTTCATATTTTTTAGATCTCGTTTGAGCCCTCAAATAAGCCCTGGAACCTAATTTTTAACTAGGCCGGACACTAGGTCTGGACAGGGCCAAAGCTAGTCAAAAACTATAAATAGAGCTAGAGAGCTCATTTTTGGGGTAGCTTCTTGTAGTTTTGAGCTTGTATGAGAACTTGGTTGCAATAGAAGTGATTCCATTGTCTTACTCTCTTTGTTCTTGCCGTGTGTGCGCGTGTGTGTGTATGTGTGTGCATGTTAGTGTGCTTCTCACTCACACATTTGTGCCTTCACTTGCTCGAGGTCTTCATACCATCCTCATGTCTTCCCGGATTGACATTAAAGGAGGTGCTACTCATCACTGAGCTACACTTGCCTCCTTGCAAGAAGGGCATCGACACTAAGTGGGTTTACAAGCTGAAGTGTAAGCTTGATGGAACAGTTGATAAGTATAAGGCTAGGCTTGTTGCAAAGGGTTATGCACAGGAAAGAGGTATTGATTTTGATGAGACCTTTGCACCTACATGCCATATGACTACTGTTTGGAGCATTTGTGCACTTACAACCCATCATGATTGGAATGTACATCAGTTGGACATTAAAACCGCATTTCTAAATGGTGACTTGCATGAAGAAGTGTATGTTTTTCAGCCCGATGGCTTTGTGCAGAAAGGGCATGAAAACTAGGTGTGCAGGTTAAAGAAGGCATTCTATGGTTTAAAGCAAGCACCACGTGCTTGGTATGAGAAGATACATGCCTATCTGATTGCACATGGTTTTGAGAGCAGTCCAATTGAAAGCACCTTATATGTTAAGCGTGCTAATGATGTGCTTTTGATCATTGTTGTCTATGTTGACGACATGCTGCTCACTGGTCCTATTGAGAAGCATATTGCTGATTTTAAGGCTGATTTGCATGCCTCATTTGAGATGTCTGATTTGGGGCATTTGCATCACTATTTGGGCATTCAATTTATGCAAGTTGATGGTGGAATGGATTTGTTCTATCTTTAAGAGAAATAAAATTGATTCTAAAAAAGATTCTTGGAGTAAATCTAAACATCATCCAACCACAAGATACTAGTGTGGTATCTAACATCCATGTGTCGACCCACTGAATTTCTATTGATGAGTTTTTATTCAAAGAATGCTTCACTTGAGACTAAGTTCATGCCTATATTCAATCTGTATGACTCCTTATTGGGAATGCAATTCTTGTGCATTGCGTTGAGTCAAAAGATTGAATTTACCATGTTACACTAGGAACTTGTAGCTTGACTTATTTAGCCTATTCCTTAGTTGAAGGGTTCAGTTCAAAGTCAAAGTCTTAGTCTTTCAAAAATTTATCAAATATTTCCAAATCATCAACACTTTACCTTGAAGTGTTTCAAGAATATCTTGGAAGTTACTTACTTTGTATCTTCTTACGAACTTGATCTGGAAGTATCTTGGGATCATACTTTTATCCTTCTTGAATTCAAACTTCTCTCTTGAAGTCTTTAATTCCCGAGAGGATCATATCTAACTTCAAGATTCATTCTAAGACTAAAGGATAATTGTCATCCCATGGTCCGATGTCCCATACCATCTTTCGTACATCAATCTGAATATAAAATCTGATGTCCCATACCACCCTATTTTATATTCACATTAATGTGCGGGTGATACTTATCCTAAAGTCTAAATATATCTTGATAGAGTACCTTTTACTTCAACTCTTTAAAAGAATTTTGAAGTTTTGGGCATTAATCTAACTTGATATTCTAGGTTTTAATCCCTTCACATGATCATTTCATGATCTTGTGCTTTCCTTTGGGAACTAGAAAACCTCTTAATAGAATATCTATTCTTCTTTGCCCGGGTTTTCACATGAAAACTAGTTATAACTCCAAGTACTTGAATTTTTCACAGATTCAAGTTCAATTGGTTTATTCTTGACCAATTTGTGGTGACAAGATCTTTTGACTTCTTGTCTTTAGATTCCTTCTTATTGCAGCTTTAAGTAGCTACCTCGACCGAGACTTTAAAGGAATCTCTCTACTGTCTAAGTCTAAGCATCCACTCATGCTTTCTGGATTTGTACCAAAATCACTTTAAGGATAGGCAAACATTATGTTTTACCTTCCATAGACTTAAGTACTGTCTTCATGGTTGTAGACTACATTCTTGGAATTTCTCACTTTTTTCAAACTTGGAACAGATTACTTTTATCATAATTTTCCATTGGATAAATAGAACCTGAGTGAATTTTTTGACAAAAGGAATTTTATTACCAATACTTGGGCAAACTGCAAAGTAGTTCCAATTGTAAGTTTTTGGACAATCATTGCCAAGTTTGATCAAGTCTGGTTGACCTTGCGAATAGAATAAAGAATTAGTCTTTATCTTTAAGATCTCTTGAACTATCGAAAGCTTCTTTGCTTACCCATGGGATTTTAGAGATCTTTCCCTAACTGAAGTCCAAGCATGTACTAATGCCTTTTAGATTCTATAGTTTAGAATCTTTGATACACCTCCAAATGATATCAACCATTGGACTGTACGTGCCACTTCAGGTTGTTTGGGACTTCTAGGGAACTACTTTCTATCCACTAAGTTTAAAGAATTTCATTCTCACTACTTGGGAGAATGTTATTCTTCAAGGACTTGAGATTCAATTAAGAGAATCAAATAACCTGAGCAAATGATTCATCTTGGAACCTTTTGCAATGTTGGAAGGATGTTTGAAAAAAATTATCAGACTTTCAAACAATATCAAGAAGCTTTACTGATTGAGTTGTGTTCATTTCTTGAGTATCAAACTAGAGGATACATGTCACCTTGAGGATATCGTTTCTCATTCCACTATGAAAGTTTGACTTGAACTTTCATTTATGTGATACTCATTCATATTCTTGAGTCTGATACAAGATTCATTACCATTGGTCAATCTTTAGACGTTACTAGAGTACTTTAAACATATTTTGCCAATCAAAATTATGTTTAAAGTCTAAGCATCTATTCACGATTGATCCAAGAGTAATTTTACTATGAACACATAACTTTGAACTTTGTAACTTGTTTAGGAAAAGTTCATGGATTGGAAATCCATTTCTTGGAACTTTGTATCTCTAAATGAAAAGTTCGCAGTTTGATTCAAGTCTTTAGGAGCTTATCTTATTTCCTAAAGAATACTTACTTTGGTTTCCTCTTGAAGCTTCAATTAGCTTGAATGAAACCAAAAGTGAACTCTCTAAAAGAGTTATTTCATGTTTCCATGATTGCTTAGCAAGTTGCATCATTACTAGAGATGCAATCATCATGGAACCTAACATCCTCCTATTGAACATCAAAGTTCAATTGATGCTACGCTTCAATCTTTGATTTCCATCACTCCTTGGAATGGAATCAAATGAGAACTTACAAAAGTTTCATAGTTTTTCTTGGCACTTTGCATCCTTACCAAGGATGCTACTTATGGACTATAACAACTATCTTTTGAGCTTTCAATGTTCAAATAGTGTAAGTTCTATTTAGCTTTATTTGATTTTGAGCACGGCTTGGGATAAAATCAAATAAAAACATCCATTAGAAAGTGCTCAAATATCTAAGGAAACTCTTTTCATTCAACTTGGATGTAAGATTTCTTAAATCCAAGCTAACGACTACATCAAGGCTTGTCGTTATGATTCTCTAAGTTTTCTCTTAAACTTAGAGTCATCATGGAAACTTTCAAGTAGCCCTATTTTCTTTCCATTCCAATGATCAAGAAAATTGAACATTTGACCTTCAAAGGTCCTACGTTTCCTAATCAAGACTCCTAATTTGTGATACCTAAGTATCATGCTTGAGAAAAACAAATTAGCTACTTGAATTACATGGCAGCCAGGAGCTTTGCAACTATCTAGTTTGCTATTTTCTCTAGTTATCTTGGTCGAGATAGAAAAAGGATCTAACAAAAATATAAGTAGTCAACTACTTAACAAACGATCATGCATATGCAAATGCTTGATCTTGCATGCAAATGCATGTGAGTGCATGCAGGTTTTATCATTCTCCTTTCATGCACCAAACTTAAATCAAGCAATTCTTGAGCTTGAAAATGCATGTTCCCAATCATCCATGCACAAACATTCTTGCTAGCTTTTTTTTTAAAGATATAATTGTTCATATGCATAAACTTGAACATTAACTATCTTTTTCAAGCAAGAAGGAAACATGTTTTGTGCATGAAAAAAGTCTTTTGAAAGGAGAGATGCACCAACACTCGTTTCTTTTTATGGGCATGAACTTCTAGATGCATGCAAGTGCTTGATGTATTTCCCAATACTTCTATATCCATTTAGCTTTCATTGAGTTTGTAGCATTTGCAATCATTCTTAAAAAATGAAGAATACTACCATGCTTCAATAATATTTAGATGCAAGCTATATGAAAGCAATGAATAAAGCAAGTATTGAAATGAAAACATCAACTTCAAAAAATACTTATCTCCCAATTAAGTTATGTCTTTCCATTGATCCTCACGAAGAGCCATTCTTCATCCATGAGAAAAACTACCTACTCCTTCTGGAAGACCATTGCTTTCTCTTGGCCCAAAGCTCATTTTATGTTGTCTTTGAATGGTACTTGAGATGAAGCAAATAGCTCAAAAGAAAAAGCTCTTTAGACTCAAGTTCTGGTTCTCATGAGAGAGCATGGGTTCAAATCCCAGTTCTGACACCATTCAAATATTAATTGGAAGGTCGATAACTCAAGTCTCTCAAGCAACGCCAATGTTATAGGCTTTGATCTCCTCAATAGGATCGAGTAAGCTAATTCCTCATGAGTTTGATATATGTCAGAGTGGACATCTGTTGTGGCCTGCATGTTAGAGGTATCGTGTTCGATACCTACATATTAGAAATTGCCATTTTGTCCATAAAAATTGATGATGCTTTAGTGGTTAGCCGATTTGAGCCGTATGCGATAGACATGAGTTCGATTCTGATGTGTGACACAAAAGACACCATTGCACACACACATTACTTTTGGGATTCCAAAAAAGGATCGAGAAGAGGCACATAACAACGTCTGTAGAAGAAGCACATAACAACGATGGACTTCCGCACATAACAGCGAGGGATGATCAAGAGAATATTTTGACATTCTAGAGAACTGTACGCAACAAAAATACTCTAGAAAATGCTCAGAAAAATAGGAAGATGATGAGCTTATCAAGGTCACCATGGGAGCCTGCCTAGAGCTCTGATACCAATGCAAGAAACTACGGATTACCACCACCACGTGCTAGAGAGATGACTCTCCTCCCAACCTTATGCATGTATATATAACTGCTCGAATCAACAAGGACCACAAATGTAACTAGAGTCCACAAGTGCATGTGCAATATCCTCCACTCCTTTCATATCTTCCACTAGATTCTACTAGTGGCTAGAGTGTTCTCAACCACTACTTTAGAACATTCCACTAGAGTCCACTAGTGGTTTGTGTACTTGCCTCTCAAGTTAAGTCTCACTAGAATCAAGTTAATGCACGTTAACTTGAGTTAGAAGGCTCTCGAGCTCCTTGGGCAAAACTCTCTCCCCATGTTCCCCATGGGGGTTGAACTCAAGACCTCCTCCTTCACAACCTAGAGACTTAAGCACTTGGCTAATTACATTAAGAGAGCACATGGAATTACGCTTAGATCTAGTCTGAGATCTTTGGCCCTACAATAGTGACCAAACGGTATCCGATTTCATATCTGTCTGAATCGGCGAGGGCCTTAGATCATAGACTTACTTTATTACAGTATACATGTCACAACCTCCAGGTTTTGAAAATCATAATCATGCACCTTATGTTTGCAGAATTAAGAAAGCACTGTATGGATTGAAACAAGCTCCAAGAGCTTGGAATTACAAGTTGGTTACATATCTTCAAGATGAAGGGTTCAAATCCAACAACTCAAATCCTTCTCTATTCATCAAATGGGATCACAATGAGGTTATCTATCTATGTGTATATGTAGATGATATTATGTGACATGTGATGATCTGAATGGCATTCAAAGGATCAAGAGATGCAAGAGTGTGAGGATGGATTTGTACTTGATGAAGATGTGAAGTGGTGCTACAAAATCTTTGCTCTACACCAGCCAAATGACGTCTAGAGTTATGTTATGGGCCCTTTTACCTTGCTAATTATAAAAAATAATCATATATATAGCTTGGAAGATGATCCACTAATTTATGAATCAAAATAGATATGTTGGAGTTGATCCAAGAACAAAAAACTTGCTATTTTTGTTCTTACACATGTTCAGTGTTTTGAAAAATTCCCTAAGCACAACAAAAATCGACTTAATTCCTTTTGGGGGACTCTAACTAACTTAGTAAGCTAACAATCATGAGTGATTCCATAAAAAATGATGGACTACATGCAAAGAAAGAAGTTTAGAAAGTCATAGCTTCATCCCAACATTCACAGGCTACAATAGTCATCAGACTAGTGAGCAAAGATATGCTAATATCTGGCGATATCGAGAACCAATGCTAATGAAAAATAATAGGATTGTAATAGATAGTATGCTTATTCTATCATGTTTTAAATCATTGCAAATGATCAACTACACACTAAGAAAAAGCTATGAGAAGATCACTATTCTGATGGAGTTATGACAGAGAGAATGTAATGATCATATATGTATTAAATGTGTACAAATACAATGCCATTGGCAATCAAGCATTGCTCAATGTGTGAGAGGTGAAAGAGGTATGAGGTAAGCTCTCACTTCACAATGGATGTACTACAAAATGATCTCTCAACCTTGAGATACATGTGGGTCTTTTAGATCCTCTTCTTATAGTTGAACTTGGAACGAAAGCTTGAATTCAAATTCAAACTTCTACCTAAAAGGTGAATGCTAACATATAGGATAGGTCCTCTCATTGCTCAACAACCAAGTGATACGTGATTTAGAGCTTCCTAACTCCTTGTGGGTGTAATTCACTTTTACAAGGATAAATGTGAAGTACCTTTACAAGAGGTTGATCATATGAAGCCTTTCATAAGTTATGCCAATAAGTTAATCATAAGCGGGTAAACCAAGTATGTGGGCTTGGGTTTAATTGCACCAATAGCTCCCCCTCAAGCCTAACATGCTTGTTCTTCATTCCTCTTTGATTTTCTGTAAACCAATCTATTGGAGACCTCTTAATCTCCAAAGACTTGATCTATATTAATCTAAGAACACATCTATATCAGTTATAGACCAAACTTTACACAAATGTTACTTTAATTTACCAAATCATTCATGAACAATTCTCTGAGTGAGAATTTTCCTTCTTCAAGAAGTCTGCTTCAAAGATTGACTGCACATATCTTTAGATTTCTTCAATCTAATGATATACATACCTCCAAGCTACCTTTGCACAATCATAACAATCATTGGTCCTTCAAAAGAATCATTAAAACTTCAATTTGATCATTAAGATCAAAAGTATGTAAAAAAATTGTCTTCCAAAAATGGCGACTTTGACATGGTCAACTTTTTAAGTTGATTTCTCACAGCACAGATCCCGTTTTGCTAAATGCTTTTAGCCATAGCTTCCTTACCTTCTAACTTAGATTTTGAATGCTCACTCATTAAAAACTTTACAATGTGCACTGAGATCTAAGCAAAATATTGACATGGAAAAGTGCACAAATCTGAGAAGTCTATCTACAGATTCTACATACAAATGTTCCTATTGATCATTCTCACAGTAGGAAAGGAGTTAGATCATAAAACTCTGAACATAACTTCATTAACTTTCCGATTAGATGTGTACAAAAGAATTTCTTATCCACATGATCAGACTGAGAGAACTCAGAGAAAAACTCGTCGCTAATTTTCTGAGAAAGACTCTCTCTATATATTTCTTTACATCATTGACTTATATACATATGGTTTTAGACTTATCCTGCATCTATTACATTACTCCTTATCATCCTAAGGATTATCTATACTCATAATACAAGAATTTCCACCTGTAATGTACATATGTATACAAGCTATCATTCTCAAGTAACTTCTTTCACTTCAAACTGATAATGAGCTTACTTCAAACTCATTGTAATCACCAATTTGTGATTGGTTTGTTCCAACAGCTCCCCCTCAATCACTAATTGTGATTACTTCATTCTTCTTCACTCCTGCCATCTCTTTGAACCTCTATAGCTTAGGTCCATCCAAGCTTTTTGTCATCATATCTGCAACTTGTTCTTTTGTTGAAGTATACATCACTTCAATCTCTTTATCAAGTACCTTTTCCCTCAAGAAATGATACTGAATCTCTATATGCTTAGTCCTGGCATGAAAAACAGGGTTAGCTGCCAAATACAATGAACTCATATTATCTCCAAAAATAATTGGAGTACTCTGATCAGTTCCAAAACTCTTCAAAAAAGTCTTTAACCATATCACTTCTTTTGCAGCCTCCACCATTCCTTTATATTCAGCTTCTATAGATGACAAAGCAATTGTATGTTGCTTCTTTGAACACCAAGAAATTAACTTATCTCCAATATAACAGAGATACCCATGAGTAGACCTTCTATCATCTGAATCACCTGCCCAATCTGCATCACTAAATACTTTGACTCTTGTATCAGAAGTAAATCCATAATACAGACCTTCACTTAGGGTTCCTTTGATATATCTGAGTACCCTTTGAGCTACAATCCAATGAGTCTTCTTTGGACAATGCATAAATTGTGATAACACACCTACTGCATATGATAGATCTTGCCTTGTCAAGGTAGCATAGATTAAACTACCTACCAAACTCTGATATTTCTTCATGTCATTGAATTCTTCACCTCCATACTTGCTCAACTTATGATTTACCTCCAATGGTGTGCTTGAAGGCTTGCAATCCTCCATGTTATATTTGACCAGAAGATTCTTCAAGCACCTCTCTTGTGTAACATATACTCCATGTTGAGTATACACAATCTGTATTCCTAAGAAATAAGATAAGTTTCCCAAATCACTTATCTTAAACTCCTTCTCTATTTGTTTCTTAAGCTCATTGATTCCTTGAGCATCTGTACCTGTGACAATGATATCATCAACATAAATACACATATATATGTATCCATTTTCCCTTGCCTTCACTAGCAAGCTACTATCTACCTTTGATGCTTGAAATCCACATTCATTCAAGAACTTAACAAGCCTGTAATTCCATGCTCTTGGAGCTTGCTTCAACCCATACAAAGCTCTCTTGAGCTTACACACATAATCTGATCGAATTGAATCCATGAAGCCTTCTGGTTGCTCCATATACACTTCACCTGCAATATACCCATTCAAAAATGCATTCTTCACATCTAATTGTGATAGCTTCCATCCTTTACAAGCAGCAATAGCAATCAATGATCTAGTTGTAGACATCTTAGCAACAAGACTAAAGGTTTCATCATAATCTACCCCATAAGTTTGGGCATAACCTTTGACCACAAGTCTAGCCTTGTATCTAGACACCTTACCATCTGCAAACCTTTTTGTTTTATACACCCACTTACATCCAATGACCTTCTGATTCTTTGGTCTTGGCACTAACTCCCATGTTTCATTTTCAAGTAGAGCATCATACTCTTCTTGCATTGCCTTCTCCCAATTCTGTTTACCTTTAGCTTCTTTATATGTGATTGGATCCTCTTCTGTCTTCACAATGTAAGCATAATCTTTTGTTGTTAAGAAATATGTGTCATAACTATACCTGATAGGCTCTTTCCTTTCTCTTGAGGATCTTCTAACCTCTGCACTTCTTGAATTCTTAGCCACATTTGATTCTGGATCAAATCTTGGCCCATCTTCAACATTATTCTGCAATTTACTTTTACAATCAACATCATCAATATCTTCTTCATACACACTTACTTTTGTCTTCCCTTTCCTTTGTATTTCTTTGTCATCTGCATAATCATTTGTTGACCTTGTATACCATGTGCTTTGTTCATCAAATGTAATATCTTTGGTAACAAGAAATTGCTTTGTAGATTGACTCCACAATATTTAACCCATCTGTCTATCATCATACCCAATAAACACATACTTCTCTGCTTTGGGTTCTAACTTATGTCTCAATTGTGAAGGAACATAAGCATATGCTAAACATCCAAATACCTTACAATGATCAAGAGTAGGTTTCTTACCCCACCATGCTTCATAAGGAGTTCTTCCCTCCAATGCTTTACAAGGTATCATATTCACAAGGTATGTTGCAGTGTTGATAACTTCTACCCATAAATAATTTGGACAATTCTTTTCCTTCATCATTGCTCTTGCAAACTCTACAAGAGTTCTATTTCTTCTTTTTGCAACTCCATTTTGTTGAGGAGAGTACCTACAAGTTACTTCTCTTTTTATACCTGCATTCCACAAATAATCATCAAACTCTTTAGAAAAATACTCTCCCCCTCCATCTGATCTCAACCTCTTGAGCTTTTGTCCTGTAATCCTTTCTGCATAAGCATGATAATGCTTGAATGTCTTGAACACTTCTGATTTGTCCTTGATTACATATAAAGTAATCCATCTAGTTGCATCATCAACAGAAAACACATAATATCTAGATCCATTTATGCTATAGTCCCTTGAAGGACCCCATACATCTGTATGAACCAATTCAAGCATATTTGAATACTTGTATCCTGATTTATTGTATGAATTTTTGTGAGCTTTACCTAATTGACAAGCTTCACACTTGTACACCATGTGTTGCCCTTCAACTTTTGGCAAACCAAGCAGTACATCATTCCTTGACATTTTCTTTATAGCTCTCTCATTGAAATGACCTAATCTTTTATGCCATAGGTCTAATTCAGACATCTTTTGACTTCCATAAGTAAATAGAGCATGTCCCACATTACCTTGGACTTTGAGAGTAAACAGCCTTCCTTCCTTTTTACCTACAATTATGTTTCTATATCCCTGATTTGGATCTTGCACATAGACACCATCATTTGTGAATCTGAATTCATATCCTTTCTCCACAATTTGCCCTACACTTATCAAATTTTTAGGAATAGTAGGAACATAAAGTACCTTGCTCAAAAGTGTACTTCCACTCTTTGTCTTCATTGATCCAATGCTCTCCACTTTATGCTTGGTATTGTCACCTGTTTGAACTGTATGTCCCTTCACCTTTGCTTCCATATTAGTCATCAATGATATATTGCCACTCAGATGATTGATACATCTTGAGTCAATATAAAACACCCTTTGATCTTCTCCTATTGATTCATGAGTTGCATTCAAGATAAGATTCATATCATCCTTCTGATGTGATGCATAGTTATAATAATTATTGTTGTAGGAATGAGGTTGAAAGCTTCTTCCACCTCCTCTAGCATATGATGTCCGACCACCTCTTCCTCTGAAATTTCCTCTTTGATTTCTGCCTCCTCTACCTCTTTGATTAAAATTCTGATTATTGCTTCCACCATTTTGATTGTTATACCAACAATCATTTGCCAAATGATTTGTTCTGCCACAAATCCAACAAGCTTTAGTATTATCTTTGTTCTTACCTCCTCTTCCTTTACCTCTGAAATTCTTTCCTCTTGTAAAATTAGCTTGACTTGAAGATCCTTCATCATCAGTTGACTGCTTCCCTTTGCCATTCTTTTTCTTGTCCTTGGAGTACATAGCTTGACTTGCACTCCTATCATTATCTCCCTTAATATCCTACTCAAAAGTTAGCATGTGTCCTAGCAATTGATTAAGATCAGGAGTAAAGTGATCAAGTGACAATTCTATGGATAATATGAAAGGCTTCCACTTCTCATCTCCTCTCAGACCTGTAAGTATTTTCCTTACCAACTTATCCTCTTCAATGTCTTCATCTACTGCTCCCAAGCTATTTGCAATATCCTTCATCCTTGCCACATAATCAGAAATTGATTGTGAGCTCTTCTTCTTGAAAGTTGTAAACTCAGCCCATAGTGAGGACTTCCTTGACTTGGTTGTATTTTGGAAATGCTCTTCCAAAGCATTCCAAACATCTCTTGCACTTTCCAATCCTTTGATGTGAGGTTGAAGATAATCATTTACAACCATGTAAATGATGCTCCTAGCTTGAGCATCCTTTCTCATCCAGATCTTCAAATCTGCGAGCTCTTCCCTAGTTGGAATACTAGGATCTGCAAACTCAGGCTTTTCTTCTTCTCCTGTGATGAATGCCATCAAATCTTTGCTCATAAGGTGTGCCTCCATCCTCATGGACCAAGCTGGATAGTTCTCCCTATCTAGCTTATCAATCTGCAAGCTTTCTCCCATCTTTTGATCTTCTGTATCTGAAATTACTATGATTTATGATAGTAAAGTGTACCTTTGATATGAAACTTCAATCCTTTTTGATCCCTCAAACTCATGCTTTGTACTTCTGCAGGTTATCTTCAAGAATTTGTCTTTTTCCACCTTCAATTAGAAGGAACTTCAATATCTGCAGCAGTCGGGACTTCCAATGCCTTTACTTCCCTTGTATTGCGCCTTCAGCTCTGATACCAATGTTGGATACCTCTTAATCTCCAAAGACTTGATCTATACTGATCTAAGAACACATCTATATCCTACTGTGAGAATGATTAATAGGAACATTTGTATGTAGAATCTGTAGATAGACTTCTCAGAGTCACGCACTTTTCTGTGTCAATATTTTGCTTAGATCTCAGTGCACAGTGTAAAGTTTTTAATCAGTGAGCATTCAAAATCTAAGTTAGAAGGTAAGGAATCTATGGCCAAAAGCATTTAGCAAAACGGGATCTGTGATGTGAGAAATCAACTTAAGAAGTTGACCATGTCAAAGTCGCCATTTTTGGAAGACAGTTTTTGACATACTTTTGATCTTAATGATCAAATTGAAGTTTTAATGATTTTTTTGAAGGACCAATGATTGTTATGATTGCACAAAGGTAGCTTGGAGGTATGTATATCATTAGATTGAAGAAATCTAAAGATATGTGCAGGTAATGAAGTCAATCTTTGAAGCAGACTTCTTGAAGAAGGAAAATTCTCACTCAGAGAATTATTCATGCATGATTTGGTAAATGAAAGTAACATTTGTGTAAAGTTTGGAAAGGAATTAGATCATAAAACTCTGAACATAGCTGTAACAAGTCTTCTAATCTTCAATCACAATCCCAATCCCACACCGAATAATAGATTTCGGCACAACAAGATATAAAGAAGGAGAAAACAGAGCATATGCAGAACAAGAAGAGAGAGTATTTTATTATCTGTGCAGATTTACAAGTAGTTCTGATGTGAGTTACAAGAAAATAGCTTTAGTGTGAAGCCTCATCCACCCAATCACCCCCGAGCTGATCTCAATCCCAATCTCAATCACAATCACAATCTCAATCCCAATCTCAATCACAATCATAATCTCAATCCCAATCGCAATCCCAGAAGCCCAAAAATATGATCGTGATGACTGTACGACCATCGTCCTTTTCTATCTCTCAGTCTTCGTCTTTTTGGATCTCCACCTGTCGCTAGTGCATGACCAATCACGCCTTCCTAGACCCGCACTTTTAGAATCTGCATGCTCCAAGATAGTGTCTTTTCACATGTCTCATGCAAGACCTCCCGACCACCCATGCATCTACTTTTCATGTCCACCTCAAGAATCGTACCTGCAAAAATAGAGGTGATCCCTGCAACGCACTCACACACACGTCAGTCACCCAAAAATAACCCATATACCCATGTGCATTTTCTAAATCTGCGAACATGAATAAGATGAATGAATGAAGGCTTCTTTTTTTTTATTATTTTTAAGTGTTGGAAAACGGCACTTTTCCAAGCCCTGTGACTCAAAAACAGTGAGGAATTGGCTTAAGCTCATGAGAGACAAAAATATTCAGTTCTTAAATCTGTACAATAGTGTTAGAGATGCCTCAGGTCCAAATCTACTTCCAGATCTCAGTTTTGGGCCCTGCAAAATCGAAAATTCTAGAGAGAGATGAAAAAACACGAAAAATCTCTTCATTAACCTATCTTCATGGGAGTAGATGGGACATAAAACATAGGAACTACAAAAAATTCAATCAGGCAAAGTTTTTCTATTACGAATACTCTACCTTTCTCTCATACAACACTTTTTCAGATTCCTTTATCTTCATGTTCAAATTTAACACATAAATTTCATCCGACAACTTTCTAGAGAGAAAATGTAAAAACTTATTGCTACAAAATTTTGCAGACATGATCAGAATATCCTAAACATAACATTTCATTATTACCTACACTTTTTTTTTTGGAAAAATCAATTGTGGCATCTTACAATAACTTCATTAGCTTTCAGATTAGATGTGTACAAAAGAATTTCTGATCCACATGATCAGACTGAGAGAACTCAGAGAAAAACTCGTCGCTAATTTTTTGAGAAAGACTCTCTCTATATATTTCTTTACATCATTGACTTATATACATATGGTTTTAGACTTATCCCGCGTCTATTACATTACTCCTTATCATCCTAAGGATTATATATACTCATAATACAAGAATTTCCACCTGTAATGTACATATGTATACAAGCTATCATTCTCAAGTAACTTCTTTCACTTCAAACTGATCATGAGCTTACTTCAAGCTCTTTGTAATCACCAATTTGTGATTGTTTTGTTCCAACACAATCATCAATTTGAACATGTTCATCCTTGTTCCATCCAATGACTTTGTGAGTATATATGCACATTCTAGATGAGTTGATACATAGGATAGCTGAATATCCTTGCTAATCCATTTCTCCCTTACATAATGATTGTGTACTTCAATATGTTTAGTCCTTCCATGGAAAACTGGATTGGCAGCCTAGTGAATGTAATTCATGTTTTCACCAGAAATACTTGGGGATCGAATTTCCAATCCAAGATCTGTAAATAGTGTCTTCATCCACATTGCTTCTTGAGTAGCTATAACAAGAACTCTCTATTCAGCTTCAATATAAGAGAGAGCAACAATGGGTTGCTTCTTAGATGACCATGAGAAAATTTTTGACCGTGCAAAGGTAAGGTATCCTGAGGTGCTTCTATTATCTTCCTTGGAACCAGCCCAATCTGCATCAGAGAACAACTTTAGGCCTAAATGAGATACATAAGGGTAGTATAATCCTTCATTCATGGTCTCTTTGAGATATCTGAGTATCCTCTTGGCAGCATCCATGTGAGCTTTCCTGGGTGTGTGCATAAATTGACTTAGCAAACTCACACTATAACATATATCTAGTCTTGTCAATGTAGCATAGTTCAAACTACCCACAAGACTTTGATCTTGTGATATCTTCTATGATTTCAGCTTCATGTGAGCTCAATTTATGATTAACCTCCATTGGAGTACCTGCAATCTTGCATCTTGAACTTTGTCAACAAGTCTTTAATGTATTTACTTTGAGTAAGGAATAAACCATGATCTCTGTATACTACTTCCAATCCTAGGAAGTATGTAAGTGACCCTAAGTCACTTATCTTGAACTCTTCTTTCATCTACTCCTTGATCTTCTTTATCCCATCTGCATCATTTCCTATAAGTATAATATCATCCACACACACACACACGCACACACAAATAGATGATTTCAGAATTAGTCTTTTTGATGGAGTGATGGATCTGCCTTGCTAGGTTGAAATCCTTTATCCTACACTACTGAAACAAGCCTATAATTCCAAGCCCTTGGGGCTTTTTGAGTCTGTATAGAGCTTTATTAAGCTTACACACATAATCAAGATATACTTGATTCAAAAAATCAGGTGGTTGTGCTATGTACACCTCTTCTGTTGTCCATCCATTAAGAAATGCATTTTTTACATCCTATTGAAGTTTCTTCCAATTCTTGGAAGAATCAATACTAAGTAGGACTCTAATTGTAGGCATCTTTGCCATAGGAGAGAAGGTCTCCTCATAATCAATTCCCTGATTTTGTGCGCCAAAAGCCTTGCCTTATACCTATTAATGGAGCCATCAAAGTTCTTCTTCAATCTGTAGATCCATCTTGAGCCTATCACTTTCATTCATAAAGGCTTGGGAACTAATTCCCAAGTGTTATTTTCTTCAAGAGCTTCAATTTCTTCTTCCATTGCATGCCTCCACTCTGATTTCTTCTTTGCTTCCTCAAATGTTGAGGGTTCACGATAATCTCTGCATCACAAGCACTTAATAAATAATCTCTAGCAGTTAACTCAACCAACGCAGCATCTCTTTGAGCAACCAAAAAGTCCTGTTCGGCAATCTGTGCTTGAAGGTGCTGAATCTATACATGCAGAGCATGATTTTTTGCCTTAACTGCATCCACTTCTTCTTGCAATGGAGTAATATTTGCTTCTAGGATATCGACTTTATGATGCAATTCTTGACGAATATTATCAGTGACCATTCTAAGTTGCATCGGTAGCTACTATGAGAATTGGATCAACATACGACCCATCGATTCTAATTCTGTAAACATGGGAAGCGGAGGAAGAAGAGGAGGAGGAAGTGGTTGGGATGAAGAGGCTGACAAGAGGTGATGGGAAGATGGTGGAGAATAATTAGGTGAAGAGGATGAAGTAACAGGTTCTTCAAGGACAATAGGCGCCACAGGTACAATGGGCTCGACCGGAGCCATTGGTGGAGGAGTGGGTATAAGAGTGTTGGGCACCAACACAATTCCAGTAGGCTGCTGCGTAGTCACTTCAGTCCGGTCAATTACAACATCGACCAAGGTAATTACTTCATTTACCATCTCAGCAACAATGGCTTGCACATCAACTTGGGTCTGCTGCTGAGATTCCTCCTTAGAAGAAATTGCGTCAGATGCGGTGGTAGACGCACTTTGTTCCTGCTGCTTATTCAGAGAAGAAGGACCAGAAGATTCCACATGGATTGAAGTGGCGGTGTTGTGGAAAACCTCTTCCTCATGTCCGGTGGTGGAGCCTTGTACTTGACTCACAGAGGGGCTTATCCATCTGTGTTTCCGGTGGAGAAGTTGGAAGAGATCTTCATCATCATCTTCTGTATCTTCGAGCACTTGGGCAGATTCTTCATGGTACAAGATTGGAGCTCTTGGTGGGGGTTGCGCGGCTTGAATGGTTGGGAACAGAAAGGTAAGGATATGTGGTAAATGCGAACGCGGAAGCTCTCCCTTGTTAAAGTGCTTAATAACTGTAACGCATTCACAGTGAATGCGTCGGAAATAGAACGAGGCGAAATTAACAGGCTCACGAGAAGCCATGTCAATCATCGAATAAAATGGGCATGAAATCCCGTAAGTACGTTTTTGTAAATTCGGGATAGCGACTAAGAATTGTAAGGCAGTCCGTTCAGGATCAAGGCGACAGAGAATGGCGTACTCATTCGATGAGTGCCGTGGGAATAATTCGACCATGGTAGCCACTGGAAGGAGAGGATCATTCTCCAATCCTTCCATGGGCAGACGAAAGGCTGCAGTGAATGAAGCTAATGTGATTACTACATGAGACGGTAAACATGTAATCGGCCAACTCTGCTCCATAGCAGGTGTGGCGGCAATGGCAGCAATAATCTGTGCGTAATAAGGGTGACACTCCACTGAATGCCAAGGCAATTCAGCAAAGTTCAACAGGCCACGGATACGCAAGAACTCACTCACGTCATGAGGGAGTCTGTCACGGAAGGTAGCAAAATTGGCTAAAGCTTCCATGATCCGCACACGAAATCACAAGAACACGCAGACACGGCAAACACAGGAACACAACGCACAGAACACACAGACACAATAGCGATTAACAGGGAAAAGAAGAGGATTAAGTAGACACTCGACAACGGGAAGCGATCGAAAACCCTTAATCATCGCACGGTGTGGAGATAATAACCTTCATAATTACGGCGTGCATGCATGAGAAGAATCAATAACACAAGGCAGCGATTAATCATGATTATGTATCAAAACGAGGATTTTTACGGTCTTTATTCAACTAACACGCGAATTAAAAAGAAAGTAAGTGACACGCGGAAAAAACGAAGAACACGTCAGCGAGAATCAGGCGCTTGGTGATACGGCCGCAACTTTGAACCATTGATCACTTTAGGAAGAGGAACTCCAGTCAAGGTAGTCAACCGAAAAGTAGCTGGTCCTACTTGTTCACTAATCCAGTAAGGACCAAACCACCGTAATTTAAATTTCCCAGCAGCACGATTCGCCTTAGCATTGTAAAATAGCACAAGTTGGTCCACTGTAAAAACAGGAGTTTTGAGAAACCAATCATGGGTACGGGCTTGCCGCAACTGCACTTCGTGAAGAACTAGCAAACTTTCGCAGCGATGTTCATCCAAAGCTCAGAGTGTGTCCAACCAAAATGGCAAAGAGTCTTCAGGTAACAATTTCTGAGTGATGGCCACGCGTAAGCTTGGCACTACAATCTCCATTGGCGCGATTGCTTCCAGCCCATAAGCAAGCTTAAAAGGGGTCATCCCGGTTGCTACTTTGTATGTAGTCCGGTATGCCCATAAGACTGCAGGTAGTAACTGATCCCATCTTTCTGGTGATTCCACGATCAATTTGCGAAGCATACCCAACAACGTCTTGTTGGTACTTTCAGCTAAGCCATTAGCACGAGGATAGTACGGTGAACTGAATTTATGCAGAATTTGAAAAGTGTGCGTTAGTACGTACATTAAATTGTTAGCAAAGTGTGTTCCTTGATCTATCACAAGTTCCAGAGGTAATCCATAACGCGGGAATACATCCTTCATCAGGCATTTTGCCACCCAAACCGTTGTAGCGGACCGTAAGGCCCAAGCTTCTGCCCATCTGGTAGCGTAATCTGTGCAGGTCAGAATGTAGCGATTGTTGCTAAGGGTCGTTGGAGGTGTGATTGGTCCAATAAAATCAAGACCCCACTTTTGGAAAGGTTCCAAAGTTAATACAGGTTGTAAAGGAAAGAAGTGGCGTTGTAATGGCTGGCCAGATCGCTGACAAGTGTCACACTGCTGCATAAACTGAACTACGTCTTTGTACATGGTAGGCCACCAAAGCCCACTTTGCAAAATTTTCCGGTGCGTAAGATCTGTTGCAAAATGTCCACCGGAGGGTATTGTATGTGCCATAGCCATAACCGAGTTTACTTCATGGAGTGGAATACAGCGAAGTAAGACACCAGTATGATCTATGTAGTACAACCGTCCGACAATCAACCGGAATCTACGACTGTAAACTGCAATTTTCCGCCGCATAGCACGAGGAGTTTGAGGGGGAAGACATCTGTCAGTAAGGAAAGTTAATAACTGATCATAGTAGGTAGGTGGCACAAGAGGTTCTGTAGATTCGTCACGAGCCGTTTCAGTAACGTAAATTGTAGGTGTGGTGTCATCAATGCCCACCGGAGCTTCATCGGAATCCAACCGAGAAAGAAAATCAGCTAATGCATGTGCGGTGCCAGGTCGATGAATCACTTCATAGTCGAACTCCTGTAGTAATAAAACCCAACGAGCCAAGCGACCTCCTAAATGTTGCTGCCCGACCAGATATACAAGTGCGGCATGATCCACGTGAAAGGTGAATTTTCGGCCTAGCGAATAATGCCGGAATTTCTTCACAGAGTACACCAATCCGAGACATTCTCATTCAATCACTGAATAATTCTTTTCAGCAGAAGCTAGTCGACGACTAGCCTAATACACAGGCCGGAACCACTTATCAGTTTGCTGCATTAAAACACTTCCAATGGCTATATCTGATGCATCGACAAAGACATGGAACGGGCGTTCCCAATCCGGGGGTTGCAAAATTGGGGCCTGAGTCAATAATCCTTTTAAATGATCAAAGGCCGTTTGGCATTCTGGAGTCCATTCAAACTGGTGGGGAGTACTAGTCATTAGCCGATTAAGTGGTGTTTGCCAAATGGGCTAACCACCGTAAGTGGCCACCATGCCACCGAATCTGTCCCAGGAATCGCATAACTTCTTTTGGCGTTATGGGGACTGGTGCCTACAACACTGCTGCAACTTTGTCTGGATCAACTTGTATGCCTTGCGCAGAGATAATGTGGCCAAGGAGTTTGCCACAAGAAACCGTAAACACAGATTTTGTCGGATTCAAGCATAACCGGTATTCACGGCATTTTTCGAAACAACACCGTAAATGATACAGGTGTGCCACAATCTTGCCGAATAAAGAAAAGTTGTCCAAGTAGACTTGCATAAAAGTAGTCAGATAGGGTGAAAAAATTTCTTGCATACACCGTTGAAATGTGCTTGGAGCATTCCTTAAGCCAAACCACATGACTATACAAGCATACACACCCCAATTCGTAATGAACGTTGTCTTCGATATGTCTTGTTTTGCCATTCGCACCTGGTTATACCCACTATAACCGTCCAAAAAGGAGTACATCTCGTGTCTGACCACTCTGTCTAGCATTGTATCGAGAAAGGGGAGAGGAAATGGATCAGGTACCATAGCCGCATTCAATTTCCGGTAATCCACACAGATTCACAACTGTTTATTTTTCTTTGGAACAATCACGATCGGAGAGATCCATTCAGCGTGTTTGATTGGTATGATAAATCCTACCTTCAATAACCGATCGAGTTCTGCCTTGACCTATGCAGCATAATTGGGGTTCATTCGGTAACTGGATTGTTTAATTGGCTTCGCTTCTGGTTTAAGCACAACGCGATGTTGATAGATCCGCGGATCCAGACCTTTCATATCCCGATAGTCCCACGCAAAAACATCAGAAAACTCACGCAGGAGTCGGATCAAATCTTCTTGAAATGCCTCGGACAATCCTGCCTTAATCTTAACAGGACGCGAGTTGCTTTCATCACCCAAATTATAGGTTACTAACTGGTCTTCCGGGACATAGAATTGACGAGATTTCCCCAGATCGTCAGTTGACTGTAAAAGTTGTTGCAGAGTGGCTTCATCCATAGCAACATTATCATCTACATCTGTGTCTCCGATCACGAACAACCGTACAGGCTACCGGACTCTAGTTATCTGCGATAGATTGCAGATCTACAGTACCTAAGGAAATCAGATCTTTATTGTTCTTCAGAAACGCTTCTTCTTTGTTGTCAGATAAGCCATCCAACATGTGGACCGGATCTGCTACATATGGTCTGGCATGAAGTTCGCAGGGCTGAATGGCATCCAATTTGACAACATATTTACGGTGATTATCTTTGAAAGTCAGTTCCTGCGCTGACCAATCTTGTATAACTTTGGCTTGTTTCAACCATGGTCGACCGAAAAGGAGATTGTAATCGAGGCTGGATTCTGGTAGTTCTAAGACTAAAAAAGTCATTTTGAACGTGGTACCCTGCAAAGTAATCGAGATATTCCTTACGAGTACCACCGGATGAATGCGGGATTGATCTGCCATTTTGACAAAGAATTGAAGGGGCTCGATTTGGGTCCACCCTAACTTCTTGCAGAGAGCCGCAGTTGCTATGTTCACATCGGAACCACCATCAATTAGCACTTGTGTAATCTTGTGATTTTTATGCTAGACAGTGATTAAGGGGACGGAATGATCCACCGTAGAATCAGTTTTCGATTGTATTGTTGCGATCACCGGAGTACTGGGAGATCCGGGACTAACCTGTTGCTGAAACCGCTGCCTAACTCTGGGCACCAAGGCGAGTAGCTGCCCCAAGGGGAGTGTAATTGAAGCCTTAGAGAGAATATCCCATACCTGCTCTGTTTGAGTTGTACTCTTCACCGATTCTGATGATGATTCTCCTATTACTGGGGTACAGTCTTGTTCATGCGCTCTCACCCTTGGCAGGGGAACTTGTGTCACCGGAATTGGATCGGGGAACACGGTAGGCTCTTTGGCAGTCCATTGGCTGGCTTTGGTATACATTCGATGCTGTTCACGGATGCCAAGTTCAAACACCTCAGCTGCGGGTTGCAACTGCTTATCGGATCTTGTCTGGACCAATGCTGCTTGCGATTCCACTGGTGAGATATAGTACATGCAGTCACTAGGGCACAGGCATTGAACCAGGATAAGCCGACTGAACAATCAGAGCAAAGTGAATCAGGAGAGCCTAGTAAGAGGCAAACAAGAACTTGGAAGGATACTAGAGAGAAGGCCAATCGTAACTGGAATAAAAATCTATCTGAACTAGAAGAAAGCTTGAAAGATGCAAAAACAAAAATAGAAGACATTGCATCTCAAAGCCCCTCGCATGTCAAAGCTCCATCCACACCACCTCTTCCCACCCCACCACCCATTGTAAATAGACCACAATCAGGGTCTGTTCTTGCAGACCCAACCCCAGAAGGCTTGGACATGATGTTCAAAGCCTACTAGGCTTGACTTCAAGAAGGGCCAACAGCTGCAAATCTAGACAAGAGTTACCCTAGAGCAGAGTTAGAGATTGAACGGACAAAAATGTGCATGAAAATGGTAGAAGTAGCTCAAGCTATTCTTGAGACTAGTCAAAAGTTCAATCAGACAAACTCTGTCAAATCGGATTTGCATTTCCAGGGCTTACCAGAAAGATAAGAGCAATTGGTAAACAAGTCGCAGGCTGATTTACCTCCACAAGCTCAACCGATTTTTGAAAGAGAAAGCTCACCGCCCATGAAAGCTTATGTTCCTGATTTTGTGGATGAAGGAGCACCTCTTTCAATTCAGCAATACTCTCAAGAGTTCTTGTGGGAAATACAAGAGGAGAGATGGTCCAAGGAGAAGGGTAATCCCCCTCCTATTCCTGAAATTGATGACCTTCATGATCAATTTCCCCAAGACATTTGTTCTATCTATGGAGACCAAGTAGAGCAATAAGAAGATGAAAGACTAGATTTTGAATCTAATTCTTTACAAGAGTTGCCTCAATTCACAGGCCCATGGGAATCTGAATCTCTTCAGATAAGAGCTCCCACAATATTGGTAAGAAATGAAGACTGAGTGGTTTCGAGAAACACTGACGTCGTGAAGAACACTAAGGTTCAGTGTCATATCACTGTAGAAGAACTGCTCAAGGCAAAACCTGAGCTATGGAATCATGTGAAGGATCAGGTTCCAGAACTTGATTCCAAATTGTCGAAAGTCGGCTCTAAGCAAAAAGTTCCAGAGATACCTCTCGATAAAATAGGAGACATGAGTGAAGGTGAAGAAGGTAATAATTATCTGCCGATCACCTACTAGGGTTACACAACCAAAGCAATCGTAGATTCAAGTGTTGGTGTTGCTATTGTGACCACCTCCTTGTGGAAGCAATGGGGCACACCCACATTAAGACCAACGAGAATGAAGCTTCAAATGGCAGACGGTCATTTTGAAAGACCTCTAGGATTGCTCGATGGGATAACTCTAACCACTTGTGGTGCAGAGTTTGAACATACATTTGCTATATGTGACTTTGAGAAAAATAATGTCTATGAGATGATCCTAGGAAGACCTTTCCTATGACAACTACAAATAGTAGAGGATTGGGGATCCAACTCCTTGTACTTACAATACTTAGGATTCACAACCAAGGTCAATTTGAAGGATTAGACCTTTAGAGATGTACCACCCCTATAGTGGAATCCCATCCACAAAGCGAAAGAAGATTCTATCTTTGTGCATTCGGGAAGTTCACCTGATCCATCATGGCTGCATGAAGATACTCACTTGTGGATGTGCAAGGTTGTAGAGGAAGAGGAGAAATGCCTAAAAGTGAGAGAAGAAGGAACTTCTCAATGAGAAAGACCAATTAAAGACCCAACCTATACACTGATGATCTTTCCAGATGAGGAATTTGAGCCTCATGGTTGGGCAGAAATCTTAGCTATCGTGGACATTGTTACACTTATGTGTTCCTCGAGTAGCTTTGATGTGAACCTTTTCCCTATACGTGGGCACTTTTTACTCTAGTGCTGGCTAAAGGTTTTTTCCCCATGTTACCACATACTTGATACTCTCATATGTGGTGGTACTTTGTACTTAGGGATATTATTCAGCTCTTACTTCAGTTCAGTTCATCGATCAATAGAGAGAGCTATTCCAGCCATCATCTTCTCCGTGTGTCTTGCTGCGTTTGTGCTCCTTGTGTGTGCTTCTTGTGTGTGTCTCGCACTTTGTTGGCAGTAGCCTTGGTACACCAGGACTTACAAGACGTGAAAGTCAAAGAAGGGAGTCAGAGCGAAGGGACAGCACAAGCAAACAGGGCAGTCAAAGAAGATCTGGCAAGTAGGCCAATATTTTTTCAAGACATTAATGCAAATCAAGAGATGGACATGCAGGGAGGAAGAGCAAGTAGGGAGCTCGAAGATATGTATGGCAGATCACGAGAAGAAATCCCTACAACAATAGTGATTTTTATCACTAACAATCATTTGTAAATATCATTTCACATTTTTGTAGCTCCATTTTGTGCAAGCCAAGGAGTCCTTGAGCTTGAGGAGCCTTAGAAGTAGTTGCGTACCAATTTTCGTATTTTTTAGATCTCGTTTGAGCCCCCAAATAAGCCTTGGAACCTAATTTTTAACTAGGCCGGACACTAGGTCTGGACAGGGCCAAAAGCTAGTCAAAAACTATAAAAAGAGCTAGAGAGCTCATTTTTGAGGCTAGATTGTAATTGAAACGAACTTGTAAGAGCATTTTGAAAGTAATCTAAAAGCTCCATTGATTCTCACTCTTTGTCTTACCGTGTGTGCGCGTGTGTGTGTATGTGTGTGCATGCTAGTGTGCTTCTCACTCACGCACTTGTGCCGCCACTTGCTCGAGGTCTTCATACCATCCTCACGTCTTCCCGGATTGACATTAAAGGAGGTGCTACTCATCATAGAGCTACACGCTTTTAACAGTATTGCTCATAATACCCCATAGTCTCCTAATCATACTGTGGGACTCTGGTGAAGATAAGTAAATCTTCACTACCTTGGAGATCATCATAAATGTATCTCCCGTGCCTATGTGCAACTTCCTATTACCTATAGGATTGCTTGTGCACATTCCTAATGGTGAAGGTGTATCTCTTTCCCCTTAGCAATCCTATGGTCTAAATCCATAAGGATTATGTGTAGGGATCCAATTACTACTAAAGTTGCCTTATGTATACTACTATGATGGTACTAAGTCCATCAAATACATGCTTACAAGCATGCCTAGCTCTTATTGATGTTTGCAAAAAAGGCATGTTACCATGCAAGTGTGTATATAACGCCATGAGGTGGGAAAATTTTTTACAGCATTTCCCAAGGAAATGGAGTCCCAAAAAAAACAATTAACCATAAACGCAATGGCACATAGGCCATCCAACAGCATAGGGTTTAGAAAGCCCATGGCATGCATGCCATAAACTAATACATTTAACCTCTATGGTCACCATTAACTCATTGCCACTTCAAACTTTGAGAAATGATAGCCAAAACCAAGAACTTTACTTCTTTAGAAATTTCCAGTCACTAAAATGAAATACCTTCAGTATTTTGATAATTTCTCTTAGCACAAAGATTATTTTGCCAAGATCTTTTAGAGGATGAAATTAAAAGAGAAGAGCTTTCCAAAACGCTATTATTTGCAAGAAGTGAATCTCTAGAACTCAAGTTATGGCCTTCACAAGATGATTATGTCTAACTGCCAAAATTGGAAATTTTGCCTCTTATAGTAAGCACGCCTATCTAAAATTGGAAATTCGGTGCTTAGCATCGACTTGCAATGAGAATTCGATGTCAGGCATCGACTTGAGGTGTTTTAACCACTTTTCAACAGGGATTCGATGTCAGGCATCGACTTCTCGCATAAAACCTCAACCTTTCAGATGCCAAAATAATAGACGAATTCATGTATACTTAGAACATCACTTATCCTCTAGAATTCGATGCCAAGCATGGACTTTATGCATAAACTCAATGCCAGGCATCGACTTGCTCCGCAAACCTCATCTTTTCAAGAAGATTTAGCAGTAGATAAAAGTCAAATATGAAAATAAGGACTTATTAGATTCGATGCCAGGCATCAACTTGCTTAGAAAACTTCAACTTTTGAAATCCTTACGCAGAAAATAAACTCTAGAGATGAAGAAGAAAAGCTTATACACAGAAGTTTAATCAACTCTTTTCATAACTATGAAACCTCAGAAATGCACAGGTGCTTTCTCATGCAGAGAAGCCTAACTATTCTCAGTCATACAAAATTATTTCTAACTCACTCTTTTTCGTCATCGCGTTAGTTGATACAAACTAACTTATATAGAGTTTCTCAATCTCATGACTTTTATAAAAAACCTTCTAGAACTAAAGTGAACTAACTTTACAAATATAATACACGTGAATTTGTCCCTTCACATAGGCATGTGGTTTTCTTCTAAAACTTTGACCTTCAAATATGTGTCCAATTAGTGAAGTTTCTCCAACAGCTCCCACTCAATCACTAATTGACATTCTCTGTTTCTTCATATCATCTTCTTTTCTTTTACTCATGCCATGCTTTTGAATCTGCTAGTCTTCACACCATCCAAACTCTTTGTCATTATATCTGCTATCTGATCCTTTGTAGAAATGTACTCCACTTCAATTTCTTTCTCCATTACCTTTTCTCTCAAGAAATGATAATGTATCTCTATATGTTTTGTTCTTGCATGAAATATTGGATTTTCTACAAGATAAAGTGAACTCATATTATCTCCATGTATTGTAGGTATACCTTGATCAATGCCCAATCTTTTGAATAATGTCTGCATCCATATGACCTCCTTAGCTGCTTCCACAAGTCCTTTGTAATCAGCTTCAGTTGATGAGAATGCTACTATATGTTGTTTCTTTGAACACCAACTTACAAGCTTATCACCAATATATATCATGTAATCATGAGTTGATCTTCTTTCATCTTGATTACCTCCCCAGTCTAAATCACTATAGGCCCTCAACTTCAAATCTAAAGTAAAAGGATAATATAATCCTTCCTTTATATTTCCTTTGATATATCTGAGAACTCTTTGGCTTGCAATCCAATGTGGGTCCTTTGGACAATGCATGAATTGTGACAACACTACCACTGCATAACTAAGATCAGGTCTTGTTAGTGTAGCGTAAATCAAACTACCCACAAGAGATTGATACTTCTTCATATCTTTGTATTCTGCACCATCATATTTACTGAGCTTGTGATTAACTTCAAGAGGAGTTGAAGCTTCTGTGCAATTTTCCATATCAAACTTCTTCAATAGATTCAAAAGATACCTTTCTTGTGATACATGTATGCCATGATCTGTATAGGTGACTTCCATACCAAGAAAGTATGACAACTTTCCTAGGTCACTAATCTTGAATTCTTTTTCAAGTAATCTCTTTGCCTCCTTGATTCCTTCATCTGGAGTACATGTGATTATAATGTCATCTACATAAATAAAAATGTAGATTGTACCTTCCTCTCCTCTTTTGATGAGTAGACTTGGATCTGCTTTTGAACTTTGATATCCAAGTTCATTCAGATACTTCACAAGTCTCTAGTTCCATGCTCTTGGAGCTTGCTTCAATCCATAGAGTGCTCTTCTCAACCTGCAAACAAAATTTGGATACATGGAATCTATAAACCCTTGAGGTTGTTCCATGTATACCTCATCTGATATGTATCCATTCAAGAATGCATTCTTTATATCCAATTGACTTAGGGTCCATCCTTTTGAAGCTTCAATAGCAATGATTGTCCTTATAGTTGACATCTTAGCTATAGGACTGAATGTCTCATCATAATCTATGCCATAGGTTTGGGCATAGCCTTTCACCACTAGTCTAGCTTTGTATCTAGCTATACTTCCATCTGCAAGCTTCTTCACTTTATAAACCCATTTATTTCCAATTACCTTCTTACCATTTGGTTTAGGAACAAGTTCCCATGTCTTGTTCTCCTCTAGTGCATTGAACTCTTCCTTCATTGCATCTTCCCATTGCTTCTTACCTTTTGTATCATCATCTTTGACCATGTAAGTATAATTCTTCTGAGTTATGTAAGAAGTATCATAAGAATACCTTTCTGGTTGTCTTCTTGTCCTACTTGACCTCCTTGGTTCACATTCTTGATAAGTGTTTGGATACACTTCTTCATCAAATATAGGAGCTTCTTCATTTCTTCTTGTTAATCCACTTCTGGATGTACTTGCTTGCATATAGAATTCATCTCTATTCACCTACACCATTGATTTTCCTTTCTCACATCTTCTTACCTCTTCTTCAAATTCTTCTGATGTATGACTTTGATCTACATACCAAATTTTCTTTTCATCAAATGTAACATCTCTTAAAACAAGTAATTGTTTGCTTAGAGGATTCCACAACCTGTAGCCCATCTGCTTTTCATCATAACCAATCAATACATATTTTTCTACCTTTGGTTCAAGTTTATGTCTAAGTTGTGATGGCACATAAGCATATGCAATTGATCCAAACACTTTACAATGATCTAGTGTTGGTTTCTTACCCCACCAAGCTTCATATGGAGTCATTCCATTTAGAGCTGCACATGGTAATCTATTCACAAGATATGTAGCTGTATTTACAGCCTCAACCCAAAGATCATTTGGACAATTCTTCTCCTTGAGCATAGCTCTAGCAAACTCAACCAAAGTCCTGTTTCTTCTTTCTTCTACACCATTTTGTTGTGGTGTAAACCTGTAGGTTATTTCTCTCTGAATACCTGCATTCCAAAGATAATCATTGTACTCTTGGGAGAAGTATTCTCCCCCTCCATCAAACCTTAGTCTCTTAAGCTTTTGACATGTGACTCTCTCTGCATATGCATGAAAATTCTTCAAAGCTCCAAACACTTCTGATCTTTCCTTCAAAACATACAGAACTATCCATCTTGTAGCATCATCAATGAAAAGAACATAATACCTTGAGCCACTAATAAATCCTTCTTTTGTTGGTCCCCATACATCTGTATGAATGAGCTCTAGTACTCCATCATGTTTGAATCTTTTTCCATCATGTTTAAATCCTTTCTTTTGAAATGGTAACTTGTATGCTTTACCCATCTGACATGCTTCACATTTATAAATCATATGTTGACTCTGCACATTTGGTAGTCCTAGAACAGACTGATTTTCAACCATAGCTTTAATTCCTCTTTCATTGAAATGACCTAATCTCTTATGCCATAGATCAATTTCTGTAATCACTCCTTCACCATGTGTGAGCAAAACTTGACCAATGTTCCCTTGCACTCTTAAAGTAAAGACTCTACCTTCTTTCTTACCACAGAAAATTCGATTATATCCATTCTCTGGATCTTTAACAAATACTCCTTCATTTGTAAACCTTACTTCAAAACCTTTTTCAACTATTTGTCCCGCACTAATCAAGTTTCTAGGTATTGAGGGAACATACAAAACATTGGTTAGCAAATATGCTCCACTCTTGCATTTCACTTTTCCAACTGAATGTACACTGTCTTGTATTGTCACTTGATTGAACTGTATGACTAGAAATTCCTTTTTCCAATTCTGACATCAATTCTATGTTTCCTGAGAAATGACTAGAACATACAGCGTCAATGTAAAATACCTTTAAATCTTATTTATCTGATGTGCTGATTGAATTCATCATCAATGATGTATGACTTTCATTCTGTGTATCATTTGCATAATTGTAGTAGGTCGTGTTGTAGGATTGATTATGTCCCCAACTTCTTCCTCCACCTCTACCATAGCCTACTCTTTGACTTTGTCTTTCTCTTTGAGAGTAACTTTGATATCTTCCACCTCTACCTCTGCTATTGTTATTTTGATTTTGATTTGATCCTTGCTGATTGTGCCAATAGTCATGAGCCAAATGATTACTCAATCCACAGATCCAACAAGCTTTCCTATTGTTATTCTGATTACCTCTTCCTCTTCCAAAGCCTCTTGTTCTTCCTCTGCCTCTTGCATAATAAACTTGAGAACTTGACTCATATTCATCCTTTGCTTTACCTTTATCTCCTTTCTTCTTGTTCTTCATGTACATTGCATAAATTTTTCCTTTATCTCCATCTCCCTTTAAGTCTTGCTCATGTGTGAGCATCAAACCAAGTAATTGATTCAGATCTGGAACATAATGATTCAAAGAAAGTTCTGTTGACAAGACAAAAGGTTTCCACCTTTCATCTCCTCTCAAACCTGCAAGCAATTGAGCAATCAATCTATGATCTTCAACATCTTCATCTATGGACCCTAGACTATGTGCTAGATCCTTCATCTTAGTGACATAATCACTAATACTTTGACTTGTCTTCTTCTTGAATGTTGTAAACTCTAACCATAGACTTGCTTTCCTTGCTTTGGTGGTACTTTGGAAATGATACTCCAATGCATTCCAAATATCTTCAGCTAATTCCAATCCTCTGATGTGTGGTAGCAAATGATCTAAGATTGTATTGTAGATGTAAGCTTTTGCACTTGCATCCTTCTTCTTCCAATGCTTTAAAGCATCATGTTCTTCTTTCTTTCCTCGGCTTTCATCTTCAAATACTGGCTTCTCTTCTTCACCTATTATATATACCATGAGATCATTACTCATAAGTAAGGCTTCCATTCTCATTGCCCATGCGGAGTAATTATCTCTGTCCAGTTTGTCAATGGAGATATGATATGCCATAGTCCTTTCCTTTTGCTATAACCTGTGAGCTTAAAGGATAAAGGATAATACCTTCTGAAGTTCTTTGTGTATGAAGATACTTTTGAAGTAACCTTTTGATGCCTTGTGTCTAATACCACTTGTTGATGTATGAAACATCACAAGAAATGAATTAATGTGACACTAGATAACCTCTATGGTCACCATTAACTCATTGCCACTCCAAACTTTGAGAAATGATAGCCAAAACCAAGAACTTTACTTCTTTAGAAATTTCCAGTCACTAAAATGACATACCTTCAGTATTTTGCTAATTTCTCTTTACACAAAGGTTATTTTTGCAATATCTTTTAGATTATGAAAGTAGAAGAGAAGATCTTTCCAACAAGCTATTATTTTCAAGAAATGGATCTCTAGAACTCAAGTTATGGCCTTCACAAGATGACTATGTCTAACTGCCAAAATTGGAAATTTGGCCTCTTATAGTAAGCGGGCCTATCTAAAAATGGAAATTCGATGCATAGCATCAACTTGCAACGAGAACTGGATGCTGGGCATTGACTTGAGGTGTTTTTAGGCACTTTTTAGCAGGGATTTGATGCCAAGCATTGACTTCTTGCATAAAACCTCAACCTTTCAGATGCCAAAACAATAGATGATTTCATGTATCCTTAGAACATCATTTATCCTCTGGAATTCGATGCCACGCATCGACTTTATGCATAAAATCAATGCCAGGCATCGACTTGCTCCACAAAACTCATCTTTTCAAGAAGATTTAGCAGTAGATAAAAGTGAGATATGAAAACAAGGACTTATCACTTGATTCGATGCCAGGCATCGACTTGCTTAGAAAACTTCAACTTTTGAAATCCTTACACAAAAAATAAACTTTGGCGATGAAGAAGAAAAGCTTATACACAGAAGTTTAATTAACTCTTTTCATAACCATGAAACCTCAAAAATGCACAGGTGCTTTCTCATGACTATTCTCAGTCATACAAAAAGAGTTATGACTCACTCTTTTTCTTCATCGCATCAGTTCATACAAACTAACTTATATAGATTTTCTCAATCTCACAACTTTTAAAAAAACCTTCTAGAACTAAAGTGAACTAACTTTACAAATATAATACACGTGAATTTGTCCCCACATAGGCATGTGGTTTTCTTCTAAAACTTATGATTCAAATATATGTCCAATTAGTGATTGTTTCTCAACACACCATACTTCATGTATGTATGCACTAATCGATGGGAAGCCTCTTAAATGTTCTTTTTTCTTACTCCAGAAGTGGAGTTTAGCAAAAATTAACATCTGAATTTTTTTCCAAAGATGTGGGAAGGGGGTTTTTGAGGAAGCAAAATTCCTCCTTAACTTATCCTTTTAATGAATTCTATGATTCCACTGTGACATCCATATAATATACTCTCAGTATATATATTTTTTCCCATCCATCCATAGCTAGTGCACCTCATTTGCCCTCCTCCAAAATGGGAATTTCTTAGATTCAGGTGCTGAAATTTTTTCTCAAATAGTGATGGAAAGGGGTCTTATGGAGCTTCAAATTCCCATCATACTGAGCTATATTTTGGATTTCTTGATTTTATATGGAAGCCAAGACATTAGACCATAGATATGCATGATGTTTCCTACCAAAATAAGAAAACTTCCGCTTCGTTCCCCTTTCCCAAAATGGCTACTAGGCAAAAATAGCTCCTAAAATTTATGTGAAAATCATGAAAGTAGGCTAGTTTGAAAGCATCTAAAACTTATGATTTCTTATATCCTACCAGCTAGGAGTATGATGATCTAACCACTTGCCCCAAAATCCATGGTTGAGGATTACTTCCTAATCCTCCCTCTTAGGGTGTGGTTCAACCATCTCCTACCTATCATATCTTGAGTCTAACACTCTCTTTTCTACTCAGAGAAATTTTGAATCGTATCTTAAGACATCATCTCCAAGCTTATCAAGAGGGGCGCTCTACTAGCTTTGATAGTTATTTATCAACTTCAAGTGGGCGATCGACAATCATCAATTGTCAACCAAGTTCCTACACAGTTAGGAGCATGGAAACCTACAAGAAGAGCCTAAGAGAGAAGAGAAATGCAAGAGAGAAGTGTGAATTTTAGAGTTGATATAGAACTTCACACCATGATATCTCCCAATGCATAAGAGATGCTCCTTGTTTTCACATATCAAAATGTATGCAATGGAAAGTTCTACATGTTGTAAGTAAGACACTTGCAAATAAATAAACATGTTTATAAAAAACTACTTTTGAGTGGCTTTTAGGAATTACTTCACCTCATTTTGAAGCTCCTTACATGTGTACTCTTCTACATATAATTGATCAACATTGAACCTGACTTGTAATCCCTGGTCAACCATTTGTCCAACAGAAACCAGATTCTTTGTTATATTTGGAGCATGCAATACATCAGCAAGATGTTTCACCTTCCCATCCTCCATAGAGAATGCTATGTTTCCTGTATGCTCAATAGGATGCGATGTATCATCACCTGTTTCAACATATCCAGGAACTGGCATTTTCTGCAAACTACTAAACCATTTTGCATGAGTGGTCATGTGATTTGAAGCACCTAAATCAACATACCAAACATTATCATTCGACTTCAAAACACCAGCAAACATCGTATTCATCATGTGATGTTGAACCATAAACAGCTTCTCAGAATCATCTGCTCTTGTGGATGCATAGTTGTTTTGCTGCCTTTTGTTATTTTGATTCTTCAACCTGCAATCATGTTCAAAGTGTCCAGGTTTACCACAATCCCAGCATCCTTTACTATCATTACCTAAATCATTTCTTTGGAAACTTCTGCGACCTCTTTGGCTCCCCCTGCCTCGAAACTGTCCTCTTCCTCCTGCATGATTTTGTTGTTGAGCTTGGTCTTGGTTACTATTTCCTCTTCCACTTCCAAAACCTCTATCTCTGCCTCTTCCTCTGCCAAAGTAGAATACCTGCTCAGAATCGCGCTTTCCTTGGGAGTTTGAATCCTCACCAAGATTCTTTTTTTCAATAATCAGCATAGATACCAGATCAGCAAAATTCGAAATATTTTCCCTGGTCTATATGGAAGTTCTGAACTGCTTATATGCAGCTCCTAAACCATGAAGGCACACTTCCACCTTATCATCATCATCTACATTCACACCAATAGATGCAAGTGACTCACATATGCTTTTGATTTTTAGAGTGTCGTCACTTACCGACATGCTCTTCTTTTCCAATGTATGCAGCTCGTTCTTGAGTTGCAATTTTCATGCCTTTGTATTAGTCTCATACAAAGTGACCAAACTGTTCCAAGCCTCTTTTGGAGTTTTGGCATCCTGTATGTGTCCAATCATGCTATCCTGTATGCTAACAGATAGCCAATACATTACCTTTCGTGCTCCTTGATTCCATTCCTCATATGTTGTTGCTCTAGCACAATGGTGAGAACCACGTTAAGAAGCTCCACCTCCTTAATGTCAATCCGCGAAAGAGATAGGAGTGATATGAAGATTGTGAATGTGAGATGAAGTGAGAGTGAAGGTGAGAAACATAGAAATGCACACACACATACACACACACTACAAAGAGACAAGCAAGACACAATGGAAAGTGAGAAATCAACTCTATTACTCAAGAACACTCTTACAAGCTCAAAATAGCTCTAAGCTCACACTAACCAACACTAAGTCACCTCAAAAATGAGCTCTCTAGCTCTTTTTATAGATTCTAGACTAGTTTTGACCGGTTTCACATCTAGTGATCGGCATAGTTAAAAAATAGGTCCTAAATGCTATTTGAAGGGATAAATGGTGTCTAAAAATAACCAAAATTGATACGCTCATTCTACCTAAGCTCCTCAAGCTCGAGGAATCCTCGTCTTGCACAAAATGGAGCTATGAATTACAAAAACGGTCTTTTCTATGTTACATATGTTACAATAGTGATGAAAATCACTGTTGGAGGTTTTTTGAAGAATATTTATAAAACATAATCTTTGAAAAATTGATTCGACTGACTCGCTGCTCTGCCTTTACATGTTTCCGCGTCTTCTATGCCTCTGGCTATTGCCAACACCCCCCTCCCTCTCGCTTCTGTCGTCCTCGACAGAACCTTGTTGTGCGCTCTGTCGGATGTAGTTCTGTAGTAGTTCCTGAGCGAGGGTGTGTTCTGATATTTGAATGCCTCGGGCCAAATCTGCCTCGAGTTTCTCCCAATCAATTGGTTGTGGTTCATCGGGTGGTGGGAGTCGATAATGTGTGGAATATACCATCTGTTCACAAGCGAATAATTGCAAGAGGTGTGTAGGCCTGCTGATGAACACTTCCGAATGGTATTCCCAGAAACCGGTTGTGAACATCTCTTCGAGAGTTTGCTTGTAGCACGCCGGTAAATATTTAATTCTGCAATGCCAGGCATAACACACCCGTAGCGATGGCGTTGTACTCATATCATATGCAAGATCTAGATTGCCATGCTCGAAGCCGGGGGTGTTTACATGAGCCTTTACACGACGGAAGACTTTGAAAACCATTTGCATCATGTCAAAGATTTTGACAGTCATGTGTGCTGCTATATCGTCCATGTGTTTCAAGCGAGGGAGCCAGTGACGAATCATGTCCATCATGTATCCCACTGTCGGTAGTTCTATGGGTGGCTTGAAATATGGGTAATTTAACCAGTCCTAGCACTGCTTGTTGTTTTGCACTTTAATAGCAAATGTTGTCCAGGAGCGGCGACGTGGCACTGGTCCCCAACATGGGTTGTATTTCAAACGTAGTAGTGCCTTTACCCAAGTACTCATCATCTTAGGATATTCTTGTAAAAGATCTTTACACCAATCTGGTTGATAAATCTCTCCTTGCTACGCATCCAATGGCAAATCATTAGGCTCAAACTGAGTAGCGTGAGATGGTTTCTTGCATGTTTCTTTCTCTATGGCCAACTGATACTCGGCCATTAGCATAAAATACGGTTTGTACTGTAGCTCATGCCCTGATATGTATCTGCGAGGGGCCAAGTGAGCGAAGTAGGGCGACTGTAAAATTCTTTCCTCAATCATTGCCATTGCGTGCAGCTGCGCCTCTATTCGTGCTGAGTGGGTGGTTCCAAGCTCTTCAATTGTCTTCATCCATGTGGGGGTTGGAAGTTCATAATTCATCTGGCCTTTAGCCGTGATGTGTCCGCCTGGGATGGGTTGTGGCTCATAGGCTTCTTCAAAGGTTTCTTCCACCGAAATGGTTACATTTTCTTCATCGACTGGGAGGTCCGATGGGGAGTCTCGTCTTGGGGGTGCTTCATAGACTGCGATTCGTGATTCAAGATTTGATACCTGGACCCGTAAGGCATTGAGTTCCTCTAAGATCTCAGGAGAAGGGTCCGCAGGAGCTGGTAATCCTTGTGTTGCTGGTAGTCCTTGTGTTGCAGGTGCTCTGAGCTAGAGTATTTTATGATCTTCTTTCAGCTTCTGATATTCTTCGTTCATTCGATCGTATTCATCGAGCAATCTGATGTGATCATCGAGTAACATTTTCATTGATTCGGAGGGCACTACTTTGAACCGGCTAGGACTTAATGGTTGGTCTGGGTGATCGAGAGCAGCTTCTAAATTTTCTATGTTCTGCTCTTGTAGCCGCTGGTTCTCTTCCTTTGCTGCTGCTAGGTGTCTTCTGAGTAAACCCATGTTTAGTGTAAGCGTCGCATTGCGAACTGTCTGGGCCCTTAACAAATTTTCAAGATCGACAGTGGCCTCCTTGGCTTTCTCTTCACTTTCTACTTCCAATTTGTGGTATGCCTCACGTAATTCTTGGTACCGAGTATTCAATGATGCATTCTCAATCGACAATGAATTAAGCTGCGACTGCAAATCGTTGGTTGTCCTCTGCAGCTGCTGATAATTATTTCCAAGAGATGTGAACTCATCTCTTACTTGCGTCATACACGTGAACATCTGTCAAAATGCTATGTCTATGGTGGGTGATAATATTAATGGTGTGCTAAGTGAAGATGCAGTGGGTGTAGATGCAAAGGGAACGGGGAATGGGGGTGGGAACATGGATGTTGTGGTGATTACAGTGGAAAATTGTGATGTGCTTAAATATTGTGGTGCCACAATTGAAGTGAGTGGAGGTGCAGTGGGGGGTGATATATCCATATCGCTGGATGTGGTGTCGAGTGTTGTGACTATGAATAGTGGTGTGATCGTGGGTAAATGTATCGGTGTAAATACAGGGTTTACAAAGGTGGACGAGTAATTTACAGAGGGGTTGTGTTGGACGGCTTGGTGGAAAGGGGAAAGAGGGGTTACAGTGGGTCGGGGAGGTGAGACTGGGGAGAAGGTTAATGGAGGTGGGAATGGGAAAGGGGTCTTAGAGGTGTGGGGAAGGATGGAAAAGATGAATGGAGAAATGTGTTGGATAGAAAGGTGGATGTGTTAGGTGGTAGACTAGGTTGAGTGGGTGCGGGAATTTTGGGATGAATGGGCATAAGGACGACTTCTGCTACTCCACCGGAGAAGGAAGATGTCGTTTTGGGAGAAGGAAGGTGAATAGGGGAGGCTGGATGGATGGGAGGTGAAGGAGGAGCATTTGGGGTGACAAGTACTTCGGTACTGTGGAGGTATGTACAGTAGTAGCACGGGGTGGGAAATCTACGAGAATGGCTTCTTCTACCAAAGAGCCTTCAGGGACAAGACGTGCTTCCCTCACCTGTTCTGAAGACTCACCGCTGGTGGGTACCTGAATGTATTCACCAGGTTTGGTTAGTAAGCGGATTCTACGGGGGTCATACTGCGGTAGCGGTTTTCTCAGCAAATATCTTAAGGCTTCAATGCGTCCAACTGATTTGACAAGCTCTCTGAAACCTCTGATGTATACTTCTTTGAACCCGCCCAAGACAAGCTCCTGTTCTATAAGTGTTTGGCTCTCTTCGTCAGTCAATTTCTTGCGCACCCAAACCTTTTCCATAGTACGGTATAAATTTTTAATGGCCAGTGTATAAGCTGCTGCTTCGAAGGTTTCTTCTTCGTGTGTGCTCGTGTCACCTTGGGTGTCGGTTTGTTGTCCTTGTTCGTCTGTTTGCACATGTTCTTGGGATTCATGAGTTCCCTGACTGGCTTCATCATCGCCTTCATCTTTGTCGGTTTCTGTTCTTTCTTCCTCGGAACTAGACACTACTTGTCCTTGTGGTTGATCTCGCGGTGTGGTAGGGTAGCTGGGCCTTTCATATTCCTGACAGAAGATATGGCCTTCTGAAAACTGAAATTCACTTGAAAATACGTCCTGCATCTCAAAATCAAATGTGGTGCCTGCTTGTTCTGTTTCTAAATGGGGTATCGGGAAAGAGAAAGCTTCCGCACCAATAGTGGTGGGAACTTCTGTTGTAGTGCTGGTAGGTCCTGGAACTGTGGCTGCTTGAGGAGCAACTGTGCTGGTAGTGCCCTCCGTTACAACTGGTCTTGATAACCGTATACGAATAGGTTGTACTGTGGGAGTGGCTTCTATCGGAGACTGCTCTGGAGATGGTTGTGGTGAGGGTGATTCTGGCACCTGAAGGCAGGGGATAGTTCCTCTCATTCGCTTTCCTATCCTTCCTTTGCTGGGCTTCCTAGCTTTCTTTGTTGTTCCCTTGAAGGCTTTCAGCTCCTCACTTGTCATTGCTCGCTCGATAGGTAAATTGTAGGCCAAACACATATATACAATGCGCATGAGGGTGCAACATCCATTGATGACCTTCTTTCTTTCCCATCTCTGTTGTGCTAAATACATCTGATCAATGATCCAGCTAGCTAGATCAACTGTCTGGGGTCCCATACATGATAAATACAAACCGAACCATATTTGTTTGTGAGGCATTGTGAATCTGTCCTGAGCGGGGACGCAAAATGCTGCATACATATCCGTAGTGGCTTTGAAAGCTCAAGTGTGATCGCCAAAATCTCTTCCCACTTAGTGACGTCCCCACGTTTCATAGGGTCTGGAACTAACCTTTCTCGCTCTGTGGGCGTGTGGGTTCCATGAATCTTGATGGCAGCTCGAATCAGATCTTTAGAAAGATAAAATCTTTTATATGGTGGATCGTTCACTAAGGATGGTAGTATGAAGGTGCCTCGCAGGTCCGTTTTCTCCGAAGCTATCAAAGTAGTGATTAAGTAATAGCATCTGTAGAAGTCAGGTTTAGGCAAAGGGTCACTGAAATACTCTGTGAAGCTGGCTCTTGCCCAAACATGTGTTAAGTCTTGTGTGTTCTGTAGCCCTTCGAACTCTCTTGAGAGAAACTGATATTTGCCCTAGGTACGGTCATCAAAAGTCAAATTAGCCTCAAATATAAACTCAGCATCCGCCAATGGTCCTGCTAGACCTTGAAACCAATGAGAATTGCGATGAATCTTCTCAGTATAGCCTCGAGGAGGATCGTCAATAGGCATGGGTCCTGGGAAACCTTGAAATTCTGGCAGTGGAGCCATCGGATGGGACTCTGCGAGTAAAATACCGAGAGGTGCTACAGGTGCGCTGGGGCCTGCTTCTGATGGTCCTTCTTCGGTTTGCATGATGATTGTCGTGCTAATGGAAAAGATCTGCTACAAAAGATTAGCACATTAGTATGGAAATTAATTATCATCCCATTAAGGTGAGACCGCAATCCCTTTCCATAGCCGATGTGTAACCCGTGTAGCCAAGTGTTGTGATGTGATTGATGCAATGCTTCTTGCAGAACTAGTGCAGGTCTCTAGACACCTATATGTTTTCAGATATTGCATGCAGTTCTTTGATGAGATGTTATTACAGGTGATGTTGGGTTATAGTGTGTGGATTTATACAAGGTTCAGTCATGAATGAGTTATTACAAGGTTGTAGATTAGTCGGGGTGTTAGTTATGTTAGACAAGGGGTTAGGAGAAGACTTCTAGATACGTTTCGGTATCCACTTCCTAAGAGTTTGTGATCGGGTGATAGGTCTCTGCGGAAGGACAAAAGATGATATCGGATTTGGTGGTATGGAGGGTTGAAAAGATTTCTGAGGATTATATATTACAGGGCTTGAGGGTTGAGCTATAATACACTGTTTGGGTACCCAAATTTGCGTGGGTGTGGGTCTGTTTATAAGGTACTTCTTGGCAATCCAAATTTGTCGAATGTTCGAACTTGTAGAAGAAGGTCAAGGGGATGTTGGATACTGATGCTGCTTCTGCCTTGACTTCTTCTTATCAATGTCTGCGTTGTTGAAATCAGTCGGTGCTTTCTGTTCTTTTGGCACCCATATTTGTCTTGTGCCGCTTGCTTTGTGATGCTGACACTGCTTTCCTCTTTGTGTTGTCTGATGTTGTCGTCGGTCTGGGTTCCTTCGTTGTGGTTGACTCCTTTGTGGTTGAAGTTGAGAGGTCGGATGGACACTTTGCTTTGGAAAAGAAGGGACGTCCAACACTTGCAAAACCTACCCATTAGGAAGTGCTCCGTTTTGTACTTTTAATCTACGCCAGTCCGTAGTAAGTGTGGAAGGATGGGCACCGCAGGGTGTTTTGCCCATGTGGACGCTGATGAAGTCCACCTGACCGAGCGGTTGGGCAGTTGCCCCTTCTAATTTGCAGGAAGCCCAAGGGAAAATCTCCTGACGTCCTTCTGATTGACCGTTGTCCATCGCCCAGCTCACGTGGGTTGGTGTAGATGTAACGTGAATGATCTGACCAAAGATCTTCCGGTCTTCCGCCGCATGCATTTCATAGGGTCTATGGCTACAAACCTCAGTCGGAATGCCATTAGGGAAGTCAAGCGGTCGCTTCTGATGTAAGGTTCCAATCTGCAAGGAGCCTTGTCTAAGATTTAGGTCCAGTGACTGATCGTATAGCCAATCTTGGCCAAGGATTAGGGGTTCTATCAAGTCGTCGTCATGGAACACTAGTAGTTTCACTGTCAAGGTCACTTCGTTTATCAGGATAGGAAGGTCCACCTCACCCATGCAAGGGGTTTCCATGCCTCCTAGCCCTATGAGGTATGCCTCAATTGGCCGCATTTCTATTCCTGAATCCTTATAGTGGGACCATCTAATCGCACTAGTCGCAGCACCTGAATCAATTAAAGCCCTGAGCTCTTGGCAAGGGTTGCCGTGCTCTAGCCTGACTATAATGAATGGTCTCCTGTCCACTATGCTAGGATGAGTGCTTGATTTTACTTGACACATGGCTATGGGATATCTGGGTTATGTTTCGAGATGATTATAATGTTCTCTCCCTAGTCCCTGTCTTCTTAGCTTCATGTGCTTAATGCGTTCTATAGCTTCTGCCTGAGCTTCAGCTCGTATTCTATTTTCTTCCTCCTTACGCTTCTTTGCCAACGTGAGTCGTCTAAGCATATCCTCAGTAAGAGGTTCTTGTTATAGCCTGACTCTACAGCCACTAATGTAATTAAGCATTATGTCTCCTTCTAAGGTGGCTAATTGTACTGCTCCACTTGTCGAGATTCTGTTAATGATCATAGGTCCATAACCTCGCTTTTCTAACTTCCATGCGTGTTGCTTCAGCGTATATACTAGAACTAAATCTCCTTCTTTCAAGCCTTTATCTTTTACATGTGCATCAAAATATGCTTTCTGTCGCTTCTTAGCTGTGTATATTCCTGTTGCTGCTTTCAGCCTGGTTTCTCCTAATCGTTCCAAGTCCATTATTCTCGCTGATAATTCATGGCCGGTCCACTGATGTTCTTGTGCAACCTTAAGGGTCGGTATCAAGAAGTCCAAAGGAAGCAGAACATTCTGACCAAAAACAATCTGAAAGGGAGTTGCATTGAGTACGGTCTTGTAGGCCACTCGATATGCCCAAACAGCATGGTGTAACTGTTTGTCCCAATCTGAATGTTTGTTGTTCACGAGTTTCGTCAGTACGTTACAAAGGATCTTGTTAGTGCTTTCAGCCTGACCATTGGCCTGAGGATGATATGGTGCGGATTTCTTATGAATCACCATAAAATCCTGTAACAAATATTCAATGACTTGGTTTAGAAAGTGAGTTCCTCGATCGCTCACTAACTCTATAGGCAATCCATATCTCGTAAAGACATTTTCAAATAAGAATTTTGCAGTCGTGTGTGCATCATTCTTTTTCGTGGCTTTTGCCTCTTCCCATTTGGTGAGATAATCTGTGGCAACAATAATGTATTCCGCATGTGTACCTTTTGCAGGGGGGTTAATGGGTCCTACAAAGTCTATACCCCATTTAGAAAATGCAAGTCTGCCCATCATGGGTTTCAATGGAATTTCATCTCTGCGAGTAGGAAATTGAGTTCTTTGGCACACATCACATCTCTTTACATAGGTATGTGCATCCATGTGAAGAGTGGGCCACCATAATCCTGCAAAGAGGATGGCTTTGATTATCCTATCTGGTCCAAAATGATCTCCTGCAACACCTTGGTGTGCAGTCTCTAGTACGCTCAGATAATCGCTTTCATGAATACATTGTCTTAGGTATCCATCTCGTCCTCGTTTGTATAGATTATCGCCAGAAAGTGAATAGTCTTGAGCTTCCTGCTCTAGACTGCGTTGTCGTGCTAAAGTCATTCCTTGAGGGAATGTTTTCGTCCTCAAGTACGTCACTAAAGGTTCACTCCAGTCTGGTGTGAGAGACACGTGATATAGTGTAGCATGTTCTACTGGTGGTCTTTCACAACAAACATGGCATTCTTTACACAACTTGTAGACATCTGCTTCCATCGTGGGCCAGTATAATCCTAGTCTATGCAGAGTCTGTAATGTACGATGTTTCGAATGATGTTGCTTTAATGCACCTACATGTGCTAATTGCAACCAATTCGCATGTTCCGATTCATCTACACAACAAGCAAGAATCTTTTGATTATCCTATTTATATATGCTTCCTGCTATGATTTGGTATCTTTGAGACTTGGTAATCTCTCCTTCCTGGAGCTTTATCCTAGGATTTTTGGGTCCATACGTGAGAATAGGGACTATAGGCTTAGCCCATTCTGGTGCTATCTCAAGGTTAAACAAATATGCATCTGGTAAATCATCCACTACTCCTTGAGGAGCTTCTCCTGAGGTTAATCTTGAAAGGTGGTCAGCTCTGAGATGTGTCTTTCCTTTCCTAACTACGACTTCAAAATCATACTCCATGAGTAATAGAAACCAACGTATTAATCGTCCCGTGTTACATGGCTTGTTGACTAAGTACAGTAATGCTTGATGATCTGTAAAGAATTTGAACTTATTTGCCAACAAATAGTGCCTGAACTTCTTTACTGTGTAGATCATCCCTAATCCTTCTCGTTCCGTAGTGGTGTAATTTCTTTCTGCTGCGTTCAATTGTCTACTCGCGTAAGCTATGGGGAGGTCTATATTACCTTCATTCGTGGGTTGTGCTAACACACATCCTATGGCATAGTTGGATGCATCCACATGTACATGGAATGGCTTACTCCAATCTGGGGTTGTCAATATAGGTGCTGAGCACAAACGTCGTTTAAGTTCGTTGAATGAATTCTCACATTCATCTGTCCATTCAAAATGGGTCAAAAGAGAGTACAAAGGCTTGGCTATGATTGCATACATGTGTATGAATCGTCTATAATAACCGCAATGGCCAATAAATGCCTATACCTCTTTCACGTTAGTTGGTCTAGGTAATTCTGCAATTACTTTCACCTTTTCTTCGTCTGTAGAGATTCCATTCTTTGACACAATGTGTCCTAGAATTTTGCCTTGTCTGACCATGAAAACGCACTTTTCTGGGTTCAAACAAACCTGATATTCTTGACATTTGTCAAACACTTGCCTTAACTCTAGGATATGTGTCTGTCTGACATTCGAATGTGCACATAATTCATCGACATAAACTTCCAAATTCTTGCGTAAGAATTCCTTAAAAACATGACACATGAGTCGCTCGAAAGTGGCTGGTGCATTTGTGAGCCCAAAGGGCATCACACGAAATGCAAATATGCCCCATTCTGTGGCAAAAGCCGTCTTGTGTTGATCTTCTGGAGCAATGGCTACTTGATTATAGCCTGAGAAACCATTAAGAAAGCTGTAAACTTCCTTGCCCGCAACTCTTTCCAATAAGTGTTCTGTGATAGGAAGAGGATAACTATCTCTAATCGTGGCGGCATTAACTTTTTTAAGGTTAATACACACACACAATTTTCCATTCTTCTTGGGCACAACCACAATGGGGGATACCCATTCGGTATGCTCAATTTCGTAAATGAATCCTGCTTCTATCAAGCGACTTATCTCCTCTTTAATCTTCGCAGCGTAGTTATCATTGTATGTGTATGGTTTTTGTTTCGTGGGTTTTGCATCTGGAGTCATAGGGATTCTATGGGAACATATGTCTGGATCTACTCCTTTCAAATCTTTGTAACTCCAAGCGAAAACATCTCTATATTCGCGCAATAGAGCAACTAATTCTTCTTCTTCTTCATTCGTCAAATCATGCCCAATGTATGTACATTTCTCTTCTTCTCCTTCGATGGCTACTATGATTTTCTTGGTTTTCTCTCAGTTATCATATACCTCTCCAACTTCAGCTTTTCTAATAGGCATTCGTACCATTATTCTTCTATCTTCGATTTCATACTTCTTGAAGTTCTCGAGTACTTCAAATAAAGATTCTTCTGTTTCTGACATGGTTTCTTTCTTCTTTCTCTTCTTTCCTTCACTCTTGTCAGTCACTTGAGTGGCTATCCTCACATCATTCATAATTTCTTCGTGTGTCTGAGGATGAGTTTCTACTTCGTAAAAATATTCCTCTTCTGATGCAAAAGGTGAGTCCATAATAATTGACTCTAAATCGAAATCGCTCGCATGCTCAAATGCATCACTGTTAGGTTCACATTCTTCTAAAATTGAATCACACATGATTGGCTCTATCGTGAAAACTGAAATGTCATAGCCATCCTCGTCATAGTGGGGTGTCCATTGCTCTTCATTGATGGCTACATCCATGGTTGCTAGGATTTCTGCCCAACCATGGGGTTCGAATTCTTCATCTGGGAATACTACTGGTGCGTAAGCTGGGTCTTGAAGGGTTCATGGATGTTGTTCTGCACCTAAAGTCCTGGCTTCTAACCTTTCTTCCTCTTGTTTTGCTACCTTACATATCCATAAATGAGTGTCCTCGTGCAGCCATGAGGGATCTGACTCTAATGAGTGTACAGATTCTGTTTCTACTGGTGTCTTATGGATGGTATTCCATTGTATTGGGGGTACATCTCGATGTGAATAGTCTTTAAGATTGACTTTAGTAGTCACTCCTAAATGTTGCAAGTACAAAGAATTAGTTCCCCAATCTTGTACAATTTGCAACTGATGCATGAATGGTCATCCCAATATCATCTCATAAGCATGATTTTTCACAAAGTCACAAATGGCGAAGGTATGCTCAAACTCCACACCACAAGTGGTGAGAGATATGCCTTCTAGTAAGCCTAATGGTTTTTCTATGTGTCCATCAGCCATTTGTAGTTTCATCCTGGTACGTCTGAGTGCTGGCTTAGCCCAACGTTTCCATAAAGCTGTGGTAGCGATGGCTACTCCAGCTCCTGAATCTAAGATGGCTTTCGTGGTGTAGCCCTGATGGGTTATTGGAAGATACGTGTTACCTTCCTCTCCTTCACTTACATCTCCTATCTTTTCTACGGGTATCTCTGGTACCTTCTTGTGTGTTTCTATCTACTGTAGCAAGCTCAGGGAATTGATTTGCTACATGTTTCCACAGTTCAGGTTTAACCTTCAATAATTCCTCTAGAGTGAGGTTACATTGTACTTTGGTATTCTTGATCACTTCCGTGTTTCTAGGAATTACTGATTCTTCATTCCTCACTATTATCGTGGGTGCTCTCATACTAATAGACTTTGCTTCCCAAGGTCCTGTGAACTGAGGTAATTCTTGTAAAGAATTGGATTCAAAACCTGTGTGTTCACTCGGTTGTTCTTCCTCTACATCATCGTAAATAGAGGGGATATCTTGGGGAAATTGTTCCTGCAAGTCATCTATTTCTTGAATAGGAGGATGGGTTCCTTGTTCTTTTGTCCATTTCTCTTCTTGGATTTCTCTCAAAAATTCATGTGAGTACCTATGTATGGAAGACAGGTTGTCTTGACTTTCTGTATTGGGTACTTGAGACAGGGATGGTGCATTCCTTTCCTGTGTCTCTGGGACAGTAGGATTCCTATGCTGATCCCTTTTCTCTTTGCTTTCTATCAAGTATTCGAGCCTCTCCATTAGACATTGAAAGTGTAATTCAGGTTTTGCCATGTTATTCCAATTAAGATATCTAGAGGCTTCGAACAAAGCTTGTGCTAATTCTACCATCTTCATGCAAAGTTTAGTCCTCTCAATTTCTAAGTCTGCTCGAGGGTAGTTCTTACTCATTTCAGCTAATTGAGGTCCCTCTTTTAATCTAGCCTGATATGCACGAAACATCATGTCTAGATTTTCTGGTATGGGTTCTGCTAAAACTGATCTTGATTTTTGAGCTAGGTTCTCTTGATTCAAATCCTGTGAAGTCAATTCTAGGATTTTGGCTCTAGATTCCTTTAAACTTCCTTCCAACTCAATTATCCTTTTACTCCATTTTCTCTTGATCCTCTCTCTGGAATCTTTCCAAGATTTCATTTTTTTACTGCTAGATTCTGCAACTTCACTATTTCCGGCTATTTTCTCTTGATTAAGTTGTTGGTTCTGTAAGAGCGCCTGGGCTCTGGTTATAGCTTGGATAGGCACGTATGTAGGGTTGGATCCATCTGCATTGTGTACAATACCTATCACGTTGATCGGTGTCACATTTGAAGCGTTAATTGGGTTCTTAGGACAATCTTTGATTATGTGCTCTTTGCCACAATCGGCACAAAAGCCTTGGATGTTATAGTATTGTGATTGCCTTGCTATCGGAGGATGTGGACAATCCTTTATGAAGTGATCTCCTTGGCACCTAAAGCATGGTCCTCTAGGGCCCTGTGGTCTTTGCTGTCTCAATTGGGGCCGTGGGTTTGGGTTCGTGTACATCACATTAGCGTATTCGGGCTCCCAACTAGGTTCCACTGGTGGACTATCATAATGATATGTCTCCACGTGTTCTGGTGACTCCGTGTAATATGCGGGTGGACTATCTACATGAGTAGAGTCAAAACTGTTTGAGTTTGGGTCACTCTCTGTGATCAAAGGTGAAGAAGGCACTAAGGCCCTACTTGGGTTCTCTTCTGCAGCAGCGTATTTGACTGAGATGACATTCGCTGGTGGGGGTGGCTGCTGAGCTAAGACAGGTTGAGGTCTCTGTTGAGCCTGATATGGGTAGTTCTGAGGAGGCCTATAGTAATAAGGTTGGGCATTGTAATGGCCTTGATACCTACCTGGTTGTGCATATGCTTGCGGGTAGTTCTGTCTTACTGCTTGTTTGTTGTATGGGCAGTCTTGAGCCGTGTGATTTGTGTATCTTCTCTCAATTGTGCAGTACTGGCCACTAGGATTGGCTTGCGGTTGTGTTGCATTGGGGCACACGTTCGCCATGTGATCGCCACCACAGGTGTAACAACGCTTGTTTGTGGTTACCCTAGGCATCTGTTTACTAGAAACTCCTAGTTTCTGGGCCACTTTTTCTGCTAGGTCCTCTATCGAGTTAGACAATTTTGTGGATGCTAGAGAAGAACAGTCTGAGTCCTTATAGACCTTTGAGAGTTCCAACTCATCTCCTAAGTTATCCTCAATGTCTATACATATTCTTACACACTGCTCTAGCGTTCTGGGTTCTTTTAAGTACGCGTAGGAGCGTAGTTTAGAGCTCAACAAGCCGTCTAAAAACAATGACACTTGCTTGGCTTGTGAGGGTAGCTCTTGCATAGGACACCTCTCAACATATTGTCTAAACCTACATCCTGCGAGTCTAACTATTTCTTGAGGGGTTTGTTTGAAGCTATGAATCAACGAAGACGTGTCATGTCTGATCCCACTTTTAGAGAATTCAGTGATGAATGACTCTAAAAAGTGATGGATGTCTCTAAATTGCCTTTGTTGCAATGGTTGGAACCAAGTTAAAGCGGTATTCTTTAACGTTAGTCCAAATGCGTTGTATTGCGTGAACATGTCTTCGACTTGTTCTGCTCTTAGTACTTGCTTGAATTCTGCGACATGGTCATAGGGATCTCCTGTCCCATCAAAGTAATTTTTCATGGACTTCACTAACTAAGTGGGTCTTAGTATTCTTGCGTGTTCTCGTGGTCTTGGTAGAGGAAAATCATCTCTACCACATGGTATTCCATGATCTCTTTGTCTATCCGCTCTGTCCGTGTTTATGGTGGTTCTATCTCTTCCTATGGGATGATTGAAGCTTACTTCCGGTCTTTCTTTATTCTTCTCTCTTTGCATGCCATGGGCTGAGGATGTTCCAGCCCCTTGTTGGTTCACGTTTACGTTTGTTCGAGATGGAGGGAATATCAATTCACCTCTCCATGTGTACGTGTTTATAGCGTGGTCTGGCACCACAAATACTCTTTCTGAAGTTTCATCCACGTATACAACCTTTCCAGGTGTATCCGGGTCCTTAAATTCATAGATTATGATAGAGCCTACCTCACTAGGTTGTTCCGTTCTGTATCTCCAAAATGCTTCGTCAGTTTCTTTATTTACAAACAACTCTATGCTTCTGTTGTCCTGAGGGGTCCAATATGGAACTAGTACTCATGTCAGTACAGATTTCCCTCTAGGTGTTCTTGGTTCTTCTAATGGTTCCTTTCCTTGAGATCTCGCTTTCGTCTCTAATTGAATCACGCCAAACTCATTCGTATTGTTTGGCTGCATACTTAAGATGTACATCGTTCCTTCCTTGTCTATGTACGTGTCTCTCTCGAATTTCACCATTGGACGTTCCAATCCAATGGGTTGATGGGGGTTGTGCATTTGCACTACTTGTCTTCGCAAACCATCCTCATAGATGCGGGCACCTAATCGGTTGGTTCGAAGAAATTCTAATTGCGTTCTATAGGGTCCTTCAGGTTTTTCTAAATATGCAACATTTGACCCTCCTTCTGGTCTTTCTGTGCTAAATGCCATTTCAGATTCACTCGTATCTGAGCTCTCGTAGGGGTAATTAGTGTTCAATTGTTGAGCCCACGATCGTGCAGTAGTTCCTACACTTGCCTCTGGTGATCTAAGGCTTCATCGGTCTGACTTACCTATATGTTTGCCTGATCTAAGGTTCATTAATTTTCTTTCTTGCACACTCAGTACACGCTTAGATCGTCAATGATTCTTTGTTATTACTTTCTTGATTCTTTTTAAATTTCTTTAGATTCTTGTCTTAATGTATGCGTCAGGAATTCAACTTTCTGTGGTACTTTGAGTTCTCGTTCTGTCAGACTTAGGTTCTTTCCTTTAGGTTTTCGTATCACACACCTCTACTTTAGTCTTGAACTTGATAAATTTAATTCTCTTGAACTTGAGGCGTTCCTATCGTTGTTAATCCACAATGCTAACGTTTATCCTAAGCAAAAAATTGACTGAGGGGGTTGAGTAATCTTCCAACCTCGAGTCAGCTTTTTTTGTTGCTCTGATGCCCAAGAAGCCGTGCTTCCCAAGCTTCATGCCCTTCACTGCCTTACCTTGAATGCCTTTGATTGCCTTTGCTAGACCTGGAAAAATCCAATATTAGACCAATATCACAAATGGATGATCAAGCACTTGAGTTTATACACTTTTAAAGTCCCTTAACCTTTGGCAACTTCTCTTCCAAAGCCCCCTTTCTTTCCTAGCCCCCAACTATGTCCCCTTTCTTTCTAACGAGCTATTAAGCTCAAAAAACAGACTTCGGATGAAAAAGATATAACCGTTCAGGCCCTAGGGGGTGAAAACTCACAAACAGGTTTTTCTTCAAATATGAGCTAAGGGGTCTCCTATGAGGGCAATGATCCAAAAATTTTCAAAAAATAGCCTCAAAATTGGCCAAAAATTGAAACCCTAAAATTTTTGTTTGGGGTGAGCAATCGCGATGGTGTGAGATGATCGCGATGGTCTGGGACCGTCGCGATGGTCTAGGCGAACCGTCGCGATGGCGCGTGCGCGAACCATCACGATGGTCTGAAGTCCACGGTCGCGATGGTCTAAATGTGAGCAATCGCGATGGTCGGGATGAGGCATCGCGATGGTCCGATTGAGTGAACAATCGCGATGGCGTCAGTCAACGGTCAACATGAACCGTCGCGATGGTCCGAAGTGAACCATTGCGATGGTCACATATGCGATGGCGTGAGCCAATCGCGATGGTCCAAATTTTGAGTTGTCGCGATGATGTAAGGGTCTCGTCGCGATGGCGTGGCTAGTGAGCAATCGCGATGGTCTAGCTTGCCACGTGGCACTATCGAGGCGATGGCATGGGCCGATCGCGATGGCGTGGGGTCGACGGGATTGTTGTGATGGTCAAGGACCGTCGTGATGGTTCAAGTGAACCATCGCGATGGCGTGAGACCGTCGCGATGGTCCGGCCGAGCCGTCGCGATGGCGTGAGCCAATCGCGATGGTGTGACACAATCGCGATGGTCTGAGCCAATCGCGATGGTCCACCAAAGTGTGAATTTTTGAAATGCAACAATGGATTCCTAGAGGCGCAAGGGTCGCCTACACGCCCATGAACTCACTTATCTCAAATTCTTAACTTGGCAGACCATCGCGATGGTCTGACATAGTCGGCAATTTCTGACAGAAAGTGATTTTCTTACCTTTTTGCAGTCTTCTTGATGCACTGGAGCTCTGTACCTGCAAGAAAACTCAACAACACACAAGTACACACAAGCACAAAATCTCTCTCTCTCTCTCTCGCACATGCACAAATGAGGGGAAATGAGGAGAATGGGTGGATATGGTGAATTTTCTGATTTTTTTGGAGATGAAGATGATGATGCGGTGATGAAGATGGAGTGTGGGGGAGGTGAAAAACACTGAAAACTGACTAAAAACAACAAAAACGGAAATTTTTACCTTCCAACGCCACTTCTTGCTATACTCTTACCATCACACATTCGTCCTAGACTCGATCCCCGGCAACAGCGCCAAATTTGGTGTTGCTCTAGCACAATGGTGAGAACCACGTTAAGAAGCTCCACCTCCTTAATGTCAATATGTGGAAGAGATAGGAGTAATATGAAGATCGTGAATGTGAGATGAAGTGAGAGTGAAGGTGAGAAGCATAGAGATGCACACACACATACACACACACTACGAAGAGACAAGCAAGACACAATGGAAGGTGAGAAATCAACTCTATTACTCAAGAACACTCTTACAAGCTCAAAATAGCTCTAAGCTCACACTAACCAACACTAAGTCACCTCAAAAATGATCTCTCTAGCTCTTTTTATAGATTCTAGACTAGTTTTGACCGGTTTCACATATAGTGACCGGCATAGTTAAAAAATAGGTCCTAAGTGCTATTTGAAGGGGTAAACGGTGTCTAAAAATAACCAAAATTGATACGCTCATTCTACCTAAGCTCCTCAAGCTCGAGGAATCCTCGGCTTGCACAAAATGGAGCTATGAATTATAAAAAGGGTCTTTTCTATGTTACATATGTTACAATAGTGATGAAAATCATTGTTGGAGGTTTTTTGAAGAATATTTATAAAACATAATCTTTGAAAAATTGATTCGACTGACTCCCTGCTCTGCCTTTACATGCTTCCGCGTCTTCTATGCCTCTAACTACTGCCAACATATGCTCTTAACTGGTCTGCAGTCTGATTCCTTTCTAGTAACTGCAGAGCATTTTCTTCTCTCCTTTGATGTACTTCTAGTAGCCTTTTCCCATCAAGAATTTCGTCATTCTGAATCTCCAAGCATGGAAGTTGTTCTTGTCCAGCTTATCGCTCATAAGCTGACTCATTCCATCTGCATTTGCCATTTCTGCAACAATTCACAACATTGCAAAACACTACAAGTAGCACTTCTGCTTGAACACTGTCGCACTATGACGTGACAGTTCGGTCTCAGAAAAACATAGTTTTCGTGTATCAACAGTAGACGGAATCGCTTGAAATTCTGGATCAGGGATATATGAGTGTCGTCGAACACAAGGCAAGTTATAGTTTCTGAAATTGACCTAGTTTTTCTCTGGGCCCCACCTTGCACGCTCGAAACAAAGGTTGAGATGGCTCCGATTTTCTACCTTCACGCCAATTTTCGTAGCAAACAGAGGCCGTTTGTGAAATCAAATTTTCTCCAGGCCTTGCTACGTAGTCTTCACCATCGTACACACTCTCACTCTCAAGGAGAAGCACACACACAGATTGAGGCAAGGAAGAATGATCTTCTTCTTCTTCTTCTATTACATAAAAAGGAATGTACAAGAATGACCTAAAACAAGAATACAACAAGTGCAATATATAAAGATTAGTACATAAGAAAAAACTAATGTTTGCGAATGAGTGAGCTACCAAGAAACAAATGTGCCATCACTCTCGGTAGATAAATCTAATAAAGCTCAATGAAGTATCCTTGACATATACCGGTGTGACCACTATACATGTCAGAGAAACGAAAAACTGGTACGTGTCATCCTGGATCATCACATGTTGAGCTTTATATCTCAACAAAGGCGCATCTTCCACAAAAATAACATCATGGCTAACCAAAATGCATTTAGTTTATGAATGATACAGATGATAGCATTTGCTTTCAAAATTGTACCCAAGCAAAAATACATTTTACTGCTTTATCATCCAATTTCCTATAATGTTGTTTAGGCACTAATGCATATGTCAGACAGCCAAAAACATGCAGATGAGCAACTGATTGCGTGTGACCATGCCAAGCCTCATATCGAGTGATAGACTATAGTGCTTTAGTGGGACACCTGTTAAGTACATGTGTTGCACACATGACAACCTCAAGCCAGAAACTATAAAACCTAACTCTTGACCATACACCTCGCCATCTCCATGAGTGACATGTTCTTCCATTTAGAAAATCCATTCAATTGAGTTGTATACAGCATTGTACACTGATGTTTTATCCCACATTCAACCAGAAATGCATTAAAGTCAGAAGACATATATTCCCCCCCTTTGATCAAAATGGAGGGTGTCCGTTTTACATGCCCACAAATTTTCAGCCAAAACCAAAAACTTTTTGAAGTACATAATAACTTTGGACTTTGATTTCAATGGATATACCCATGTATGCTTGGAAAAATCATCAATGAAATTCACAAAGTATAAGATAATTTCCAAAAGAGGGTGTCTGCATAGGACCACAGACATCACTGTGAACAATTTGCAATTTCTGAGTAGCTCAAACTACACCATCTTTTGGAAAGGAGGAACACTACATTTTTTTCCAAAATATAGCCTTCATAGACATGTTTTTGGGTGCCTCAAGTTTGGGCAAAAAAATCACCATTTCAGATTTTTGTAGGCATAGCAAACTAGCAAAATTCATATAACCAAAGCATGCATACCAAAGCTTTGCATCTGACATAGTGTGAGAATCATGTATTGCACATACTGAATTATTCACAGATCTTTCATAGTCTATGAGCCTATAGAGCCCACGACATAAAATACTAGAAGCTATAATCATGTCTCCATTTGACAGATCATGAACTATACATCTGTCATCAACAAATTTGACAACCAAGCCGATCTTGGATAATGCAGAAACTGATAACATATTTTTCTTGATCCCTAGCACAAATAGAGCATCTGACAATGTGAGAGAACTACCATCAGTAGTGGTTAGAATGATCTTACCAACTCCCATAACACGATAAGAGGAGTTTTTGGCGCATGTGATAGTATTCCCTATAGGGCTAGACTCAAGTGAAGTGAAGAAACTGCACTGTTAGGTAATATGTTTGGTTGCCCCACTATCAAAGTACCAAACATATGAGTCTACTGCAGACATACTCTGCTAATGAGAAGATTGATCAAAACTACAAATAGTATTAAATGCCCATTGCAAGATCATGACCACCACATGCTAGAGAGATGACTCTCCTCCCAACCAAATGCCTCTATATATAGCTCTCCAGGGGACTACCTTCTTGGGAAGGTGGATACTAACTATCCATGTGTCCGCCATGTAATTGCATGTGCTCCAAGTGTCCCAGTTAACTCAAGTTAACTCAAGTGGATGCTTCTAGAAGGCTCTGGATCTCCTTGGGCAAAAAAATCTTCCCATGTCTCCCATGGGGATTGAACCCAAGACCTCCTCCTTCACATCCTTGAGACTTAACCACTAAGCTAAGTGGATCACTTGTTCACAAGAGCACAAGACCTCGTAGTAAGTCTAAACTCGAGATCTTTGGTCATATACAAGGATGACCAAATGATGTCCGATTTTAGATCCGTCTGAACTGATTGGACTCTTAGATCATAGACTTACTTTATTACACCCATTCTTCATTCTACACAAGATTAACACACTCTATTTTTAGTGTAGAGGCCTTTGCAACAGCCATTCCCACCTCTTTTTCTTTGCCTCTTTTGCAGCTAGTGTTGGACAGCTCTTAATGACATGATTATTTCCTTTATAGTATTTGCAAAACAATTTCTACTTCTCTGATTTCTTCTCATTTTTTTCTTCCTTCTTCGAATGTGCAACATTTGCAGTTTTCTGCTTACTAATAGATGAGCTCCATTTACTTTTGCCCTTCTAACTAGCCAAGAAATCTTGATGCGCAACATGCATAATAGACTTGTTTTGCCTAAATTGATCTTCCTGCAACATAACATAAACTAACTCTTCAAATGTTAAGGCATTTGGATTGCCTTTCATCATCAAATAAAGAGCAAAAGCAAAACTCTGATATGAGTCAAGAAGACCATTGAAAACAGTTTGCACAAGTGAACTATCATGAAGAACTTCATCAACAGAAATCAATTATTTCTTCAAATCTTTGATCTTTGTGAGAAAACTATCCATAGAACCACCTTCATTCATGTGCTCACTCTCCAACTGTTTTTAGAGGCAAGCAACACGAGCCTCATTCCTAGCGTGCTACAATCTGGTAATTGTATCCCAAGCATCCTTAGCTATTCTACAAGAGCGAATGTGAGGAATAATGGCATGTTTGACAGACAAAGCTATCAATGCATGTGTCTGAGCATCTCTGCCAAAAAATTTGCTCTGTAGTAGGTGCAATAGGAATTGCATCATGAACAGGAATCTGCAGAATATCACCATCTTCAATGCCATCTACATCAGGTGCAGTACTTATATTTGCAAGTGTAATAGGACGTTTTTCAACACCCTACACAATATTCCACAGCCCTTTTGTGACCAATACATGATGCATCATATAAGCACAGAATGGGTAATTCATACCATCCAACTTATCCTCAACAACCAACATACAGAATACATCACTCCTTTCAGCCACTGCCGCTCGCTAAAATACCTTGATGCAGAAAATTGTCTGTATCTCAAAAAGTTGAACAGAACTACCCTGTCATGTTCCGCTAAAACTGTAGCACGCTTTGAGATGCTTATACTAGCGAACCAAAACTTGTATATATCTTTGGCATAAAAAGATCAAATTGCTTGCACAAGTAGTGTGATAGTGAATTCGGAGGTGGAAAGGAGCTCAGATCATGATTTGGGCACCAGAACGTGAAGCCATTTTGATCCCCAAATCACCATGAGTATGCACAACAAATTTCGTGCGATTCTAAGACTGTGAGCATAGGAGTGTCGATGATGCCCTAGATGAAGCGGCGACCTTCTTTGATACCAATTGTTGGACTTAGACATCTGCGAAAGCACATGAACATCACAAGGAAGAAGGAGAAGATTGGAGCACAACACACATTACTAAATGTATTACCACTAGAATATACAAAGATAAGTAACCCATTAGAGCTATAGGCTTATATACAAACCGGGGGAAAAAGCCCTCCTAACGAGGGAAAAAAGGGTCCCAACGGTCCTAGTGTGTTCACACACATCACTACCTAAATATATCAACATCTTGACGGCTTCATAAAGTATTGTTCCTCAATCATTTTGAGGATTTGAAGGAATTGGTTCAGTAAGATTTGTTTCTCTTGGCAAAGCTTTGGTAATCTTCAAGGTTAGTATATGTAACTATCTAGGGTACAAACCAAAGTCCGCCCTCAAGATATTTAGTATTGATTCTCTTTGGAAGAACTTGCAAAGCTAAGATAAACAAAGAATTTAGGTAGAGACCTAGAAGAATGGCCAAATAATTCCACTTCCTAAAGTCATCATTGAGGTCTTTGTATCTAATTCTTGAAGATCTTAGATTTTATAGAAAGATTAAACCATGCAAGGAAAAAGAAATGTTCTATGAGTTAATCTATAATAATAATAATAATAATAATAAAATAATAATAATAATAATAATAATAATAATAATAATAATAATAAAACAAGATCTCGACAAGGATTCAACAGTAGGATATGAACGTTCAAAATTGAGTGTATTATCTATCATTTAGAATACTTCAACCTTATGGTTAATATAAGTCCACCTAACTTGCCAGAGAATGTGAAGATAATATTTTTCCTCATTATTGAGCATGTTTTGGTAGGGGCTCTAGAGAACCGCTTTGCTAAGTTCATAACTTTCACTAAGTCCTACCATATACAAATAAAGTATATTTGTATTTGAAAAGGACTACAAAAGAATAAGTCAAGCATAGGACATTTACAGATTCCTCTCCCTTCTTTTAAAAGTGGAAGATGAATTTAGGTTTTGGTCCTTTTAGGATAGAGATAAGTTCCAAAGGGAAACAATCAAGCTAAGATCACCATATAAGTCCACCCATTTCACTAGTCCATGGGTATGAGGCATGCAAGTACATTGAATTGGATAGAGAAAAGTGACTTGGGAAGGGATTTTGATTCTTTTTCTTTCAGATTGAAAAAGGCAGTAGCCCTTAATTGAAAGAAATGAATCTAAAGAGAGAGAAGACCATGCTCATAGCATAGATCATGTTGCATGGCAGAATACTCCACATATGATACTTCTACTCATTTTTGAGAATGAAAATGCTTTAAGGAAGGAAGACTGTTGTATAATTCACAAATTTAGAAGGTTAAATATATGGATTCTAAAGGTTTGAATATCATGTATATTTACATTGGTTTAAACCTTGAATTACCCTTGGAACATGCCTTGAGCCTAGGGTTTAAACTTTGGTTACAACCCTTGGGGTATTTATCCATAGGAGCTCGCTATTGAAGGGTTGTGAGCCTTAGGCTTGATTTATCCTAAGGTGTGGGAACCTTAGCCTTGGGAGAAGCTGTTCTAAGTGCAACATTGGGTATGCATGAGAGAAGAATCGTCATTTGATTTCGAAGGTATGTGATAGACCTTGGGAAATTAGAGGGCATGTGATCACCCTTGGGAAAAGTGCCCGCATGAGGGCGAATTGGCCAAACGCAAGGACATGAACCCCCTTGGCCTAGAGGTAAATATATGGGTGGAGTTTGATGGGTGGATACATAGTCTCTTTTAGGATGTGGTCTTGTTAGATTTTTGGTTTCTTGCTAGTTAGATTTATAGGTAGAATCTATTGTTACACAACAGTAACTGTATCATATATAAGATTACTGATTAATGTTATAAACCATTAGACAATGTAGAATTTCAATTGCATGATAGCTTTTTAATTTGCTCTATAATTGTTGTATTAGGCTTACAAGTTCATTTAGAGTGTCTTTTCACACACGTCTATCACATGTTTTTGTTAGATTTTCTAGTTAATCCATGTAGACCTTCTCCTATCATTCACCATATATAACGTAAGAATTACTCACAATCATTTGAAAGAATTTGCAACCTTTTGCAATGCCATTATAATGGTTCCTCTTATTAAAAGTTTTTCTCCTCAATAGTAGATATATAATTCATAACAAAATCTATACCATATTTTGTGCATAAATTTTGGAATTAATCATCTTCTGTAGTGACCAACTGAACCATCCAATTTTCTCTTTACTTTATAAAACCATTTTGTTGCCAAGTTTATTCTCTTGTAATCATGGTTATGGTAATGATTGTAGATATGGTTATGATTCTATTTATGTTTATGGTTATGATTATAGTTATGATTATAGTAATATGGTTATGGTTATGAAAATGGTTTATTTCATATGAATTTTATCTTTGTTGTTGTGTAGCATACGTTTACAATCATGATTGATGTGTAGTTTATGAAACTTATGTTTGAGGTTATGGTTATGAACGTACATCAGGGGATGACTATGAATTTTCATATTACATGCATCAAAAATTTGTTCATGAGGCTTGTGTCTATGTTTATGATTTTGTGGATAACATCATGCAGGTTGCGGTGTGTGCTAAGGATATGTGAGAGAGAGAGAAACAACTGTGTTGTGTAGTGCACAATGTTAATTACAATACTTTCTTTGCCCAAGAATCTATGCCCAATTACAATACTTTCTTTGCCCAAGAATCTATGGCCTTCCTTGTACAGTTGTAATTTCAAAGTTAAAGTCCGGGGAGTAGGCTTCGGCCGAACCTCCATTTAAAAAAAAAAATCTTTCCTTCTCGCAGCACTTTTAAGCGTTCCGCTTGGTGTGTAGGTGAAAAATATAGAGAGGATTTGAAGGGTATTTATCATTTTGAGGGATTACGTCTAGCGAGCCAGTCGAGGAGCTCGTGTAACTGCGTGCGCACGAACAGAGAGTTTCAACTGGGTGATACGTTCCTTCCTGTAGAAGACCAGAAGACTTGTTAAGCTCTTTTGTTTCTTCTTAAGCTTACTTTCAGTCAGCTTCATCAAGCTGGTGATGTGAAAATTTCAGCATACTATTTACATTCGACAGCAGCGTTTCCGCTTGTGCTGGATAAGCTGTACAATTTTTTTTCAAGTAACGACATGGTACCTGTTTCCGTTACAGTAATGAAAGGCGGCCTGCAGATGCGAATCTAGTCATCAGATTTTTCCACAATTGATTTGTCTCACGAATGACCTTAAGCGCGTAAATCTGATGCATGAAAAGGAAGTACATTTTGCTTTAAACATCTTGACGCACATCTTCTTCTGCTAAAACACAGGCATTACGACTAGAAACACGGTCCCTATATGACCGTTCGTCGATGAGAAGGAACATTTTGCTTTAAACATCTCGACGCACATCTTCTTTTGGTAAAACACATGCGTTGCAACTAAAAACACGTTCCCTGTATGACCGTTCGTGCAGGATCTCCTAAACTTAATATCGCGGATTTCTTTTAGATACTGTACGTAACATCGGTAAGCAACATCACTGCAAGAAGATGTCTGAAAATACAATCTAAGATGAACGCAGAAATCTCCGAGCAAGAAGATGTCTGAAATACAATCTAGGATGAAGGCAGAGATCTCCCAGTCTTATTCATCGTCTAGCTGCTAATAAACAGGCATTCCGATGCAATATTACCATTCGTGGATTTCCATGAATTTAGTACAGACCAAATCTGTCGAGCATACCTTCCCTACTGCCTTATTATCGAATCCAAATTTGTTGGCGGGCTTGCCATCTGGAATTTTGTAATCTCTGTACCAGTCTCGAATCGCTCGTAACGTTCCCTGTGGCAAAAGTCATCGGCAATCTAGATCAGAGTGCATTTGTATATCGACTAATTCCTTGTTTAACGAGTAAAGAGGATGAGTGCTACTCGATTAATGGCTGTCAATAACAATGGACAAGAGTTTCTTACTGGAAAGTATTTTTCGACATCTTTTTCATCATTAACAAGTGCTGCCTTCGGATCATCAGCAGATATTACAATAATTTTCCAATCCAATTCACCGTCATCAATCAGTGCAAAGGCGGCCAGTGGCTTCACTTTCATAACCTCACCTATTATCGCGCTTCTTTGCCCAATTTCAACAACGTCCACTGTTGGGAAGAAAAAGCAAAAACAGAAATGTGAATGGCCAATCCTGAGAATAGCACAGATACGTTCTCAGAATTATTCCCTATGTGAAAAGGAGTACATCGCTTCCAAATAAACAAGAAAACTGTCAATTATCTGTGCATCTAAGCCATCAACGATTAACTGACCAGGCATAGTAGAAACCCCGAAAGCTTCTCATGATCGTAGTTTATCATTAAGATAGTACATACAATGAAGTTGCAGAGAAACGCACATCCTTCCGTGTTTGATAAGCATACCTGGGTCATTGTCTCCAAAAGCACCACCAATTTCTGCATTGGAATACGATGGATCTTCCCAGGTTTGTGGAAAAAACCCATAATTCCATTGTATCTTATTCCTACGAGAAGCCGGACAATGCAGTTAAACAAAATCACGTGTGTTTCGAAATCATTTGCTACAAAGAACTCTTTGAGCAGATAGCTATATTAAGAGAAACAGTCAACAAGCCGCAAGGTAGTGTAGCCGCACGGGTAACAAAGAGCTTACGGAAGATAGCGCAGCTTTCCGTTCTTAGTATCCTGTTTGATGGGCGTGTAAGGCTCATCAGTCGCAGCCTCCATCTTGGCGCTGGTGTATTTGGGAATCTCAACGACAAAGTTTAACAATCCATTTCCCGCAGACAACGGAATGTCATGCCACGGAGAGACCTGTAGTCAGACAATTCTCGAATCAATCAAAAGAAGTTTTCGTTGACTGCAGTACGGAAACACGTTCCTACGACCCACTCGTCATTATTGTGCGGTATTTTTCCCATCCATCTGTCTGTGACCATTTGTGTGTGTCTGGGTGACGGTGTATATCACCGTGGTCTGTGTGCGTGTGCGCGCGCGTGCATGCGATTGTTTGTTTGTGTTAGAGAGAGAGAGAGGACCTTTTTTTCCGTATGATCGAAGAAGAAGGCTCGATATTCGAGGCTTCCAGGCTTTCCTTGTTCTCGAATCACATAACGAGAAGGAGAATTCATGGCAACGTAGACAAGAAACCTGTAATCACATAAGGAGAGGAGAAGGAGAATTCATGACAATGTAGCCAGGAAGCCGACCGAAAGAGCAGACAAGATGTCAAAGCTAGAGTAAACCTGCGCTAGTGAGATGGAAGTTGCGCAAGCTGCAAACTGCCTCCGGCTTTGGAGCCTTGGAGGTCGTGTCTCCTTTTGTAGAGTATGTACAGTTCTTCTTGCAGGCAGTTGTGTGCAGTGTGCACTTCATATGCGCTGATGCCTTCCTTAGGCTGGTGAATAAACTGCGTTCTTTACGTTTGCTGTCACGGCATCTACAAAGGCAAAAGAGATGGTCTTGCCCGCCCTTCTGGATGTTTTGGATACTGGAGGAGGAAGAAAACAAGAATATGGATACGAGAAACTGTGCTGAGAAATATCTTTCGAACCAAGGAAGCCATTTATTCAAACGGCCAGAAGCTACCTTAGAAGTTCGTTCCAAACAATGTCCACAGCTTTGCTTGACGGCGTTTGCCCCTTCACGCCGCCTTCCTGTGTTTCGACTTCCAGAAAGAAGAAAAAGCGCAATACTGCAACAATGCTATCATCTTCCCCTCCACAGAGAAAGGCACATATACAGCACATTAGCTCTCAACCCAGCTGATGCTCTGAATAACTTTGTTACAGAGAATCGTCTTTGTTTGGTGCAGAAAGCTGCGGGCAAATCATCACTTCAGCGTTTAAGCTCATCCGCGTCGATCCCAAATATACAGTATTTCGCCACTGGTTTTGAATCGCCATGTGATTGTGTTCCTCCACCTTATCAATGAGTTGTCTCGATAGAAGGTGGAGAAAAGGCAACTGCAAGGGTACACTCTATGACAAACTCTTATATAGGTAGTTCTGGGCGCATATGATTGAGTAGTATGAAGTTCAATTAAGGCATTCCGGTACACCACACCCATTTGGACATATTTGAATGCTTTGGCGAAGAATGCTTGGGTTCAAGTTTTAGTCACTGGACATTTCAAATTTTTTGTACTCTCAAAAAAAAAAAAAAAAAAAAAAAAATCCGAAATTTTGATAATCTATACACCTTAGGCATGCCCTACTCAGTTTTGATTACTTTTGTTAGATATTATTATGCAAACTACAAAAATTTTGTAGACCTCTTTAATGATAGAAGAACAGTGAAGTCAAAGGATCAATATCATAAGTCTAATTTGGGTAGAAGTAATATGAGGTGGTATAATCGGCCACATACATATAACATATGTGTAGAACATGTTATCTTGCTCAAAAAATGTAGCATCGATTGATCTTTGCCTCCTCTCTCTCTCTCTCTCTTATCATCACTTGTACAACATGGATACTTCCATGTTGTTATTATGCATACATCCAGCAAGAAGGGTTGTTGTGGAAATGAAGGAGATGAAGTGATGTGAGGAAGAACAATGAAGAGGAAACGGATAAGGAGTGCAAAAGAATTTTTGAAAGAAGAAATATTTTGCAATTAATCACTTTAGAATATAACCCAATTTTAGAGCATGGGAAAAATCCTTGAATGTATCTACATTATTTTTGATAGGTTAGGTAGGTCAACAAAACTAGTTACTATACCCCTACAAGTAGTTTAGGAGTTTTTTTTTTTTACTATGATGACCATTTTGTTTTGAATAAGGCCTCCCATTTTTGTATAAGCTCAATGTTAGGTCATTTTTGTAGACTTTTGCCTTTGTGAATAGAGAGCTCTTGTGAATAACCTCATAAATTGCCTTTCTCCTCCATTTTTCTCTTCCATTCTTGCTTTTTGGAGACGTCTGGTGTGAAAAGGGTGGCCCAAAGGGTTATGTAGCCATGGAGAAGCTTTTTCCTCACTTTCCATGCCCCACACGTGCATATGTAGCTCCAAATCAAGATAAAGTAATTCTCAACAATCACACAGAAGATGTTTTGTGTCTATAGTTCTACCTGTTTGAAGGTTTGATACCTAGAATGTGTAAAAGTTTTGTTCCACACATTTTGATACACGACAAGAGAGCAAGTATATCCTTTATGCATCAAGAGATATTGTTTTTTGGAGTTTTGTAGCTTTTCAACTCTAAAATTCACATTTTTCTCTTCCATTTCTCTCTCTTAGGTTCTTTTTGTATGTTTCCATGCCCTTGACTAAGTAGGTACTTGCCTAATAATTTGGTGATTTTAGATCATCCATTTAAAGGTAGGTCATTTGAAAATTTTGGATCTTTCAATAACACTTTTAGAGGTGTCTTTGTCGAGGATTCATAGTTTTGTTTCCAATTCATCTAAAAAGAAAAATGAGAGATGAATTCAGGGGAGTAAGGAGACTCATTGGACTCTTCATATCATAAAGTCAAGGAGAATCAAGAACGTGGGATGATGAAGAAGAGGAAGAAGCAAAATTTTAAGAAGAAGAAGAAGAACTGGAATTAAGGCATAGAAAGGCTTCATATCAATCTACAAAAAAATTTACTACATGAAACACAACAGATATCCTCATTGAGCTTAACATAGGAATCGATCGAGACACAACAAGAAGCGATGGCAAGAACAACTAGTCACCCTACTCTCACAAGAATTGAGCTAAGGTATGCACCAACAAAAACAAGGGGAAGGACCGCTCTTAGTAGCATCAATGAAATAATCACAAATATTTTGTAAATCCCAAGAAGAAGAAATATAAAGAATGAAATAAGAGATTGAGACGATAACAAATCAAAGAGTATCACCTTATTACACATAGTCTATTACTCAAAAAGAAAAAGAAGTAGAAATGATTAGAAGATCTCAAGCAAGATTTGCATGATAACTATTTAGCCTGATTGTCAAAGCACTTGACAAAGGAACACCTCACATCATGCCTCCAAAAAAGAAATCAGCAAGTTGATTGGCTGCTATAGGAATTACTACCAAAGAAATCAGCAAGTTGATTGGCTGCTACAGGAATTACTACCACACAATTCATTGAAGAGGAAGAGGGTATGAATCCACTAAACATTCACCTATAAGTGAAGGATTTATCGCAACACAATATGAAACTAGTAAGAAACTTTTGGGAAGGGAGTTAGAACTATAAATACATATAACCTTTTCCATACCTCATTTTTTGGATGAGTTAAATACAATAGAAACACCAATCCACCCTCATCCGAACCAAAAGAGGTATATGGTCTTCATATGATAGAGTCACCTTTCATTGAATCTCAAGACGTCATCTAGGTGGATGTAGGTCAAAGAACCTCACCAATATCAATGGAAATCTCACCTACATTGGTAGCCACCACTATAATACAAGTGACTATCACAAAAAAGATATGACAAGCTCCTCAAAGCATATATTTTGTGGCACCTTTAGATGTGTTGTTGAGAACGACAACATCTAAGAGGGGGGAAGTGTTATGCATACATCCAACAAGAAGATATAATACGAAAATGAAGGAGACAAAGTGATGTGAAGAAGAAGAGTGTTAGAGGGCCGCCAAACAAGGACAAATGAACTCGGACAGGTGCCTTAAATGTAAAAGTGTTGGACGGCCGCCGAACAAGGACAAAAGTACGAGGACAGGTAGCTTAAATGAAAAAAGAATCTTTCAGGAAACGCGCAGGTAACTGTAGAAGTGCGCACTCTTGTAAAAAATCCTCTATTTAAGGCAATGAGAAAAAGAGCGGCAGCAGCCCCGTTTGTGGGAATTGCAGTGTGTTGCTTGATTGAGTCTTGTTTTGAGAGGGCTGTAAACGCATTGTGTGAGCGTGTGTATTGTTGAGAAGATAAGTTCTGCTTTGTTCTGTTCCGTCTGTACTCCGGCTAGTTGATTATCCTCACCTTAGTACAGAGTTGCGAATCAGTTGTATTGTGTTACGAGTCTGTTCGGTGATGATTTAATGTGTCTCTGAGCGAGATCAAGTGCTGTATGTTATTTGGCAGTTCTTCGGTGGAGTAGGGAACGTGAAAAGTAATCTCGAACTAATTATCTGTTAGCGTCTCTGTAAGCGACCGAATTCGATACTGTAGCCTACATTTACGGTTGATTCCGACTACGGGAAGACTAGTAGCTGTAATGGACTGAATGTGAGTAGGACATCGTCAGTTTATGGTTAGCCATTTATTATTAGGAGATTGGTTGTTTGAGTTTAACATATGATGAGTCCTCGTAGCTTTAAGGTATAATGTTTGGTTGGTATACCTATCTGATCTGGCGAAGTACGTATTAGGTGACATTGTTACTGAAGTATATTTTGCTCATAAATTAAGTAACCGGATTGCTACCCTCAGTCCTGAAGTTCTAATTCCAGTACATTGAACAAGTCTTCCGTTGTTCAGGGATGGACACTGAGCTAAGAACGGGATAACAGTAGGATTGTGTATTAATTTGGGAAAATAGTACAGGGCCTCTGTCTAACAGACCCCTACCACTCCCAAGGACCCACGTGACTAAGAGAACATTTGTGGTTAGGAAGATTCAAAACCGGCTAAACTGAATTGCTTGAGTCGGAAAGTAGAAGTAACGATAAAACGTTTAACATTTGGCGTCGTCTATGGGAAAGTGGCATCAGGTTGCCAGTTATCTGTGAAAAGTGGCAGTAGCGTGCCGGCTGTTTTTCAGAATCAAACACTACGTTTATCATTCGATTGACTGACGGTAGCAACAGAGCCAGATTGTTGCCAACTGCTCAGATAGTGCTACTAAGCAATGATACATGCCGGTTACTCAGTCTGGCGAAACGTATCCTAGGAACCATACGACTGGAACACGAAAAGTACTAAAGACAACCCTAGGAGAAGAAGGTATAACGCGGCCTGACCCAGTGGTCAAGCAAGTTAAGGACGTTAGAATTAATTCCGGTCATATTCCGGTGGAACGATCAATGCCTTTGGTACATTCTGGTGTCACTTCGACACAACCTAACAAAAATACAGTAATTCCAGAATCTACCAAGACGCCGCTGGAAACCAGTTTAACAATCTTGGATAAAGATTTAGAGTTATCCACGATTAGAAAAACTCTAGGAAAAGAAATCGGTAAAAGCGGAAAAACACTACAGTCTGGTACACTGTCAGTTCATTCCGGTGATATTCCGGTGATAGAAACACCAACTGGTAGCCAAGGATTAGCATTTTTTGCGGAATCCTCAGCCCGACCCGCGTGCTTGGAAGAAAGATTTCGGATATTGGACATCCAGAAGGAAGGAGAGCTATTCGAAGCAGAAATCCGAAGTATCCTACACAAAAACAGCAGACCGGAAGGCACGCCATCCGGCGATCCAGGTTCTGGTAGTTCAACCAATCAACCTCAAGATACAGAAGAAGGACCGAATACACTCACGATGAACGAACAACAACAGTTATGTCAACCAAGGCCGCCTCCAACAGGAGTAACATACACGAAATTTGGTGGATTCCCAGGAGATGATCCGGATGCTCACGTACGCACTTTCAAGATTAGTTATGCAGTCCTCAACCATCCACCGGATCAGGCATACAAGGCCATTCTTTTTCAATCTACACTCGTCAATGAAGCGGCTAGATGGCTTACGGAATACGACATTAATCATTTCGGTACCTATGATGCAGTACGAGATGCTTTTTTGCAACGATTCAGGCTAAAGAAGAATCCCGCCGAAATCTTTGATTATTTACAGAACAACCGACAGAAGGCGAATCAGACTGTCCAAGAATATGCTACACTTTTTAGAACACACTTGCGACAGATACCATAGGCCCACGCTAACTTACCGGATGACGTCATCACTCAGTGGTTTATCAATGGTTTAAACCCGCAATTGAAGCAGATCATGATCATAAGATGTGTCGGAGCAATGACATTGGATGCAGTCATCGCCATGGCTCTGCAACTGGAATCCAAAGTCGGTGGATTTACAGAAGATCTAGAGTGGTTAAAAACGAACAAAACTACAACTGAAGATATAACCAGACAAGTGTACTGTATCACATGCAAAAATTCAGGTCATACTAGTGCCAATTGTGCGCTAAATCAAACGTTCTGCGCTATCTGCAACACTGCCGGACACACCACCGAAAATTGTGTCTACAATGCCAGAATACAGGGAACAGCAACAGTCAATGCTGTTATTCAAGAACATGGACAGCCAGTGAATCACTATGTACCTCCGCAATTGAGAAACAATCAATCGCAAGGATATCGAAACTACCGAGGATAGAGAAACAATAACTATAATGCAAACCGCTGGCAGAACAAACCACCACCGGAAAATCCCAACTCACCACCGCCACGCTGTCATTTTTGTGGTGAATTCGGACACATTAGAAGATATTGCAAGGACGCAGCTGAGTATGATCAAAGGAAGAAGGAGCGGCAAAACCCAATGGCCAACATGGTACAAATTACACCGGTAGAAACGCAAACTGCTACAGTCCAGACCCGATCAGGTGAACAGTTGCAGTCAGCAATAGAAGTATTTGAACCAGGGATACGAGAACAACATAGGATGTATAACAAAGCTAGCCACTGGACGGCAACAGAACCACCAGTGTTCCCAGAACCCATTCCGGTGACTCAGACCTCGTCGACAAAGGAAGGAACACAACAAAAGGAAGCAGCAGAGGAACCGCCATGAGCAGTAGACATAACAGCAGATACTTCGGCATCAGCAGAGACCTCAAGTTCAAAAGAGCAGGATAACCAACCTCAGCAGGCCTGGGAACTTTTATCCAAGGCATCTATCACTCTGCCTCTCGGCCAACTACTGGCATTAGTACCTGGGATTCGACAACAGTTCCAGCAACAGTTCAGTCCGGTACCTTTTTGTATTCCGGCGACAGCAGCAGTTCAACCAGAACCTGATTCTACGGTGTCGGAAAGTTTTCAACTTTCCAGTTGATGACCAGATAAAATACAATTAACTTAATTGGTGAATTCTAACCTTGTATATCACTGTTAAACAATTATGTTGATTGGAATTAACTATTTTTGAAGTGTTTGCAGATACAGGAAATGATAAAGAATACATGTTCGTATTAGGGTTTACCCTAATTACTCAATTAATGAGTATTTTACATTTATACATGCTTGATTCATGGGTATTTAACCCTAGGGTTGTCTAAGTTCACATGATTTTATGTTCATTAGGTTCATCTGAAGGGTCTCAAAAGATTTAATGGATTCATGTTAGAGTTTAATTAAGAGTTAGTGGGTTAATGATAGGATCAGAAGGATTTTAATGGGTTATCAATGATTTCCAAAGGGTTTTAATAGGGTTTTGATGGGTTTTAAGTAGGTTTTTTAGGGTTTTAGAATGGTTCAAGGGTTAAAATAATTAATATTTAAGGAAATTAATCTATAACTAAACATTGGTTCATTAACAAAAATTAACATATGGTTTAATTAATTATTTAATCATGTATGTGCATTTAATACTAAGGTTCTAATTAATTAAAATCTTAACCTAAGATTGAATTAAAGGATTTATTTAAAATAAGAAATATAGGCTAATTAAATTAAAAATGATTAATTAAAAGGATAAATAACTAGTGGTCTATATGGATGCTAGAAAAAAGAATGGTATGTGAGTAATGTGGAATTAAAGTGAATTAAGGAGTGGTCTGAAAGGATGATGCATTTAAAGTGAAAAAGTTGGTTGATAGAAAGGAGTGGTGAGAAGTAGTGTAGATCAAAAGAGAGGTGAAAGTAAGTTGTGTGCATAAAGCTAATTAAAATAGTGATAGAGATGTGTGGGATAAAGTGTGGATGAAAACTTAAAGTAGAAACCAAAAGAGTGGTAATCTCATGACTCTCTGTGTGTATAAATATGTGGGCTTTGCTCCATATTGGGGGGGGGGTCCGAATGTTTTTTTTCCTGGCAGGCCACTTCATGTTTCGTTGCTGGCAGATATAATCTGTGAGGAAGGCGAACGGAGGCCAATTTATGTAAGAATAATCAGGCACACAAGGGGGCCTTGGCTCTGATGATCGGCGATTCCTCTTAATTGATTCCGACGCTGATTGAAAGAAGAGAAAACTGGCGCAGCAGGAGGGGCACGTAACGCTTATGATGCTGAATGGATGGCGCTAAAGGATGAAGGGGACCAGATCATGTGTTAAGCTCGCTGCAGGAGTCTTCTCTCACATCAAAATTTTGCTGCTGTTAACGACGATGAAGGAGGTTCTGAATATCTTTTTCCAATTGATCTCCTAGACGTAATTTTGATGGTGTTCAATCATCTGTTAATCATTTGAATATGGGTTGAGCGACGACGCCTGTGATTAATGATTTGATAATCTGCTACGGAAAAGTGCATAGAATCGAATTCATAATCATTAGGAAAAAAGGTGAACCCTGGATGGGCCTTTTAGCTCAAAGAGTGATTAGTGATGGACCAATCAGAAGAGGGTGGTGGCCACAGTCTATACCCTATAAAATACTAGGCTGAAGGGGGAAGAGGGGACAAGATTCCTCTATGTTCAGGGTTGTCTTCTAGAGAGAGAAGAAATCTCGTAATCAGGCTGGACCCAAAAATTCAAAATTTTTTAAAAGTTGTAAAACTCATCATAATACCATTAAATGACCTCCATATCACTTTTCAGGGTCAAAAGTGCTATTTTTGACTTCTAATTCAAAATCCGTGCATGTTTGTGGACTAAAAAAGTGACTTTTTTCAAAATGACTCAAAAAACTCTATTTTCCCTCTTCAAACTCCCATTTTCATACCCAAAACCCAAAAAGTCATATTTTTCACCTCTATTCCCTCCATACCATACAACAGAAGCATTGTTTCTCCTCCTACCATTCTCCCAACTTCTGCAGCAATGACAACAACTCTTACTCCCATGGAAAGCTCCAGAGCTCGTAGGAGACCAAAGGACGAAGTTCACACAATGACGTGCCACAACATCAAAACAATGGAAGGAAGTTGGCTACCACAAGAGTTTTGCAAAGGTGCATGGGTGTACATGCAGCCATCTGGACTTGGTCCTCATCGTGTTCGAGATCGTGGAAATTTGGATCTTCATTGGAAAGGTAAGCTCTTAGGCTTCAAGCAGCAAACACATGGTGGGATGGTTGCTATTGTACAACATGTCTTCACAGTTTCAACCATGAAGTTAGAAAACTCCAATAGAATTAGATATCCAATCCATTGTGAGTATTTCTATTTTCTCAATGCTTCATGGTGTTAAATGTCTTAATTACTCATCTCATATGTTTTTCATTGCTACAGTCATATTTCCTTCTAGTTTAGTGGAAGAGCAACCACTTCATAGTCTCACAGGAACTTTCAAAGCATTACATGCAGACATTGGGGCATTAGTGTTTCCAGATGTACCTCCTGCTAAACTTATTCGTGAAAGGATCTTCTTTTACACTCACGAGTACATTGTTCCTTCCACAGATGCTGAATATGGAAGGTTGGAGATTATCAAAGTTGACTCTCTTCTTAGTTTAGAGTGGCCAAAACCTGATTTTTGGTCCATATCATCTTTCAAGCGTAAGATGGTGATGGACATACATAACTCTTTGAAATTCACACGCGTATCTAGATCAATAGGTCTTCATTGGACTCTACCAATCCATTGCTTTGTTTTCATATTTCAAGGCATTCCTTTTGTAGAAACTCCTACAATGTTCCTATGTAAAGATATTACATACGAAGCAGTAGAAGGATTGTTAGGGGAAAACTGGGGTTATGTAGAAGGATTGTCAAAAGGGGATAGATATCGTTGTAGAATTGGTGACACAGGTATAGGGTTTCGCTATTTAAAACATCGCACCTCATTGTACATCAGATTTTATTATGATCGTTGGATGTGTAAACTAGGAGAGTGGATACCTTTGCAAAGCTCGGAGGGATCTTTAGCTTCATTTGAAATTAATGTGAAGTTACCAAACAATGATATGGAGGTGGTTTTAGTTAATCAACATTGGAACTTGGCCAACTTGAGAGAGCACTTACTTATCATGGGATATGACGATCTTCATGATTTCAAATTTCGAATACGAGGGAACAAGGTAAGAGTTGTATTCCATATACATATATATATATATATATATATATATATATATATATATATATATATATATCTTATTCTATAATGCACCTCGATGTGCTTAGTGCGAGCATGGAACATAGGGTTCCTAGCAACTGCCAATGCACTCTGAATGTCAGTGAAGATGGTGGTGGCAGAAGACTAACCAACACCCAAATCAGTCATAAGGTGTCTGAGCCACACACACTCAACAATCACTATGAAAGCTGCCCTATACTCAGCCTCACAACTGGAAGTGGCCACAGTAGGTTGCTTCTTGCTCTACAAAGATATACAAGAGCTACCAAGCATGAAGCAAAAGCCACTAGTGGATGCACGAGTGTCATAGCAACCAGCCTAGTCACTGTTAGAAAAAGCATGCAAATCTGGTGATAGTGATCCCCCTTGGGATAAAACAATCCACGTAACCGGGTACCACTCAAGTAGCGAAAGATGCACTTAACTACCTGCCAATGCTTGACACATGGGCAATGCATAAACTTGCTCATTTGTGAGACAACAGTCCAACATCTGGTTGAGTAATGCATAAGTAAATCAAGCATCCAACAACTTGTTGATAGAGAATATCATAAAATGCATCTTCGGCATCATGAAGACTCAATCATAAACTTGTCTCCATAGGTTATAGTCTTCAAGGCCAAAATGCTACAATAATGTGTCAATATATTTTGTTTGAGACAAAGCTATTCCGCCATTCACCTGCATAAGTTGAATGCCCAAATAATGATGCAAATGCCCAAATCATACATCTCAAATGAGGCATGTAAATCAGCCTTAAAATCAGCAATATGCTTCTCAATAGGACCAGTGGGCAGCATGTCATCAACATAGACAACAATGATCAGAAGCACATCGTAAGCACGCTTAACATATTAAGTGCTTTTAGTTGGACTATTCTCGAAACCATGCGCAATCAGATAGGCATGTATCTTTTCATATCGAGCATGTGGTGCTTGCTTTAAACCATGTAATGCCTTCTTTAACTTGCACACCTTGTTTTCATGCCCTTTCTGCACAAAGCCACGAGGCTAAAAAACATACAATTCTTCATGCAAGTCACCATTCAGAAATTTTGTTTTAATGTCCAACTGATGTAGATTCCAACCATGATAGGTTGCAAGTGCACAGATGCTACGAACAGTAGTCATACGGCATGTAGATGCAAAGATCTCATCAAAATCAATTCCTCTTTCCTGCACATAACCCTTTACAACAAGCATAGCCTTATACTTGTCAACTATTCCATCAAGCTTACGCTTCAACTTGTAAACCCACTTAGTGCCAATGGCCTTCTTTCCAAGAGGCAAGTCACACAAAGACCAGGTACCATTCTTCATTATAGCATCATATTCAAATTGCATAGCAGCCATCCAATTTTCTGAATTTTGTGCTTCATCAAATGAAACAGGCTCATTCTCATCACAAAGACTAGACGTAGCCATAGCATAGCAATCTAATGCAAAAGAGGCACTTTCAGAGCCTGAACGAGTACAATATGACAGAGGTGCATCTAATTTGTTGTCATGCAAAATCTACACCAACCATTTTGGCATAGTTTTTTATTGCTCCATATTCACTCTCTAATCAACAAGTGCATCATGTAAATCTGCATCAAAACTAGAATGATCTGCATCATCACATGAAACCTACAAAGGCTGAGAGGTTCCCTCATTAGGACCAGCACTAGATTGTCCACCTATAAAAAGAGGATGCAAAGTATCATACATGTCTTTGGAGCTAACATATGTCTCCTTAGTACATGAAAGTAACGGTTGAAGAGCATCTTCCACAAAAACAACATCACAGCTAACCAAAATGCATTTAGTCTATGGATGATACAGATGATAACCTTTACTTTCAAAATTGTACCCAACAAAAATACATTTTATTGCTTTATCATCCAATTTTTTGCGATGTTGTTCAGACACTAATGCATATGCCAAACAACCAAAAACACGAAAATGAGCAATAGGTGGCTTGCAACGATGCCAAGCCTCATATGGAGTGATAGAGTGCAGTGCTTTAGTGGGACACCTGTTAAGTACATATGTTGCACACATAACAACCTCAAAACAGAAACTATGCAGTAAGGCCTGGCTCTTGACCACATACCTCACCATCTCCATGAGTGACTTGTTCTTCCGATCAGCAAATCCATTCTGTTGAGGAGTATATGGCACTGTACACTGATGTTTTATCCCACATTCAGCCAAAAATGCATTAAAATCAAAAGACATATATTCCCCCCCTCGATCAAAATGGAGGGTTCCCATTTTGCACGCTGACAGATTTTCAGCCAAAATGAGAAACTGTTTGAAGCATATAAACACTTCGGACTTTGCTTTCAATGGATATACCCATGCATGCCTGGAAAAGTCATCAATGAAAGTCATGACGTAAAGATAATTTCCAAAAGAGGGTGTCTGCATAGGACCACATACATCACTGTGAACAAGTTGTAATTTTTGTGTAGCTCAAATAGAACCATCTTTTGGGAATGAGGAATGCTGCATTTTGCCCAAAATATAGCCTTCACATACATGTTTACCAGGTGCCTCAAGTTTGGGCAAAGAAGATGTCATTTCAAGATTTCTATAGGCATAGCAAACTAGCAAAATTCAGATGACCAAAGCGTGCATGCCAAAGTGTTGCATCTGACATATCGTGAGAATCATGTATTGCACATGCTGAAGCATTCATAGATTTTTCATAATCTATGAGATTATACGATCCACAAGATAAAATGCTAGAAGCAATAATCACGTCGCCATTTGATAGTTCATGAACTGTACATCTGTCATCAACAAATTTCACAGCGAAGCCAATATTGGCTAAAGTTGAAACTGATAACAAATTCTTTTTTATCCCTGGTACAAATAAAGCATCTGACAATGTAAAAGAAATACCATCACTAGTAGTCATAATGATCTTACTAACTCCCATAATAGGATAAGAGGAGTTGTTAGCGCACGTAACAGTATTCCCTCGAGGGGCAAGCTCGAGTGAAAAGAAATTGTGGTGCGAGGTAATATGTTTGGTCGCCCCACTATCAAAGTACCAAACATCTGAGTCTACTGTAGACATGCACTACTAATGAGAACATGGGTCAAAAATGCAAACGGTAGTAAATGCCCATTCTTCATCCTGCACAAGATTAGCAGACTCTGTTTTCGGTGTAGAGGCCTCTACAACAACCATTCTAGCCTCTTTCTTCTTTGCCTCTTTAGTAGCCAGTTTTGGACAGCTCTTAATGACATGATCATTTGCTTTACAATATTTTCAAAAAAAAATTTGCTTCTATGATTTCTTCTCATCTTTGTCTTCCTTCTTTGCTTGTGCAGAATTAGCAGATTTCTGTTTACTAGTAGAAGAGCTCCATTTTCCTTTGCCCTTCTGACTAGCCAGGAAAGCTTGATCTGCAACATGCATAATATAACTGTTCTACCGAGACTAATCTTCTTGCAATAGAAGAGAAACTAACTCTTCAAATGTTAAGGCATTTGGATTGCCTTTGATCATCAAATGAAGAGTAGAAGCAAAACTCTGATATGATTCAGGAAGACAATTCAGAATAGTCTGCACAAGTGAACTATCATGAAGGACTTCATCAGCAGAAACCAACTGTTCCTTCAAATCCTTGATCTTTGTCAGAAAATTGTCCATAGAATCACCTTCATTCATGTGCTCACTCTCCAACTGTTTTCAGAGATAAGCAACACGAGCCTCATTCCTAGCTTGATACAATGTGGTAAGTGTATCCCAAGCATCCTTAATTATTCTGCAAGAGCGAATGTGAGGAATAATGGCACGTTTGACAGACAAAACTACCAATGCATGTGCTTAAGGATCTCTGCCATCCCAAGGAATTTCCTCTACAGTAGGTGCAACAAAAACCGCAGCACGAATAGGAATCTATAGAATATCACCATCGTCGATGCCATCTATATCAGCCTGAGTACATGTATTTGTAGTACTTGTATTTGCAGGTGTAATAGGATGTCTTTCAACACCCTGCACAATATTCCATAGTCCTTTCATGACCAATACATGACACATCATATAAGCCCAAAATAGGTAATTCATACCATCCAACTTGTCCTCAATAGCCAACATACAAAATACATCACTGCTTTCAGCCATGCCCATTGACTAAAATACCCTGATGCAAAAAAATGATTGTATGTGAAAAAGTTGAAGAGAACTACCCTGATGAGTTTTGCTAAACCTATAGTATGTTGAGATATCAAGCTCAACATGTGATGATCCAGGATGACATGTACCATGTATAGTGGTCATGCCAGTATATGTCAGGGATACTTCATTGAGCTTTATTAAATTTATCTACCGAGAGTGATGGCACCTTTGTTTCTTGCCAACTCACTCATTCGCGGACATTAGGAGCTCTCTTCCTTATCTCCTTCCTCATGACATGGTATCAGAGCCAACATGGCTGTAGAGATCTCATGGAGAAGGCGACGATGAAGAGTACTCAGCAAGGCGTGGAGAAAATGCGATTCACAAATGACCTCTGTTTGCTACAAAAATCGGTGTGAAGATAGAAGACCTCGAAATATTTTCAAGAGTTAGTCCTTTTGGGTCACATGTTTTTGCCAGATCAAAGTCTCGGAGCCATCTCGACCTCCATCTCAAGCCTGCAAGGTGGGCCCCACAGAAAAACCAGGTTACTTTCAGAAATTGTAACTTGCATTGTGTTCGGCGACACTCATATATTCCAGATCTAGAATTTCAAGACTCAAAATAACAGAAGGCAAAAGAATAACTATGCATCCACAAGTGCAGAAGATTCTGAGAAGTTCATGGTTCAACATCACATGATGAATACAATGTCTGCTTGTGTTTCAAAGTCAAATGATAATGTCTGGTATTTTGATTCAGGTGCTTCAAATCACATGACCAGTCATGCGGAATGGTTTAGTACTTTACAAAAATTGCTAGTTCTTGGATATGTTGAAACAGGTGATGACACGTCACATCCTATTGAGCATATAGGAAACATAGCACTATCGATGGAGGATCGAAAGGTAAAACATCTTGTTGATGTGCTGCATGTTCCAAATATAACAATGAATCTGGTTTCTGTTGGATAGATGGTTGACCAGGGGTTACAAGTCAGGTTCAATGCTGATGGATTATATATAGAGGAGTACATGCAAGATCGACGATTGGTTGCCAATGTAAACAAAGTGGGTAGGATGTTCACCTTAAATGTGAAGATTCCTGAAATGAATGCAGCCATGTTTGCAAAAGGTGCAGGAGTTATTGCAGATATAGAGATGTGGCATAAACGGATTGGACATGCAAACTTGCAAAGGCTGAAATTGATAAAGTCAAAGGAGATTGTCCATGGACTACCAAATTTCAAAGTTGCAGAAATGCAAAAGGTATGTCCAACATGTCAATTTGGTAAACAGTCAAGAGCATCATCTCCACATGACAAGCATGTTAGTGAGAATGTACTAGAAGTAGTACATACAGATGTTTAGGGTCCAACAAAGACCACATCTATGGGTGGTTGCAGGTTTTATGTTACTTTCATTGATGATCGTACACGCAAAGTATGGGTATATTTCATGAAAGAGAAGAGCGAGGTGTTCAGTCACTTTCTGAATTTTAAAGCTATGGTGGAAAAGCAGACAGGGAAGTACATTCAGACATTAAGATCTAATGGAGGAGGTGAATACATGTCAAATGAGTTCAGTAGTTTTCTAAAAAATCATGAAATTCGTCATTAGTTTTCATGCAAGTACACACCACAACAAAATGGAGTTGTTGAATGCAAAAATAGACATATTGCAAAAATAGCAAGAGCCTTGATGGCTGAGAAGAATATGCCTCATTGTTATTGGGCAGAAGCTGTGCATACTACTGTGTACATCATGAACAAAACTTCAACTGCTGATGTACATCAAGTTACACCTGAAGAGAAGTTAACAGGTAAAAATCCAAACTTATCACATCTGAAAGTTTTTTGTTGTATTGCATATGTACATGACCCAGATGAATTGAGGAAGAAGCTTGATCCAAAAGTAGAAAAGTGTGTCTTCATTGGATACTCCCTTGAGCAAAAAGGATAAAAATGTTATAACCCACTCACACAACAGGTAAAGCTGAGCAGAGATGTGGTATTTGATGAAATGTCAAGCCTCTATGCAGATGCCAAAGAAGGACTGAATCTTGAACCAAATGACAAAGAAAATGTTGAAAAATCAAGTGCAGAATCTCAAGTTTTGAGTGGATTGGATGCATCACCAAGCAATAGTTCCAACTCAAATCCATGGAGTGGAAGATTGCGTGGAAATTTTAGTCCAACAAATTCATCAAATACATCCAAGAAAGGTAAAGAAAAGCTTTGTACATGTCATAAAACATGTGCAGGTTTTGAAGATGTTGATGGAGATTCAAGCAATTCAGAAAAGAGTCTTGATGAGGAACTTGGACTGCCCTCTGTGAAGACTCCAAGAGTAAGAAGGGCACATGCAGATGATACAAGGAGAAGTGACCCAGGACCAAGAAGATCTGGGAGGATGCGGAATTTAGTGCAACGATTGATGTATGACAATTATATGGCTCGTCATTGTGCCTACATGAAAAAGGTAATACAAGATGTTGAACCTTCTTGCTTTGAAGATGCGATTGGAATTGCAGATTGGGAAAATGCTATGGATGAGGAGATGGCTGCACTTTATGGAAATGATCCATGGAAGCTGGTTCCATTGCTACAAGGAAAGAAACCCATATGCTGCAAATGGGTTTACAAGGTAACACATAATGCTGATGGTAGCATATGCACGTGTAAAGCATGATTGGTAGCTAAAGGATATGCACAGACATATGGCATTGATTATGAGGAAACATTCAGCCCTGTAGCTAAAATGTCTACTGTCAGAACACTTGTTGCATTAACTACAACAAAAGGATGGACTTTGCATCAGATGGATGTGAAGAATGCTTTCCTACATGGTGAGTTACAGGAAGAAATATATATGGACCAGCCATAAGGATATGAAGATTCAAAGCATCCAGAATATGTTTGTAGGTTGCAAAAGGCTTTGTATGGGCTGACGCAAGCCCCTCGTGCATGGCATGCAAGGATTGATGATTACTTATTGGACTTGAAAGTCAATTTATGCAGGTTCCAGGAAGCCACATTTGGATGCTCTGTGGCGCACTCTACGTTATGTGAGTGCTACTTTGGATTATGCATTGTCTTATGAGGTTGGTGTAGATTTGCAGGTTTATGGATACACCGATGCAGATTGGGCTGGTAGCATTCCAGATAGAAGATCTACTAGTGGTTTTCTATTCTCACTTGGGAGTGCAGCTATTACATGGAGTAGCAAGAAGCAACCCACTATTGCTTTGTTGAGTACAGAGGCTGAGTATAGAGGTGTTGCAATGGCAGCATGTGAGGCATCATGGCTAGAAATGCTACTTGCATATTTAGGTGTAGAAGTGGGAAAGCCCATCACTATTTATTGTGATAATCTTCGCAGCATACACTTAGCATGGAATCCTATTTTTCATGCTAGAACAAATCATATCGAGGTACATTATCACTTGATCAGAGAGAAGGTATTAGGAGGTGATATTGATCTTGTTTACGTGAGAACAGATGAGGAGGTCGCTGATATTTTCACCAAAGCACTTGGAGCTGAGAAGTTGAATAAGTTTTGGGAGATGCTTGGATTACAGGATATGGCATTGAGCTTGAGGGGGAGTGTTGAGATATCAAGCTCAACATGTGATGATCCAGGATGATATGTACCAGTTTTTCATTTCTCTGACATGTATAGTGGTCACACCGGTATATGTCAGGGATACTTCATTGAGCTTTATTAGATTTATCTACCAAGAGTGATCGCACATTTGTTTCTTGCCAGCTCACTCATTCGCGGACATTAGGTTTTTCCTTGTGTAGTGATCTTTATATATTGCACTTGTTGTATTCTTGTTTTTTAGTTCATTCTTGTACATTCCTTTTTATGTAATAGAAGAAGAAGAAGAAGAAGAAGAAGGTCATTCTTCCTTGCCTCAATTTGTGAGTGTGCTTCTTCTTGAGAGTGAGAGTGTGTGTGTGAGCTCTCTTCCTTATCTCCTTCCTCGTGACATAGTAGACTTTGAGACACTTATATTAGCGAACAAAAACCCTATATATGTCTTTGGCACAAAAAGATGAAATATCCTGCACAAGCACTACATAGTGTATTTGGAGGTTGAAACGAGCTCAAATTACGATTTCGGCACCACAGAGCAAAAGAGCTTTGATCTCCTAATCACCCTGAGTATGCACACCAAATTTCATGTGATTTTGAGACTGTGATTGGAGAGATGTCGATGATGCCCTAGATGAAGCGATGACCTGCTCTGATACCAATTGTTGGAGTTAGACGTCTGCAGAAGCACGCGAACAACACAAGGAAGAAGAAGAAGCTTGGAGCACAACACACAATACTGAATGTATTACCACTAGAATGTACAAAGATAAGTAGCTTGTTAGGGCAATAGCCGTATATACAAGCCGAGGGAAAAAACCTCCTAAAGAGGAAAAAAAATTCCCCAATAATCCTAGAGTGTTCACACACATCACTACCCAAATATATCAACATGGAGCTCATCTACTAGTAAGCAAAAATCTGCTAATTTTGAAAAATCAAAGAAGGATGATAAAGAAGAGAAGAAAACAGAAAAGCATAAATTGTTTTGAAAATATTGAAAAGGAAATGATCATTTCATAAAGAGTTGTCCAAAATTGGTTGCAAAAGAGGCAAAGTAAAAAGAGGTTGGAATGGTTGAGAACGGAGAAGTGCATGTTTTTCAGTCCCATGATTCTGTTGAGAATGGGCATGAAAACAAAGTGTGCATGTTGAAAAAGGCATTATACGATTTGAAGCAAGCACCACATGCTTGGTATGAAAAGATACATGCCTACTTGATTGCACATAGTTTTGGGAACAACCCAACTAAGAGCACCTTATATGTTAAGCATGCAAATGATGTGCTTCTGATCGTTGTTGTCTAAGTTGATGACATGCTGCTCACTAATCCTAATGAGAAGCATATTGCTGATTTTAAGGTTGATTTGCATGCCTCTTTGAGATGTCAGATTGGGGCATTTGCATCATTATTTGGGCATTCAATTTATGCAAGTTGATGGTGGAATAGCTTTGTGTTCAACAAAACATATTGACACATTATTACTACATTTTGGCCTTGAAGACTACAAAACTATTGCCATTCCTATGGAAACATGTTTATGGTTGAGTCTTCATGATGTTGGAGATGCATTTGATGTTGTTCTCTATCAGCAGACTATTGGATGCTTGACTTACTTATGAATTACTTGCCTAGATATTTAGTTTTTTGTCTGACATATGAGTAGGTTTATGCATTGCCCAGGTGTCAAACATTGGCAGGCAATCAAGCACATCTTTCAATACTTGAGTGATACCTGGCTACTTGGATTGTTTTATCCCAAGGGGGGACCACTACCACCATATTTACATGCTTTTTTTTTTACTCTGATAAGGTTGGTTGCTATGACACTCATGTGTCCACCAATGGTTTTTGCTTTATTCTTGGTAGCTCATGCATATTGTTAGGTCGCCGGAATTGGATTGTAATTTTCATATATCACACGCACCGAAAAGATGTAGCGAATAGATGTAACTTTTACCCATTAATGAAAAGGCATTACGGTGATTCTTCGGCGAGGAGAGACGGGTTCGCGAGACTGTCTGTCTGGGCGACCGTGCCGAGAAGATCGTGTGCAGATTTACCGAATTCCTTAGTATTGTATTCTGTTCGTTGAATTGTAGTATTAAGTATTAACACAGTAATGTTACATTCACATTAATAACTCTGTGCAACTGTGTCATTGTTAACTCGCGCAATAAGTGTACTGTGTAAAGATAATCGTAACCGAAAAAATAGTAACCGTGTAGTGGAAGTTGTTGCCTTGAAAGTTTAGTTACTACTTAGTTGAATATTTAATTTGGGAAAATTAAATAAAGGGCCTCTGCACTGTCAGACCCCTAACCATCCCCAAGAACCCGAAACGAGATTAAAAGCGACTTGACAGAAGTGCTTTTAACACTAGTGCCGTCTGTGGGAAGATGAAAAAGTTGGGAATAATCAGTAAGGGAAGAGCAGTATGCAAGGCAAGCAGTGGAGAATAGTAACCGCTAGTTGAAGAAGTGATATATGTCGGTTACTCGTTCCGGCGAATCCTATCCAAGGTATAGGAGAGATCAACATCCTTGGGCAGTTCCAAATCTATTAGGGACACCCCCAGGTGGTAGAAGTGCAGGCCAATTAAGTCCAGTTGCAGAAGGATCGGAGCCAGTCCGTAGTGATTCTGGTGCTAGCTCGGTGACACATGATGAGATTCTGGTGAATTCTGGTACTTTCTGGAGAAGGTACAGTGACGTCTGGTTGTAATGAGACGTAGTGTGGAGTTAGTCCGACACTATCTAGTCAGAATTGGACCATTTTCGATGATAAAGTTGTATTACCAAGTGAGACCGTTTTCAGTGAAAGGGTAACCTGGTTCGGTGAAAGTTCGACAAGTTCTGGTGGAAGTTTGGTACCATTTGGTGGGAATTTGAAATTTTTCAATGACAATGCGGTGCTGCCTGGTGGACCCTTATTACATTCACCACTTTTCGGGGCAAGCCTACCTAATTTCGATACCAAAGCTGAGGAAAGGCTACCTGATTTGGAGTTAAGTAAGAGATTCAATGATATTTTTGAACCGAAAAGTGAGCAAGCTGATAATACAGATTCTGAAGGACAAGAGACACTCCTCAACATACAGATAACAACAATACTACCCACAATAGCACCATGAGTGGTTCACAGTCACAGCAGCAAACCCCTCCACAGCCGCAACCGCAGTTTCAGTAGCAGCAACCATAGCCACTCATTCCACCTTGACCAGTTCCGATCGGGGTGACATATACAAAATTTGGCGGATTTTTGAGGGATGACCCCGACGCACATGTTCGCACATTCGAGATCAGTTATGCAGTGTTGAATCATCCACCGGATCCGGCATACAAGGCCATTGTATTTCAGGCCACATTGGTTAATGAAGCAGCAAGGTGGTTGACTGAATATGATATTAATCATTTCGGTAACTATGATGATGTGAGAGACGCGTTCTTACAGAGGTTTCGTTTGAAGAAGAACCCTGTAGAAATCTTTGACTATTTGCAGAACAATCGACAGAAACCACACCAGAGTGTCCAGGAGTATGCGACACTGTTTAGAACTCACTTAAGGCAGTTGCCTCCGGACACATGCCAATTTGCCAGATGATGTCATAACACAATGGTTCATTAATGGACTGAATCCACACTTAAGACAAATCATGATCATTCGTTGTGTGGGCGGAATGACATTGGATGTTGTAATTGCGATGGCCTTACAGTTGGAGCACAAAGTTGGAGGTTTTACGGAGGACTTGGAATGGTTGAAAGCAAGTAATAACGTAGGTGATGATCCGTCCAAACAGGTGTATTGTACTAAGTGCAAGAATCCAAGTCACACCACTTCTACATGTGCCCTCAACCAGATGTATTGTGCCATCTATAACACAACAGGACACTCAACAAAAACCTGTGCATATAATGCAAAGGTGCAGGGTAGAGCGCCCGTAAACGCTATAATACAGGAACCAAGTCAGCCACCCACCCATTATGTTCCACCACAATTGCGACCCAACCAGCAGTAGGGATATAGGAACTATCGAGGACCGCGAAGTAACAACTTTAATCAAAATCAATGGCAGGCAGGTACATCGGCAAAAGGTACTTCCCTCCACCCCCTCGGTGCCATTTTTGTGGCAAGGTTGGCCATATCCGTAGATTTTGCAAGGAAGCAGCAGAGTACGACAAAAGGAAGAAGGAATGACAAAATCCGATGACTAACATGGTTTATATTTCCCCAGTTGAGTCACAAGCAGCCGTAGTTCAGACAAGATCAGGTAAACAATTGCAACCAGCAGCTGAAGTTTTCGAGCATGGAAGTCGTGAGCAGCAGCAGATGTTTGCAAAGGCTAGCCAATGGACAGCTAAGGAGCCGACTGTGTTTCCTCATCCAATTTCGGTAAATAGTTGCAACCAGCCGCTGAAGTTTTTGAGCATGGAAGTCGTGAGCAGCAGCGGATGTTTGCAAAGGCTAGTCAATGGACAACTAAGGAGCCGACTGTGTTTCCTGATCAGGAGTCAAGATCAGGTAAACAGTTGCAACCAGCAGCTGAAGTTTTCGAGCATGGAAGTCGTGAGCAGCAGCGGATGTTTGCAAAGGCTAGTCAATGGACAGCTAAGGAGCCGACTGTGTTTCCTGATCCAATTTCGGTAACACAGGTTCCTCTGCCACAGGCAAGATCGAATGAACAGAATTTTGCCCCAACAACATTAGAATCACCACCAGAATCGGTGATAACCACAGCCCAAACAGATTAGGTATGGGACGTCCTATCGAAGGCTTCAATCACACTCCCTTTGGGACAGTTGCTCGCCTTAGTTCCAGGAGTAAGACAGCAATTCCAACAATAGGTTAGTCCCGGACCTTCATATACTCCGGTGACTTCGACCATACAACCGGAGATGGATTCTACGATGGATCATTCAGTCCCATTGATCACCGTCTGGTATAAAAACCAGAAGATTACCCAAGTTTTATTTGATGGCGGGTCTGATGTGAATATTGCAATAGCCGAACTCTACAAAAAATTGGGTTGGACCCAAATTGAACCCATACAATTTTTGTGCGAATGGCAGACCAATCACGAGTCCACCCGGTGGGCTTAGTACGTAACATCCCGATAACCCTGCAGGGAACTACATTTAATATGACTTTCGTAGTCCTGGAGTTACCTGAATCTAGCCTTGACTACAACTTACTTTTCGGTCGACCATGGCTCAAGCAAGCCAAAGTTGTGCAGGATTGGTCAGCTCAAGAGTTAATTTTTAAGCACAATCACCGGAAATATGTAGTTGCACTGGATGCTATGCAACCCTGTGATATACACGCACGGCCATATGTAGCAGAGCCAGTCCATATGTTGAATGGGCTATCTGATGATGAGGAAGAGGCTTTTCTCAAGACCAATAAGGATCTGATCCCATTAGGTACTGTGGATTTAGAATCGGTAGTAGACAATTGGAGTCCGACAGCTTGTACGGTTGTACCAAGGACCGGAGAAGCACAAGCCGAGGATGGCCTAGCAATGGATGAAGCAACCTTACAGCAACTGTTTCACCTAGCTGATGATTTGGTGAAACCTCGCCAATTTTATGTATCGGAGGATCAATTAGTAACGTACAATTTGGGTGACACGGTCAACCCAAGACCAGTCAAAATTAGGGCAGGATTAGTAGAGAATTTCCAAGATGATTTGGTACAACTATTGTGTGAATTCTCAGATGTTTTCGCTTGGGATTATAGAGACATGAAAGGTCTTGACCCACGGATTTATCAACATCGGGTAGTGCTCAAACCGGATGCGAGGCCAATCAAACAATCTAGTTACAGAATGAATCCTAATTATGCCGCACAAGTGAAAGCTGAACTTGATCGTTTATTGAAGGTGGGATTTATTGTACCAATTGAGCATGATGAGTGGATATCACCAATAGTGATAGTGCCAAAGAAAAATAAGCAATTATGCATTTGTGTCGACTACCGTAAGCTTAACGCAGCCACCGTACCGGATCCATTCCCTCTTCCTTTTCTAGATACAATGCTCGACAGGGTAGCAAGTCACGAAATGTATTCTTTTCCGGATGGCTATAGTGGATATAATCAAGTGAGGATGGAAGAACAAGATATACTGAAGACAACATTCATCACTAATTGGGGTGTCTATGCTTGCACCATAATGTGGTTCGGTTTACGGAATGCCTCGAGTACATTCCAAAGATGTATGCAGGAATTCTTTTCACCTTACTTGACCACGTTTATGCAAGTATATTTGGATGATTTTTCCTTATTTGGTGCCACTTCGGCGCACCTGTATCATTTACGGTGTTGTTTTGAAAAATACTGAGAGTATCGGTTATGTTTGAATCCTACCAAATTAGTTTTTGCGGTCTCCTGTGGCAAACTGCTTGGTCATATCATTTCTAAACAAGGAATACAGGTAGATCCGGATAAAGTAGCAGCCGTGTTGGAGGCACCAGTCCCAAAGACACCGAAAGAAGTTATGCGCTTTCTTGGCCAAATCCGATGGCATGGCAGACATTTACGGTGGTTAGCTCATTTAGCGATACCACTTAATCGGCTTATGACCAGCACTCCACGGAAGTATGAATGGACTCAGGCGTGCCAAAGTGCATTTGATCGGTTGAAGGTCTTATTGACGCAGGCCCCGATCCTGCAACCACCTGATTGGGAACGACCATTCCATGTCTTCGTGGATGCATCAGATATTGCGATTGGTAGTGTCCTCATGCAAAAAATTGACAAATGGTTTTGGCCTGTGTACTATGCGAGCCGCCGATTAGCTTCTGCGGAGAGAAATTACTCTGTGACAGAACGAGAATGTCTCGGTTTGGTATACTCTGTTAAGAAATTTCGGCATTACTTGTTGGGCCGTAAATTTACTTTCCATGTGGATCATGCTGCACTGATGTACTTGGTTCGGCAGCAGCATTTAGGTGGTAGATTGGCAAGATGGGTTTTATTATTACAGGACTTCGATTATGAAGTTATTCATCGACCCAACATAGCACATGTCTTGGCGGATTTTCTATCTCGACTGGATTCTGGTGAGTCTCCGGTAGGTGTTAATGACACTACACCGGCGACTTACGTCACCGAGACAACTCCTGAAGAATCTGTAGAACTTCCTGTGGCTCCTACATACTATGATACGTTAATGACTTTTCTCACTGACCGTTGTCTCCCTCCTAATGCTCCCGTTACTCTGCGCCGAAAAATTGCAATCTACAATCGATGATTTCGGTTGATTGTGGGTCAACTCTATTACATAGATCATACTGGAGTCCTGCTCATATGTATTCCTCCACATGAATCAGCATCAGTTATTGCTATGGCTCACTCATTACCTACTGGAGGACACTTCGCAGCTGATCTTACTCATCGAAAAATTCTGTAAAGTGGGCTATGGTGGCCTACAATGTACAGAGATGTGGTTCAGTTTGTGCAGCAGTGTGATGTCTGTCAACGATCTGGACAGCCCTTGCAGTGACACTTCTTTCCCCTTCAACCTGTCTTACCTTTGGAACCCTTTCAGAAGTGGGGTCTAGATTTTATTGGCCCAATAACACCAACAGCAACCCTCACCAACAATCGATACATATTGACTTGTACAGATTATGCCACTAGATGGGCAGAAGCTTGGTCTTTACGTTCTACCACAGCTGTTTCGGTGGCCAAATCTTTCATGAAGGATGTCTTCCCTCGATATGGATTACCTCTGGAAATAGTGACGGACCAAGGAACATATTTTGCAAACAACTTAATGCAAGTATTGACTCAGACTTTTCAGATTATGCATAAATTCAGCTCACCGTACTATCCACGTGCTAATGGTCTGGATGAAAGTACCAATAAGATTCTGTTGAATATGCTTCACAAATTGATCTTGGAATGTCCAAAACGTTGGGATCAACTCTTACCTGCCGTATTATGGTCATACGGGACCACGTACAAAGTGGCAACTGGAACAACTCCGTTTAAACTTGCTTATGGATTGGAAGCTATTGCGCCAATGGAAGTAGGGGTATCGAGTCTGCGCGTTGCTTTCTCTCAGAAATTGCTGCCAGAAGAATCTTTTCCATTTCGGTTGGATACGCTCCGCTCATTGGATGAACAACACTGGGAAAGTTTCCTGATTCTTCAAGAAGTTAAGCTTCGTCAAGCCCGTACTCATGATCGTTTCCTCAAAACCCCGGTCTTTACGGTTGGCCAACTTGTTTTATTCTATAATGCTAAAGCCAACAAATCTGCTGGAAAATTTAAGTTACGGTGGTTCGGTCCATACCGGATTGCTGAACAAGTGGGACCAGCAACTTTTCGGTTGGCAACCTTAACAGGTGTTCTCCTGCCCAAAGTGATTAATGGGTCTAAGCTTCGCCCATATCACCAGCCGTCTGATAACCTATGATGTGTACTTAGTCTTTTTCGAGTGTCACTTGTTTTTCTTTTTATCCCCGTATTTCGGTTGACCACTGACTGTAATCTTCCCGTTTTGGTATCTAAATATGATTAATCGCTACCCTGTGTTACTGTTTCTGATCATGCATGCATGACATAATCATGAAGGATATCTCTCCACTACTGCGCGATGATTAGGGTTTTTGCCGCCTAATGTTGTCCGCACTCTTACTTAATCTTGTTCTTTCCACTCATAATCGCTATTGTGTTTGTGTGATTGTGCGTTCTTTGTATTCTGTGTTCTCGTGTTTACTTGTGCGCGCCATGGAAGCACTCGCGAATGTCGCAACCTTCCATGCAGGCCTCACTCCAGAATTGAGTGAGTATTTACGCATTCGTGGTCTGTTGGCCTTTGCTGAATTGCCTTGGCATTTAGTGGAGTGTCACCCATTCCATGCGCAGATCATTTCTGCCATCGCCGCCACACCTGCTACAGAGAAGTGTTGGCCCATTGCTTGTTTACCATCTCGTGTAGTCATTACTTTAGCTACGTTTGCTAAAGCTTTTCGACTCCCTCAGGAAGGATTGGAGAATGGTCCACTTCTTTACGTGGCCACCATGAACGAATTGTTCCCCCGGCACTCATCTAATGAGTATGCCATTCTGTGCAGACCTGAACCAGAGCGTACAACTCTGCAATTTTGGTAGCCACCCTGAATTTACAGAAACGCACATATGATATTTCTCGACCATTCTATTCGATGATAGATATTGTGTCCCATGAGCCTGTAAATTTCACATCTTTCTTTTTTTGGCGTATTCACCGTGACTGCGTGATGGTTACCAAGAAAATCGCTAAGGGTGACCTTCCTCGTTCCCGTTTACCCCATATCCTCACTTTCCTCTTTCCGGTGCTCCAAGTCGCGCAACCTCCTCCAATCGCTCCCTTCTTGTTACATGAAGAATCTACTCAAATGCTCGAGGATAAGGATGATGACGATGAAGATGTGCTTCAACTATTTCGCCGAAAACGCAGATGCGTTAGCCCCTCTGAAAGTCAGGTGCAGGGATCCACTACCAGTCACGAAATTGAAGTCTTCCACGACACTACCACATCTCTTCATGTCGAATCATCCGTTCCCTCTTCTCCACTCAACCAGTAGGAACATGGTGCACACATGGAAGAATCTGAAGAAGTCTCTTCTCGGGCAGACTCTCATCAGCAGGATGTGGAAACTGTGAAGGAGATCGTCATTGAACTCATAACGAAAGTAATTGCCAATGTTGAGGCAGTGATCGCAAAGGCTTAGGCAACAAATCAGAATACAACCGGAATAATCCTGATGCCGACTACTCTTATCCCCCTTCCTCCACCAACTAACCCGACTGAGCCCGTTGCAGTACGCACTAGTGCAATCGCCAATGTAATTCCCAACACACCTACTCCTCCATCCTCTTCTCTCGACTACTCTCCACCACCCTCCCCTCAACTGTTCTCAGCCTCTTCATCCCAACCACTTCCTGCTCTTCCTCCTACGACTATTATGTTCAATGAATTGGAATCTATGGGTCACCTCCTGATCCTGTTTTCTCAGCAATTACCTCTTCAAATGAAGCTGGCAACCGAGAATATCCGGCAGGAATTGCAAGGCAAAGTCGATTTGCTAGATGCAGATATTACCCCATTACAAGAAGAAGCCAATGAAGTCAAAGCAGAGAACCATGCTCTGCAGCTTCAACTTCAGCAATGCCAAGCACGGATAGCAGAGCAAGACAACCTGATTGCCCAACGCGATGCAGCACTTGCTGAGTTAAATGAAAAGAATGTTCTTTTAGCCGCTCGCGATGAAGAAATAAAGCAGTTAAATCAAGTGGTGCAGGACAAAGACGATGCTCGGATTGCTCTCGGCAATCTATAAGAAAAAACACGTGTGGATCTTGAGTTGGTGACCCAAAAAGGACAAGAAATGGCTGACTTGGTCATGCAGACTACTCAAGAATTAAATACCTTATCCGCCGATCTTTTCCAGAAGAATCGTGACTTGGAAGCGCAAACGGGTCTGATAATTCAGCTTAAGAAAGAATTAGAAGGAATCATGAAAGAAAGGGATGCGTATTACAAAACCATCAAATATCAAGCTCAGGAGCTGGAACGCAGAGAAAAGCAGCTAGGCGCTCAAGCAGAAAGATTGTCGCGAATTGATGCCCAAATTGCGGATATGAAGCAGCAGAGAGATGCTGCATTAGCTAATGAATTTTATTTACAAGAAGCATTTTTGCAGACGCAGACCGATGAACTGATGAGTCAAATTATTGCGGCAAGTTCAGTCAGAACAGATGCACAACTGGTAGAGCCAGACACATTGAAGATTATGCTAGATTCCCTGAAACAAAAGATCACCCTAACATTTAAATTAGCCAGAACACTGTACATACAAGGCATAGTTGATGAGCCTTAGATGTATTTTTCTTTTTTGGTTTCGAGTCCACCGTGCGTGCCAGTGTTAGGTCACCGGAATTGGATTGTAATTTTCATATATCGCACACGCCGAAAACGCGGAGCGAATAGATGTAACTTTTACCCATTAATGAAAAGGCAGTACGGTGATTCTTCGGCGAGGAGAGACGGGTTTGCCAGACTGTCTGTCTGGGCTACCGTGCCGAGAAGATCGTGTGCAGATTTACCGAATTCCTTAGTACTGTATTATGTTCGTTGAATTGCAGTATTAAGTATTAACACAGTAATGTTACATTCACATTAATAAGTCTGTGCGACTGTGTGATTGTTGACTCGCGCAATAAGTGTATTGTGTAAAGATAATCATAACCGAAAAAATAGTAACCGTGTAGTGGAAGTTGTTGCCTTGAAATTTTAGTTACTGCTTAGTTGAATATTTAATTTGGGAAAATTAAATAAAGGGCCTCTACACTGTCACACCCCTAACCATCCATAAGAACCCGAAATGAGATTAAAAGCGACTTGACAGAAGTCCTTTTAACAATATCTTGGTTGAGCGAGAAGAAGCCTATTGTGGCCAGTTCTAGTTGTGAGCTTGAGTATAGGGCAGTTTTCATAGGGACTGTTGACTGTCTGTGTGGCTCAGATGCCTTATGGCTGATTTGGGTGTTGGTCAATCTTCTGCCACCACCATCTTTACTGACAGTCAGAGCACATTGACAATTGCAAGGAACCTTGTGTTCTGTGCTCACACTAAGCACATTGAGGTGCACCATAATTATTTCAGGGAGAGGCTCTCTACTAGAGATATCATTTTGGCATATGTGCCCACACAGGGGAACAATTGCATACCTTTTCACAAAGGCTTTGCCTAGGGAGAAGTTTGAAGCTTTCTACAAAGCTTTGGGCTTACTTCATTTTATGGATTGATACCACATAGCTTGGCATTTCCTCATACATGAGTGTCGTTTCCTTGTTCATCGCATCACTTCTAGGGGGGATTTGTTGATAGATTTTGGTAGTGATATGTGTGAACACACTAGGACTGTCGATGCATTTCTTTCCCTCTTTAAGAGGTTTTTCCCCCCTGACTTGTATATATGCCTATAACCCTAATGGGTTAGTTATATTTGTACATTCTCTTGGTAATACATTTAGTATTGTGTGTTGTGCTCCAAGATTCTTCTTCTTCCTTGTGTTGCTCGTGTGCTTCCATAGATCTCAAACTCCAACATGTATTTGCAGGTGTAATAGGATGTTTTCCAACACCCTGCACAATATTCCACAATCCTTTTTCAATCGATACATGACACATCATATATGCCCATAATGGTATTTGGTACCATCCAATCTATTCTAAACAACCAACATACGGAATACATAATTGCTTTCAGCCATGGCCACTAACTAAAATACAATGACGTAGAAAAAAGATTGCATCTCAAAAAGTTGAACAGAACTACCTTGTCGATCTTTGGTAGATCTGTAGTAGAGTTTGAGGCACTTGTATTGGTGAACCAAAACATGTATATATGTTTACAAAAGGAAAAAATTTCCCACAGAGGGAATATGATAGTGTGTTTGAAGGTTGAAAAGAGCTTAGATTGTGATTTTGACACCACATAGAGAAGCAGCTTTGAACTCCTAATCACGTTGAGTATGCTCACCAATTTTCATGTGATTATGAGACTGTGATTGGAGGGGTGCTGATGATGCCCTAGATGAAACGTCGACCTGCTCTGATACCATTTGTTGGAGTTTGAGGTCTGTAAACGCATGCAAACAACACAAGGAAGAAGAAGAAGCTTTGAGCACAACACACAATAGTGAATGTATTACCAAGTGAATGTACAAAGATAAGTGCACGTGAGGGTTATAGGCATAGATACAAGCTAGGGAAAAAAAACCTCCTAAAGAGGGAAAATTATGCCACGATGGTCCTAGTGTGTTCACGCACATCACTACCAAAATATATCAACATTTTCCAAATTGACTTCTCACAAAGATAATCCAAATCTTGCTTAGGTAGTTGTGGTAGACCCTCAACCGAGGAGTTCTTTGAAATATTCTTCAATCTTCCAACATTGATATGTCCTAATCTCTTATGCCATAACTCCAATTGACTAAACTAAGTCCCATTGATCATTGTAATCATTGTGTAACCTGCATAATCTAGATCTTCAGCTTCAATAAGTATATAGTCTATTTATCTTTCGTCCTCTTATAACAAAAGTCCCATTGTTCTTCTGATAAGATTGCCATTGATTATTACCAAAATCCACTTTCACTCCATTGTCCTCCATCTCTCCAACTGAAATCAATTTCCTTGTAATAGTAGGAATGTGGTTTTAGCAACCACTATCCACATACCAAGTTTTGTTATTTGCCTTCCTCTTGTGTGTTTTTGTATGCATAGACATAAGAATGTTTTACTTCTATGTTTGAGCCTCTTTCTTGCATTATCTTGTTGTTTTGATGCATGTGAACTTGGCCTCTTCCTCATTATCGTCCTCTAAACCCACCTATTCTATTTGGGATGGAGAAACAATCCCTGACGTAATGACCAAATTTACCACAATAATTACAAGTAAAATTACTTTGCTTATTTGGTTGATTTTGTTGACCTTGTTGTATTGTTCTTCCTCCTCTAGTAGCATTAAAGCTTCCTCTTCCTCTTGCATGTTGTTGAATCTTCCTCCTCCTCTCCAATTTCCTCTACCTCTTGCTCTATTTAAAGAAGTATAAAGAGATTTTCCTTGACAACCTCTTTGAGAATGATAAGAATTTCCACCTTCTATGTTGATTTCTTCAGTCATCATGAGTGTTTGTAAATCTTCAAAGGATAGTAGATTCTCTTGAGTCATGATAGATGTAAAAAAAGACTTCTATCTTTCATCTTCCCTCAAGCCATTTAAAATGCTATTAAACTTTATATCCTCACTAGGGGATGCATCAATAGAGGCTAATGCTTCAATAAGAGATTTTACCTCAAGAATATAATCATTGACTAATTTTCGTGGCTTCTTTCTGACTCTTGTCAACTCACCAATAAGTTGTGTTTGTCTCACCCTCTTGGTAGTTGCAAATAATCTTTCTAGAGACTCCTAAGATTTTCTACTAGTATTCAAACCTCTTATATGTCCAAGCATAGTATTTGAAATTGTTCGCGATGTAATAAACAAAACTCTTCTATCTCTTTTAATCCATTCTTGCTCTCTTGTTCAATCTATTTGTGTAGGAACTTTTGGTAATACTGGCTTCACTTCTATACCTATTATTAATCCCTGACATTTATACATGAGATAAGACTCCATTCGAATTTTCCACATGGGGTAATTTCTCCCATCCGATAACTTTTCAACAGATGCACTCAAATTTGCCATGTTGAATTGTTGTAAACAAAGAAGATAATCCAATAAACTTTATGAAAGATTTGATAGAAAAATAGCTTTGATAGCACAATGTTACATTTACAAACTTCTAAACATCAAAGTGAACAACAAGAAGTGATGAGACCTCCCAAGATCTTCAAATGATCTAACATATGTTGCCAAACTTCAAAGATAAAGCTTTCCTCCAAACTGTCAAGAAAATAAAAATTATCAACTGTAGAAAAATGATCACCAACAATTCTATGAGTATAATTAGTTAAAAACAATTATATAGCATGAAAGTAGACTTTTTCTAGCATACCTTAGAAACAAAAATCATAAAAAAAGTTGGAATATAGTTCTGTAATTTGAAATTAATTATCAAAACCTTGTCAAATACCTGCTACAACAAGATATGCATAACTGTCAAACTTGAAGATTGAAGTACATCAAAAAGAAAACCCCAAACGTAATGAGAAATTTTGATATAGATATGAAAAAATGATAGATAAGGAAGCACCTTCAAGTTAAAACACTCAAAAAGACGTCATAATGGCTACGATATGAAAGTTTGAAGAGAGGTATGTCTCTTACAAGACATTGAATACACCATAGAGACTAGATTTGCAAAAATGCCTATTTGTGTGAAGTTTGCAATGAACTTTTGTAGAAATGATCAATACATATAGTGCAAGTTGCAAGCTTCATAATGCAACAAAAATCACTCAATTTGGTCACCTACACTAAGAGGACTACTCTTTTTATTGAGAGGTTATCAACAGAAGCACCTAGTTTTTTTAAAAATAGACACATCTCCTTTCCTTCCTACTTTTATCTAATTTTCTTCTAAATTTAAACATATGAGATCCTTCACGTGCTATTTTTAGTAACTAACAAGATTCACAAGCCTAAAAACAACTTTATTGCTTGTATTTATGTAACAATTAAGACTAGTGACCAACATGTCATCAACATACACAACAATGATCATAAGTACATCATTTGCATGCTTAACATATAAGGTGCTCTTAGTTGGATTGTTCTCAAAACCATGTGCAATCATGTAGGCATGTATCTTTTCATACCAAGCATTTGTTGCTTGCTTCAAGCCAATAATGCCTTTTTCAATCTGCACACTTTGTTTTCATGCCCTTTCTGCACAAAACCATGGGGCTGAAATACATACACTTCTTCATGTAAGTCAAAAATTAGAAATGCAATTTTAGTGTCCAACCAATGTACATTCCAACCATGATGAGTTGCAAGTGCACATATGCTATGAATAATGGTCATTCCACATGCGGATTCAAAGTCTCTTCGAAATCAATGCCTCTCTCTTGAGCATAAACTTTTGCAACAAGCCTAGATTTATACCTGGCAATTGTTCCATCAAGTTTATGCTTCAGCTTGTATACCCATTTAGTGCCAATCGCCAAGTACCATTCTTCATAATAGCATCATATTTTGATTGCATCATTCTTGTATACCCGGATGCAAATCGAATAAAGACCAAGTACCATTCTTCATAATAGCATCATATTTTGATTGCATAGGAGCCATCCAATTTTTTGAATTTGTGCTTAACAATAGTATACACACCAGTATATGTGTCGATATGTACCTGGAGGTATGCCATTACCATCTTGTAAAAATTGATCTTTCAAAAACCTGCAAGGGATAATCAATTACAATGATATTAGTAAATAAAACTATTTCAATGCAATAATAAAAGTTTCAATTCCACTCTATCTGAACAATTCAGAGAAACTATATCCAACCATCCATAAATGGATTGAAGATTGAGCATTGTGAGTGATGCACATAGAATACATATCTCACACTTGTAGAGTGGCAAACAAGCTCGTTTTTGCATGTTCTAATGTTCTTTCTGTGGCTTCTGATCGTGGAAATTATGTCGTATCCATGGAACCCACGACATCATCTCCACCATCATGGTCTTTGTCCATGTCATGAAGCACCTTGAGCATTTCCTCGATGTGTTCATTCTCTATGAATAGCTTGTCCTTCTTCATCCCATTTCGTTCTCTTTTGCCCACGATATGTCATGTGGGTGGAAGCGTAGGTTTTGTAGTCGGTCTGAAGCAAAGGGTCCATATTCTCGAATGTGTGCAATATAAATCTGTTGTTTATGAAATATCTGATACTTGCAATGGGTGCATGGACATGCTATTCTCTCCTCCGGATCCAAGGATAACCATCTGATACCATGCGGTGGTGTTGGCACGTATCCCTCTCTCTCTATCTCTATCTACCTATCTTTCTTTCTATCTATCTTTCTCTCTCTCTCTCTCTCTCTTTCTCTCTCTTCCCACTGTCTCTATTCTCTCTCTCTCTCTCTCTCTCTCTCTCCCCCTCCCTCTCTCTTTTTAAACATATATGTGTGTGTATATGTGTATCTGTGTGTCTCTATGTATGTGTATGTATATGTGTGTGTATATATATGTGTGTGTATGTATATGTGTGTGTATGTATGTGTGTTTATGTATACATGTGTGTATGCATGTGTATGCATAGTGTGTATGTGTGTGTATATGTGTATGTGTGTGTATGTGTATGTGTTTGTATGCATGTGTGTATGTATATATGCATATGCATGTGTGTATATATGTGTATGTGTGTGCATGTATATGTGCATGTATGTGTATGTGTGTATGCATGTATGTATGTATGTATGCATATACTTGTGTATGCATGTGTGTGTATGTATGCATGTGACTATATGTATGTGTGTGTATATGTGTGAGTGTATGTACATGTGTTTGTATGTGTATATGTGTGTGTTTGTCTCTCTCTTTCTCTCTCTATTCCCTCTTTCTCTATGCTCTCTTTCTCTCTCTATGCTCTCTCTTTCCCCTCTATCTATGCTCTCTCTCTCTCTCTCTCTCTCTCTCTCTCTCTCTCTCTCTCTCTCTCTCCCTCCCCAAACACTAACCAAAATTTCATTACATTTCAATTTCTCTCCCTCTTTCCTCTCTCTCTCTCTCTCTCTCTCTCTCTCCCCTTCTCTCTCTCTCTCAAACGCCAACCAAAATTTCATTATATGTCGTTTTTTATCTCCCTCTCTCTCGCTTTGTGTGTATGTATATGTGTATGTGTGTCTCTATGTGTGTGTATGTATATGTGCATGTATGTATGTGTGTGTATGTATGTGTGTGTATGTATGTGTGTGTATGTATGCGTGTGTATGTATGTGTGTGTATGTATACATGTGCGTGTAGGCATGTGTATGTATAGTTTGTATGTGTGTATATGTATGTATTTGTATGTGTGTGTATGCATGTGTGTCTATGTACATGTGTGTGTATGTGTATATGTGTGTATGTACATGTGTGTATATGTATGTGTCTATGTGTGTATGTATATGTGTGTGTATGTGTATGTGTGTGCATCCATGTGTATGTGATTGTATGTGTGTGTATGTGTATATGTGTGTATGTATGTATGCATATGCATGAATACATGCATTTTGTATGCATGTGAGTGTATATATATGTGTGTGTATATGTGTATGTGTGTGTCTCTATGTGTGTATGTATATGTGTATGTATGTGTATGTGTGTCTATGTGTGTATATGTGTGTCTCTTTCTCTCTAATAAAGAACAAAACAGTACATGCATGGATGTAGATCACTCACATCAATGTAACTCCAGAACACTCGTCATGCATGCACAATCAATGTTGCCTCCCATCAAACAAAAAACCACTTCCAAAAAGCTTTTGCAAAAAAAAAAAAGACATTGAATTTAGGAAACCCTAAAAACAATAGGGAAGAGAGAGAGAGAGAGAGAGAGATAGAGAGAGGGAGAGAGACAGAATAAGAAAGGGGGGGCAAAGTGCAAGTGATATGGAGGGGAGGCATGTGCATACTAGAGTGAAAAATAGGTGAGATGGAGTCGGCTTTTGTGATTGGGTTAAAATAGGGGAGTCGGATTTCAACCGTTTATTAAAGCAACATCGGAATACATGCCGGTATAATCACTGGTATAATCATCGAAATAAGCATCGGTATGTGGTTGTGAAATATCGACGCTTATACCGACAATTATATCGGTGATTATACTAGTGTGTATTCCGTTGATTGTTCCGGTTTCGGGTTTCTAATGTTTTTCCAAGCATCTTCCAACGATCATGTTGATGCCATGGATGATCGTCAATATGGCTAGCATCGGTGTGAATCAAATATGTAGTTGTGAGATATAGGCTCATTCTCATCAGCGATATCAGAGGAAGCCATTGCATAGAAATCTGATGCAAAAGAAGCAATATGAGATCATGAACAAGTACAATATTATAGAGGTGCATCTAATTTGCTATCTTGCAAAGTATGTGCCAACCATTTAGACATAGTTTTTGCCTCCTCTATTCACCCCTCTCATCAACAAGTGCATCATGTAGATCTGCATAAAAAATGGAATGATCTTCATCATCATGTGGAACCTATAAAGGCTAAGAAGTTTCCTCATTTGGGCCAGCACTTGAATGTCCACCTGTAAAAAGAGGAAGCAAAGTGTCATACACATCTTTGGAGCTAGATGATGTCTCCTTAGCACATGAAATTAATGACTGAATTGCATCTTCCACAAAAACAACATCACGTCTAACCAAAATGCATTTAATCAGTGGATGAAATAAATGATAGCCTTTGCTTTCATATTGTACCCAACAAAAATGCATTTTACTTCTTTATCATCCAATTTCTTGCATTGTTGTTCAGGCACTAATCCATATGCCAGACAACCAAAGACATGCAGATGAGAAACAGATGGCTTGTGACCGTGCCAAGGCTTATATGGAGTGCTTTGGTGGGATACCTATTAAGTACATATGCTACACACATAACAACGTCAAGCCAAAAGCTATGTGGTAAAGCCTGACTTTTGACCATACACCTCACCATCTCCATGAGAGACCTGTTCTTTCTTTTTGCAACTCCATTTTGTTGAGGTGTATACAACACTGTACACTGATGTTTTATCCCATGCTCAACCAAAAATGCATTAAAATCAGAAAACATGTATCCCCCCCTCGATCAAAATGGAGGGTGCCCAATTTACATGTTGATATATTTTCAACCATAAGAAAAAACATAGATACTTCAAAATTTGCTTTCAATGGATTCACCCATGCATGCCTCGAAAAATCATCAATGAAAATCATGAAGTAAAGGCAGTTCCCAAATGAAGGTGTCTGCATAAGACCACATGCATCACTATGAACAAGCTAGGAATTTATGAGAAGCTCTAATTGAACCATCTTTAGGGAAGGAAGAAGGAAGAACACTACATTTTTCCCAAAATACGCCCTTCACATACATGTTTACAAGGTTTCTCAAGTTTACATTGCCATTTGAGAGATCATGAATTGTACATCTTTCATCAACAAATTTGACAACCAAACCAATCAAGATGAGTTGTTAATGCATGTGACAATATTCCCTATAGGGACAAGCTCAAGTGAACTGAAGAAGTTGTGCTATGAGGTAATATGTTTGGTTTCCCCACTATCAAAGTACCAAACATCTGAGTCTACTCTAGACATACATTGATCATGAGAAGATGGGTCATAACTACATATAGTAGTAAATGCCCATTCTTCATTCTGCATAAGATTAGTAGACTTTGTTTTTGGTGTAGGGGCTTTTACAATAACCATTCCAACCTCTTTCTTCTTTGCCTCTTTTGCGGCCAATTTTGGACAACTCTTTATGACATGATCATTTCCTTTACAATATTTGCAAAATTGCTTCTGCTTTCTATTCTCTTCTCATCTTTGTCTTCCTTCTTTGACTATGCAACATTATAAAATTTATGCTTACTAGTAGATGAACTCCATTTACCTTTGCCCTTCTGACTAGCTAAGAAAGCTTGATCTGCAACATGCACCCTTTTGCCACCAATACCTGATGCATCATATATACCCATAATGGGTAATTGGTATCATCCAACTTGTCCTCAACAACCAACATACAAAATACATTATTGCTTTTAGCCGTGGCCACTCACTAAATACCATAATGCAAAAAAATGATTGTATCTCAAAAAGTTGAACAGAACCACCTGTCGAGCTCTGCTAAACCTATAATAGACTTTGAGGTGCTTGTAATGGCAAACCAAAAATTGTATATATGTTTGGCACAAAAGGATAAGATTACCTACATAGTGCATTTGGAGGCCGAACTTCTAATTGACCTGAGTATGCTCACTGATTTTTGTGCGATTCTGAGATTGTGATCGGAGGGGTGTTGATGATGCCCTAGATGAAGTGGCAACTTACCAATTGTTGGAGTTTGGGGCCTATACAAGCACACAAACATAACAAGGAAGACGAAGAAACTTCGAGCACAACACAACACTGAATGGATCACCAAGTGAATGTACAAAGATAAGTGACCCATTAGGGTTATAGGCGTATATACAAGCCAGGGGAAAAAAACCTCTTAAAGAGGGAAAAAAGTGCTCCAGAGGTCCTAAGTGTGTTCACACACATCACTACCAAAATATATCACACACATCATAAAGAAACTCCATAAGAGGCCTACACTAGTAAAAAGCCATCTGTTTCCCATTTCAAAGTATTTGGAAGTGAATATTATGTACATGTTCCAAATAGAGAGAGAAACAAGCTTCAACCAAAAAACATCACATGTATATTCTTAGGGTTGAGGATGAGAATTTTTATAAGCTTTATGAAGTTGTGGCTAAGAATAACATGGAGAGTCACGATGTAGAGTTTAAGGAGGAGTGACCACATGCAATGGAGGAGGAAAAGGGAGCTTCCACTTTATCATCAGACAAGGAGGCATCCACTATGGACCTAGCCCAAGAGCTATCCCTTCTACATAAGAGAAGGAAGCATCTCCTTTAGATCATGAGTTTGAAAGTCACCAACCTATTGTCACCCAAGTATAAAAGCCATTGCCATGTTGGGTGAGGTAGCTCTATGATTCTACAAACCCTATCCCACAATCACTAGAATAGGTGCACATGGACTAAGGCGATCATAAAGAATAGAGGAGCGGAGATGGGGCAAGTGCTTGTAATACATCCCTGATGGCTGAGCTCATTCAAGAACAAGCAAAGGAACCAACCAATGTGGAAGAGGCACTCCACAATCCAAATTGGAGGGCTACCATGCAAACAAAATATAATAATATTATGAAGAATGGAACTTGGGAGCTCGTGGATCAACCCCCTAAGCGTAAAGTCATTGGCACAAAGTGGTTCTGGAAGCAAGACTTGCATAGGGCTACTCACAAGTCGAAGGAATTAACTTTTATGAGTCATTTGCCCTACTTGCAAGGATGACAACCATCTGAGTAGTACTAGCTCTAGCTACACATAAACAATGGCCATTCTATCTCATGGATGTCAAATTAGCATTCTTGAATGGAGACCTCAAGGAGGAGGTATATGTGTCTTAGCCACCAAGGTTTGAGGCGCCCCATTCAGAGAACAAAGTATGTAAGCTGAAGAACACATTATATGGGTTGAAACAAGCCCCTATAGCATGGTACCAATAGATGTATAAGTATCTCTTGGATCTAGGTTTCAAAAGATGTGCTTCTGATGTTAACTTGTATTTTCTAAAGAGAGGAGGTAAGACAATTGTGCTTGTACTCTATGTAGATCTCTAAAGACACAAAAAATATATCCTTTAACTAGAGTGATCAAAGAAAAGTAATCAATATAAATATAATAGACCAAGGATTGTCACAAGTTCTTAACATTGTGTGATGAACCCTTCCATGGTACCACTATTTAGAGTTTTGATAAAGGCTAAATAAATCCACAGTGATTATGAAAATGGTCACTTTTCTTACAAGTGCAAAGGAGGAGAGAGAGTGTTTGTGTGTGTCTGAGAGAGAGAGAGAGAGAGTTTTGGGATAGACTAGAGAGAGACATGTGTGTTATGGAGATCCTCATCTCAAAAGTAACATGTGATAATCATACACCATAAGATGTATATATATGCAAAAACACATGATTTTCTCAATATCTATAATGTATAAAGTATGTGTTGGACGGATGTGACACAAAGCATGAGAAGCTTGATAAGAATATCAAGGAAGGGTAGAAAGAGCAAAAAAGGAGGAAAGCAAAGACTCAGTATGACAATCTATGTCATAGGTTTCTTAAAACAATTTCAACTATATTCGCTTTTAGGTTAGATTTTTACATGAAGATCAGCCTGAATTGTATTTTTGAGGGGAATAACTCCATTTTTCAAAGTCTGCCTAGTTCTCAATCCTCAAGAGCACGTACAAAATCTTTCCGAGTTTTTTAATTTGCAAATAGGAGGTGTTTTGAGACTCCAAGACCATTTTTGAGTTTTGATGGACATTATAGTGTGAATAAGGTCATTTTAAAAAGTATAAAACACAACAAGCAACACTTTCAAGGAAGTCATTGCAATGTGTGAACTGTGAGCTTGAATAACATACATTTATATGTTCGCTCATATGAATATATAACTACATTTTTACATACATACAAGTTTGCAGTGTATCTCAAAAGATTTCTTTTTCTCTATTTTCACAAGCCTTCTTGTATTTACTTCCATTGCATGTAGAATGGCCATCCTTGGGAAACGGAAAAATACATCTAACAATCAGACATTGTTGATGATTCTACCATGTACTAAGTAAATGAGCTCAAAGGAAGTAGATTCAACAATTCTAACTCAAAGATGAGGAGAGACATAGGTTGAGAGCCTAGTTGAATGGGATGAAGCATTTCAACATGCATACATGTACAAATTAGAGGATTCTGATCTTCGAGCCCACTTTCTTGAGACTTGAGTGAGTTAACAAAAGTGAATGAGCTTAGCCCGTATCTCATAGAATAAAGACATGCAACCACTTCCAGACAATCCACCCTAAGGCCATTTCAAATACCACCTAATAATAACAAAATATACTTAAAAATTGTATGTACCAATCAATCACAAGTATAATAAAGAAATAAGAAAGTTTGTTGACTATAAAACTCATCACTTTTATGTGGTGAGTAGAACTTCATTGCTTCAAGAGGGATATAGAAACACCTTAATTTCAAATGTTCCATGAGTTGATGTTGCCAAAATTCAGGGTATTTTGCTCAGTGTTTGCTGTGTTATCCATCCTCAACCGTGGTGAGTATCATCATCTAGATCCCCCTCTTTGGCTACAATGGAAAGCTGAATACCTATGAACTTGTTGGAAGTAGAGGAATGTGGCTCTACTCTTACATAATAATAGGTCGAAGACTCATAATTGTTCTTCTTCACTGTAAGGGCATATATTAGTGTATTTCAACCCCTAGCCATAAAGACCCTCTCAAAGAAGTCAAGTCAAGGTCCCCCAACACGTGGAGAGATCAGCTCTTGTCTTCATATTCCCATATTCTCATGTACAGGTATATTATGTATATCCATAAGTGAGGAGCTGCCTCACCTCTCCATGCAAGCTTCATTGTGTATTTTTTTTCTGAAGGGTCATCCTATCTTTTTTTTTTCTTTAATTTATGTTGCTTAAAAAAAAAAGAAAAACGATTCTTTTGCAGGTTTATGTGAAAGAAGTTTTGAATCGCATAGTGCGTACTCCGACTCCAGAGTCCGCGGTCTGTGCAATCACTGACGAATACCCCATATCAAAGACGAAAATACGACCTTTGTTTCATTTCGAGCGCCCAAACACCCCTGAAGAAGCATTTTGAGAGCTCAGCATATATCTATATATAAAAATAGTTTTTGGAGATTGTTGTTGACAAAAACGGCAGTGAAGAAGTAAGCAGCGAAAGCGGAACCTTTGGGGTTATGGAGGTGGAAACAGCACAAGAGGATTTGAAGCCTGCACCAGGCCAGCTTGCATCGTCTCCCTTCATTAACAAGATTGTGGTCAGTCTCTTTCTGCATGCGTGCTAGAGAGAGTGGCTTTGTGCTTGGACATTATTTGTGTGCAAGAAACTTCTTTTCTAGAGACTTTGATACGTACAGGCACCTGGCGATATAGTACTGGACCTTGCCCAGCTAAGCATTCCAACCTTACGGCTTGGTGGTGGTCTCAGACAGGTGAATTGTACTTAGCCTCGTTCTCTCCTCAAAACTGTAACTTCAGCGAACACTTTTGTCTGGTGTAAGTTGTGATCTGTTGATATATATTTTATGGTGGTTCATGCTTTAGGGGTTCCGGGCATTACAATTTGAATTCAACAATATTTATGGACAGTTTTCTAAAGTTTCAGTGCGAAATAATATTCTATTTTTCTCCCTTGAATATTACTTAGTAAAGTGGAACTTGAAAAGAAATTTGGCGAGCTAAATAAGATGCTCTAGTCGTTGTTCTTGATGCTGGAGGGAAAGAACACCTCAAGAAGTGTTCTGCATTTCTTAAATGTTATCAGATAGGATGAAGAGAGAAGAAATTTGTTTATGTAAGACAAATATACTCTTTGAAGATATTTGACTTCATGATACACTCTAATATTGGACAATAGTGAAAGTTGTGAAAAGTTTATATGACTTGGAGGCTTGTTAGTTGTTTTACTTCAATCATATGTGAGATGCCACCAAAGAGTCTTTAATAACATTACAGTCATATAAACTCTATAATGTCATTCAACACTCATATTGGAAGACACCATTTCAGATTTCTGCAGGCTAGCAAACTAGCAAAATTAAGATGACCAAAGCATGCATGCCAAAGCTTTGCATCTGACATAGCCTAAGAATCATGTACTGCACATGCCAAATCATTTACAGATCTTTCATAGTCTATAAGCGTATACAGCCCACAACATAAAATGCCAAAAGCAATAATCATGTCGCCATTGGACAGATCATGAACTGTACATCTGTCATCAACAAATTTCATAACCAAGCCAATCTTGGCTAATGCAGAAACTTATAACATATTTTTCTTGATCCCTGGCACAAACAAAGCATCTGACAAAGTGAAAGAACTACCATCCGTAGTAGTCGAAATGATCTTACAATCTCCCTTAACAGGATAAGAGGAGTTGTTTGCGCATGTAACAGTACTCCCTATAGGGGCAGGCTGGAGTGAAGAGAAGAAACTGCGCTGCCAGGTAATATGTTTGGTTGCCAGAGTGTCAAAGTACAAAACATCTGAGTCTACTATAGACATGCACTTCTCATGAGAAGATGGGTCAAAACTACAAATAGTAGTAAATGTCCATTCTTCTTCTTGCACAAGATTAGCAGACTTTGTTTTTGGTGCCTCTGCAACAACCATTTAAGCCTCCTTCTTCTTTGCCTCCTTAGCAGCCAGTTTTGGACAGTTCTTTATGATATGATCATTTCCTTATAGTACTTGCAAAACAATTTTTGCTTTTCTGATTTCTTTTCATCTTTGTCTTCCCTCTTCGATTGTGCAGAATTAGCAGATTTCTGCTTACTAGTTTAAGAGCTCCATTTTCCTTTGCCCTTATGACTAGCGAGGAAAGCTTGATCTGCAACTCGCATAATGGGCATGTTGTGTCTGGATTGATCTTCCTGCAACAGAACAGAGATTAACTCCTCAAATGACAAGGCATTTGGATTGCCTTTCATCATAAACCGAAGAGTAGAAGCAAAACTCTGATATGAATCAGGAAGACCATTCAGAACGGTCTGCACAAGCAAGTGAGCTATCTGGTATAACCTCATCACCAGAGATCAACTGTTCCTTCAAGTCTTTAATCTTTGTTAGAAAACTGTCCATAGAATCACCTTCATTCATGTGCTCACTCTTCAACCGTTTTCGGAGGTAAGCAACATGATCCTCATTCCTAGCTTGGTACAATGTGGTAAGTGTATCCTAAGCATCCTTAGCTATTCCGCAAGAGCGAATATGAGGAATAATAGCACGTTTGACAGACAAAGATATCAATGCATGTGCCTGGGCATCTCTGCCATCCCAACGAATTTGCTCTGCAGTAGGTGCAGTAGGAACTGCAACACGAACAGGAATATGCAGAATATCATCATCTTAGACACTTTTTGCATCAGCTTCAGTACCTGCAGTTGTAACAGTTGGAGGTGTGATAGGACGTTTTTCAACACCTTGCACAATGTTCCAGAGTCCTTTTGCAACCAATACATGTCGCATCATATAAGCCCACCGGGTAGTTGGTAGCATCCAACTTATCCTCAACAACCAACATACGAAATACGAAATACATCACTGCTTTCAGCCATGGCCGGTGATTAAAATACCTTGATGCAGAAAATTGACTGTATCTCAAAAAGTTGAACAAAACTTCCGAGACGAATTTTGCTAAACCTGTAGCAGACTTCGAGACGCTTATACTGGCGAACCGAAACTAGTATATACTTTTGGCACAAAAAGACGAAATAGCTTGCACAAGCGTTATGATAATGAGTTTGGAGGCCGAAACGAGGTTAGATTGCGATCCCGACATCACAAAACGAATCTGTTTTGATCTCAAAAACATGTTGAGTATGCTCACCAAAATTCGTGCGATTTTGAGACTGCAACCGGAGAGGTGTTGATGACGCCCTAGATGAAGCGGCGACCTTCTCTGATACCAATTGTTGGAGTTAGACGTCTGCGGAAGCACGTGAACAACACCAGGAAGAAGAAGAAGCTTGGAACTCAACACACAATACTAAATGTATTACCACTAGAATGTACAAAGATAAGTAGCCCATTAGGGCAATAGGCGTATAAACAAGCCGGAAAAAAAAAACCTCCTAAAGAGGGAAAAAAGTCCCCCGACGGTCCTAGAGTGTTCACACACATCACTACCTAAGTATATCAACAGGAGACTTCTAGAGAAGCCATATCATAGAGTGTGTGGCATAGAGATGGGCTTGAGGATACAACGATAGGTCCATTGTGATAGCTAGAATGACACAGCTAGCTAAGACTCCCTACATTCCTTGCATACATAAAACATATTAATGTGTGATATCACTTCATCCGTCAATCTTTTGAAGATGGGGAGATTATATTGACTAACTTTCATACAAAAGATAATCCCTTCGGTATGTTAATGAAGAGCCTTGGAAGATCTCCGCATGAGCATTGCATAATTCTAGTGGTAATAACATGAGTTCACTTAAGGCCATCTGCAAAGCCCTTCTAATGGGAGATTGTTGGGATGGCATCCTTTTGTACGCGTCCATTATTTTTTCTATACACTAAGCCTTTAATTCTTGAAGCGTAAGCTTAAATTAGGCAAGGGTATCCTAATTTTTTGAAAGGGTAAGAAATTATTGTGTTTTTGTTTCATTTTTTTAGAAGCATCTATAATTCTTCATGAGATCTTTTGTAAAAGATATATTTGGGATCTATGAAGATCTTTTTGGAAGTTTCTTGTAAAAATCAAAGGTCCCCTCTTTATTTGTAAAAAAGGGACCCTTTGAGGTCATATCAATTGGAAAGTGATTAACATGTGACAAGACCATAATACAAAAAGAGAGATTTAAATCGCGATTAAAGATCGCGATTTAAATGATTTAAATGTTATAATCGCTGGGATTGAAAATAAAAATCGTGATTTTTATTTTTTTGCAATTTTTGTGATTTTTTTTTTGAAATTTTTGTACACACACATATAAAACAGTCTAGTATTAACATATATATCATAAATTTTATATATAATGCATGTAATATGGATAAAATACATGATAATATCTCAAAATAGAGCAAAAAAAAAAAATCAGAAAAAAATAAAAATCGCGAATAAATTGTTCAAATCGTTTTGAGATTTAAAAGGTTTTTATTTTATGAAAAATCGCGATTTTTTTGTACTATGGACAAGACCTTTTGTAGATCTTGTGTGGATCTACCTCTCTCATGAATTTACATCTTCTATTTACTCTCTTTCTCTATTCCCGCATAAACTTTCTCCCTACCTATCATTGATTAAGCTTTGTTCTCCCAATCAAAAGGGTTGCTACCTCTTATTTCAAGCTCTCTCCATCACAATAATGGTGCTATCTCATGATAACACCTTCCAATTTTGGAGTTCTCTCTTCATTTTTGATATCAATCAATTTCTCAACATTACGAGGTGTTTTTAGATCAAGAGTTGATCATTTGCAAAAGTTTCATGTGGCACATAAAAAGCATGAGACTTTCATAAAAAGACGAGGTGAGGGCAAATAGATTTTTGGAAGTGCTGTTTTGTTTGTAGAGCCTCTATCCACGTGGAGAGGCTTACAATGGAAAGGCCTTATGTTGGTGCATTTATTGCTAGTGGAAGCTTTTATAACTTATTGGTTTATTAGATGCATTGTTGCTTCTTAGGCCCACAATCAATGTAGAGACACAGAGAAAATAGAGACAAGATGGAGAATA